>VZSR01003807.1:8043499-8075021 GCA_013398615.1 Brachypodius melanocephalos | reverse complement strand
GGTTCTAGAGAAAAGCTTTACAATGCAACAGAGAGAAGTGAGGAGTGTGGCACTTTTCTTTCTCTCAGGTTCTATCCCTTGCTTTTAAGAAAACTTCTCTGTGATGCTTTTTGTTTGTTTTGGTGGGGTTTTTTGGGTTTTTTTTTTGTTGTTTTTTTTAAGACTTGATTTATGTATATCAACCCAGAAGTCCTTGGCACTTGCCAGGAGAGAAAGCAGATAAAGCAGATACCTTAGTGAAGGGAGAATTTCCGGTAGCAAAAGTTTCAATAGCAACTAAAACCCTGTATGTGATTATGGTAATGATGGAACTACTGCAAGCATGAGAAAGGGCAGGCACAGTCCCCTGAAATCACAGGTTGTCAACAAGTGAACACAGAATTGTTACACCACTGAACAAAGTGTTGGGGAAGTGATACATGAACTGGTACTTAGAATTACAGTAGTGCATACATGTGGGACATGGGTTCAATTCTGAATTCAGTTCCTGAATTTTGGGCTTTAAACATGCAGCTGAGAAGCTCAAACTCTTCAGTTACAGCATCCCTCCCCTAGCATCAGCTAGCACTTTACTCATTATATTCACATGTAACGTCAGTAACTGACTGAAATGCTTGGGTACAGGTTACTAACCCTATCCAAGCCTGTGGAAAGATAGAAATTCATGTGTTACCTGTATTGTAGCATATATAGATAGACAGAGATAGAGAGAGAGAGAGGGAGATTCTCTGTCTCTGAAATAATTCTCCTTATCACAAGACTTCCTGTGCGTCCCAGTTTCTTCAGGATGACTTTTGGCAGAGTTTTGTCCACATCTGTCTCTGTCAGTGACATTATCCAGCTCTATGCACACAGAAGGTCAAACTTCCAACCTTGTTTAAGCGCACAAGTTATTAGAGCATTTCTTATCATATAAAATAAGTCACCTGAAAAGAGCACTTAGTTTCACAAGTGCTGCTAAAAAAGTCCAGAGCTTTCAGAGTATACATTGTAATGTTCAGTGCAACACAATGTTCCACAGAACTTCCCCTTTCACTGGCTTTTAGCTATTACTTTCTATTCTTTTTTGCCTTTGTGGCAATATGTTGTTTCAGATTGCTTCATAACACATAAGCAGTGCTAATGGGACAGCTTCCATGGATTTTGACCTCCTGTACTGAAAACAGTAGAAAACAAAAGCAGAGGGCATAAGCAGTCATTGAAACAAAATTCAGCAATTCTGTATTTACTTGTACCAGACACCTAGTTGTTCTGTAGAAGTCATCTTTGTGAAGGTGAATAATTACTTCCTCTAGCTGATTCTTTGTTATTTTGCAGCTACTACCTTTCCATTCTCTTTCTCTCTTTTGTAATATGCAAAGTTTCTTTTCTTACCATATAAGTTGTGAATACAGACTAGCTGGCAAATTTTGGATGCATTTTAGATGACTGATAACTTTGATGTTCCATTTCAGAGCTTTCTAATTGATACTCACGTTTTCATTTTTATCTGTGCAACCATAACTTCTTTCTACAGATGTGCTGTTGATCTTCCAGTAGTTCAATGTGGCTTTGAAAAAAAAAATTATATGATCAGAGTTTTGTTGTGTCAAAAATACTTAAAATCATAGAATTACAGAATATTCTAAGCTAGAACGGACCCATCAGGATCATTGAAATCCGACCCCTGGACCTGTACAGGGTAGCCCCAAAAGCAAGTGCCTGGGAGCATTGTCCAAACACTTCTTGAACTCTGTCAGGCTGGTGCTGTGACCACTTCCCTGAGGATCCTGTTGCAGTGCACAACCACTCTCTGGGTGAAGAACCTTCTCCTGGTATCTCCAACCTAAACCTCCCCTGACTCAACTTTAGGCCATTCCCTCAGGTCCTGCTGCTGGTCACCAAAGGGAAGAAATCTGTATTTATCCCTGCTCTTTCCTTCACAAGGAAGTTACAGACTTTGATGAGATCTCCCCTCAGTCTCGTCCAGGCAGAACAGACCAAGTGATCTCAGCTGCTCCTCATGCAGCTTCCCCTCCAACCCTCCACCCTTTTCGTTGACCTCCTTTGGACACTCTGTAATAGCTTTATACCCTCCTTACATTGTAGTGCCCAAAACTGCCCCCAGGACTCAGGGGAAGGCCACACCAGTGCAGAGCACATTGGGACAATCACCTCCCTTGACTGGCTTAGATAATTCTGGTGTTTATGTATGTACCTATCCATGAAATTGAGAAAGGTGTAATTCATGAAGTGCTGAAATGACTTTTGATTGGGTATTTTGATACAATGATTTTCTTAAAAAGAAACCATTGAGATGCATGTATATATCACAGCAGGTTGGGATTTTGTGTATAAAACCTAAGTTATACGTAAAATGTTTGCACAATTATCCAGTTAATCCAAGTCAAAGATATTCAAATATAAAACTTCCATTGAAAAGACATTGTTGGTCGAGCATCCTTGTTTTCAGAACATTCTTAATGCCTAATGGCAATTAGAAGAGTGGACTTCAGTACTCCCAGTAATTAATCTTTAGTTGAAAATCCTTCTCCTGGAAGTTAATTGGATGTCTTGCCTCATGTCCCAAATGAGCAGAGTTCTGTGAGAATGTGGTAATGTGTATACCAGGCTTCAAACTGTTGAGCATGCCAGGAAGCAATGCACATTATTGATGTATCTGCAGTCTGGGAGACTGGCAGGGGAGTTCACATAAAAGCAAGCCCTTTTTTGCTTGTTGTTTTGAAACTGCATGGCTATACTGAAAGCATTACAGGAATTTGCTTTCATGTAATGGTGGTTAATGGAGACAGCAAGCCCCACTCTGCATAGATAAATTTCCACTCTTAGGGCTAGTCATTATTTGCTCCATTTAGTACACAACTGTCTTTTATTAAAATTACTTCCTAATTTCAAATTAATGCTTTGATCCATAAGAAAACAATTGAACTTGATTTCTTTTTTCTCTGTCTTCCGTCATTGTATGAGAAGGAGAAATGCGAAACTATTTTTACAGAATACAGTAAAGCTTTGGGAAGTCTTTTCACCACAACAGGATATTCATCTGCCTCTCTATTCCAAAGCCAATGAGACGCAAATGTTAATCCCTGAGAAGTTTGGCTTTGACAGTGTGTTACTGTGAGACACTTCAGTAAATCCCTTAGAGATTTGATCACTGATTTTGAAGCTCTGTGGAATTTGCTTCCACGTGGATGGGATGACGGAGGCTTTTTGGGGAAAAAAAAGAAACAAGGAAAATATGCAGAGAGGCACTAGAGTGCTCCTTAGAGTTCAATAAACTCTTTAGATAAGAAAGGTCTCATTCTTATCTGCCTTTTTTCCTGTTTATTATCAATTTGCCTAAAGAAAAGACACTTTCTCTCTGCATTACTTCAATAGGAAGCAGTATGAAATCCTCACATACTTGTACCAGTGCTTCTCATCTGCTTTTTGTCTTAAATCCCATACTGATAACATTTCTTTGTAGCCCTGACGAGTGGAAGATTTTTTCTTATCAGGGAGAAGCAGTTTATACTCCTTTGTACAAAAAGGGTCTCCTTATTTGGACAGAATGGTAAGATGGTTCTGAGGTCACCTCCAAGAAAAACCATTTCTCCTGCTGGGAGCACCTGTGCATTAGGGACTAAATAGGAAGAATATTTCAGTTCTTACCAGCTTCATGGCAGCATTTTCCTTTTGCTCAGACAACCCTGGTCCTTTGATTGAACTTTTCCTTTCCAGGCTTCATTTCTGGGTTTTGTTAAAATATGGTCACAGGTAGCACCAACAGACATCAACTTTTCATGTCAATTATGCATAACACTTGATTGCCTCTCTGAGCTTTGTTGTAAGACTAGCAAACTCCTTGCAAACCCCCATAAAAATGCTACTTTCCATGACTTGTACTAGATTATTCCACATAATTTTTAGGCACAGGTTTGCCTTTTAAAAAGCTTCTGTGTATAGAAATGAAGACCACCAAAAGAGCTTTTAATGAAAGAATGTCTACTAAGAAGGAGTCTTATAAACCTGAATAATAATTAATAAGATAGATTATTAAGAAATGCCAGTTGTTACAGAGTAGTGTGGGGAAAAGACAAAAAACCCAAACCCAATAAAAAGCCAAACCATAAACTTTAGAGGTCCATAAGTATGTTCATTTAAAGGTATTTTAACATTAATTAAAAGAGGAACAGGTGTCATTTCTTATGCAATGACACTGCTCTTTTTGTTTCATTTGCTGTGGAAACGAAGCACAAAGCAATCACTTTGGTTTCTTCATCAGCCTGTTTGAATGCCTGATATAACTGCAGAGAAAGGAGATACTGACCTTTATCTCCACCCTAGCTGTTGTGGTGGTGCTGTGCTGATCTGTAAGCCTTCCTGGCAGTTTCTTTCCAAGTCTGTCTACAAAAATTGTACTCTGCATTTCTAACAATGCAGCATGTACAGTTTCAAGGATGATATGGATATTTGCTGGGAAAATATTATCTACAGATTGCTTTCCATGTGCAGTAGGGAAAATTCATCATTCAAACACATGAGAAGCCATTTTCAAAAAGGACAGAAACAATAAAATGTAAGGGAAAGAAATACTTTTCGTATTCAGGTGTGCTGCAATGATTTCTCCACAAAAGAAACCTAGCTTTCTATGACATTTAATTTTCCATTTCTACACACAAAAATGATTAAAAGGAAGATGAAATATTTCAAAAAATATATATCCAGGCAAGAAATTATTCCTATGGCAATTGTATTAAACAACGTATGTGAGAGTGGGACTAATCTTCATACACATGTACATGTGTGGAACAGTGCAATGTGAGAATTATGAACATACATTTCTCTTCACAGGAGATGTGCTCATGTTTTCTAAGTAATTTAGAATGCCAATGCTGGAGGGAACAGCATCTTGGAAGACAGGTAACCTTGAAAACCATTTAAACATTATAATGTGAAAACTATTCCACCTGAGTCCTTGTCCAGGACCGTGGAAAAGGTGAATGAGAGCTGTGGCCATGTAAAGAGGAGGATAATGAATATGAGGATAATGAATACCAGTTGGCAGGTGGTTTTGCTTTGGCAAGTGCCACTAGCAGAATTGACACCCTTAGATGACCTTTGCTTCCTGAGCCCATTCTTGAAGAGTGATTTTGAAATATCTGAGACGAGAAATTAGGGAAAAAAAAAAAAAAAAAGGGTATTGAGCTGAACAGAGTGCTTTATCTCACCATTGCACAAGCACAGGAAGCTGGCATAAACCAGAGCACTGCCTAAAAAGGGCAAGCCTACCCTTTCCAGATCTGCATGGTTTCCTCCCTCTATTCTTGTCTTTCATTTGGACCAGGGTATTTCAGACTGATTCACCACCCAGGTGCATAAACACCATGCAGGCAGAAAAGAAAATGCAGCTGAGGGACAGAAGGTGACCAGAAGGGTTGGTCTGGTTGTTTGTGCTGGCTTTGCAGTCTTGGGGAGAGTGTGTGGGGGGCTAAGGCAGGAGATGGAAAGGACTGGACTGTGTGAATTTGCTTAGTTTATCAATAAAATTGAAGTAATTTGATTAAGTGGACACTGAGTATCAAAAGGTTCTCCAGTGTCTACAAAGAAACAGCATAGCTAATAGCTGCTCCTTGGCTCCTGTTCAGAAATTAAGGGAGGAGAAAACAATTCAATGGTGAGGATGCTTAAGAATTAGAAAAACTACTGAATGGTCTCTTTTATGTCTTAAAATCAACAGTGATTTTTCAGCCTTTCTGAAATACATAAAATACACACTTAAAGACACAAAGTGACAGGTTCAATGGAGGATGAAATGTATCAAATGTAGTGGCCTATAAGAAGCAATACTAGTTGATGTAAGACCCCTTCTGGCCTTAAGCTCAGTGAAATAAGACTGTGGCAAGCTGTGAAAATACACTGAAAATTATATGCAGAGTTGCAAAAATCTTTTACTTTTTTACTTTACAAAGAGTTGAGCATTGATACAAAAACCCCCAATTGATTCTTATTTAAAATTGGTTTTAAGCTTCTTCTGAGCAAAACCGAAATGAAAAAATATAAGTAGAGCTGTAAAAGTATTAAATGATGGTGGATACTGGAGATTGATAGGAGGGCTTTTTTGTATATACCGCATTTTTTTTATTTACTAATGCTTAGTACTCTGGTGATGATACTCTGGTCTGAGCTTCCTTGAATTCACCCATATTTTAATTTTTTTTTTTTTTTTTATCTTAGGCAGAAGAGTTTACCAGCCCAGCCCAGAATCAGAAGGCATGCCTCATGGAAAAGAGGCAAATGACAGAAGTATCCACTCCCTTAATTTTCATTAAGCAGTGTCAATATCGATTGTTTTGCAGGAAAAATACAAAGTGACTCGTGTAGCACTGCTCCCACAGCACAGCAAACTGGGTTGTACTCAGTGTTCAGCGCTGGGATCATTGAGCCCACGGCCAGAAGGTCATTGCAATCATTTGAGGCTTTAAACTACTGCTTTTGCAGCACTGTCTGATGCAATGGGGTTTAATTTACAGCTGTTGATATATTTCCATTAGATTTATGGAATGATGTGCAGAAAACCATACGGTTCTTGTGAAAGAAGGTCATGGAGCCCTCAGGGGCCCCTCGAGTGTAGATTGAAATCCACCAGGCTATGTGATGATGCAGCCAAGTGTAAGTCAATAAAATTAACTTTGTTACAGATTTCCTCTCTTCGGTATGGGGTACCTAAGCATTTTATTATTTGACATGTAAGAAGTCTTGCTAATAAAAGGATTCTCTTAAAACCATTCACAGTTCTATCTTCTCTTTAATAAAAAAAGCATGAAAAACTTTCCAAAGGCAATGATTGAGGTTCCAATATATACTGCAGTAGCAAAAAATAATGGCACCAGATTTAAACATGAGTCCCTTATCATGGGCTCTGTAACATTTTATAAAATAAACGGAACAATTTTGAAAGGGTGGATTTCAGAACCCACTTTTAAAGTCCCTCTGTACTTTTAAGTGAGTGCCTGCTCTTTGAGCCTACAGTCAATGGTGGGACAGTGGTGAGGAATGCATCAGTCAAATCCTACCACTGGCATCCGTCTGGAAAAATGTCTGTGTCTGCATTTGCCATTTGTTCATAAGCCAAAGGTGAAGGTCTTGCTCCTAGTGATTGCGTCCTTCTGGTTTTTTGAGTGGATAGGAAGTTTTGAAGCAGGGAGATGGGAACACACATTTTGCAAAATAAGGAAATGTCTTTTCTGTAACTAAACATTTGTTCTTCACATTGAAAACATCATTTTTGTCACTCAGATTCAGCAGATTTTTGCCACTCATTCATGTGGAGTCAACACGTAAACATAAATCAGAATATTTACCCACCTGTATGATGTGGATGCTAATTCACTGTAACTTGGAGGTCTAAGCAGTCATAGTGTACTTGAGAGGTCTCATCAGTGAAGAGAGAAACAGCTCCATTTATCCTTTATCTATGCAAAAAATACACAAACCAGCTCCTAGAGATGCTTTTTTTTTTTCCCTCTTGCCTCTTAAGATAGCCTGGCAACATCACCTAAATTTTACATGTATGGCACGATAGACTCTGAGTAGTGCAGAGGATCCCATCAGGCCCTCACATGCCATTCAGCACCAATTGTGGCATCACAGTAACAGTCTGGGGTTTGCACTGGCTTCTGAAATCCTGGCTCACAGAAAAGAGGTGAGTGCAGGTGTCCATTGGGGCTACAATGACATGACAATGCTCATTCATTCACATGCACGCTCTACCAGTTACAGGCTTGTGATGCTCTCTAGGGTTGCACTTGCTTTTCCAATAGGACGAAATACTTTTGCTATCTGGATGCTATCCCCAATACTAGGCTGTTGATAATGAAAAAAGTTCTGTTAATGGGAAATAAGATTAGTTTAAATAAAAATTGATTTTAACTGAAGATGTATGTTAGAATTTCACAGCTCATTTTTTTTTTTACTTTTTATTGATCATTTTTTCCAATTATATTTCCATTTCTCTATTTTATGGTCCTTGTCTCTGACTCAAACTTTGCTTCAGTGACTTTATTTTGAATTCATATTGTCAAAACTAGATGAGAATAAAGCTCATATTCTAAGTGAAAATGAAGCTCTGGAAAATACTGGAAATCAACAAGTGAAATGAGTCAAAGCAGAAGGTATGACTACCCTTGGAGAAATTTGGTGAAATCCTAGATCAGTGCCCAAAGTTTTTGCCTTACTCAAAAGAAATTGCAGACTTTTTTAAACTGACTATCTACATAATTTACAAGTCTTGATATTAAATTCTCTTCTGAGTTGTGAGTGGATTTGAGTCACAAGTCTCAACTGGCATAAGGGGGTATGTGGGACATGTGCTTGTCATTCACAGGATGCTGTTGTCATTGTCACTCCCATTGGATCATGACCATTGCAGTGTATCAAAATAGATGAACACAGGTGATGGTTGTGCATCACCCCCACTGCCACATGTCCCAGCTGTGAGTAGATATGTGAACATTCTACTGGTAGCTGGGAGCTGCTATTGGAAAATTGGGAGAAAAGGTCACATGATGAATGGAAGTCCACCTCTGAGCAGCCTGGACATAAGCTCAAGTCTTGGCATGCTGATGAAGCCTCTATATATAGCACTGATCTAACCCACAGGAATTGTGTGACTGCATGCTGTTACAGGAGCAGGGGGCTAAGTGCAGTGAGAGTTAGAGAGATGCCTGGCTGGGACCTCTGGGATGCACATTTTAACTGGGTGAAGTCTAAAGCTAACAGAAGGTGTGTGGTTGCCATCTGATTTCCTGCTTCAGTAGCTTGATTTATTGTAATAAGGAGTGCCAGTATTCAAGCAATCAGAAGCTGACTGAGAAGGGAGATGAGTGGCTCTGGGGGACTTGTATCTGAGGACCATGGGTTCAACACATCAGAGGATTTGCTTGTGCGTAGAGAATAACCCATGGACAAACAAAGCTGTATTGAGCCTTGTAGCAGTGGTACAAATCAGCAAAGTCTTGGTCCAAAATGAGCAGTGGCTTCTAACTGCTTTCTGTGTGTTCATTTTCTTCTTGTGCTCATTGCTGTGGGCATCCAAGACAAAAGGTGGTCTTAATATTTTTTTTCCTCTATTTTCAACTCAGAAAAAAAATCCTCTATTTCTCTTTTGTTGTGCTAGGTGAGCATCTAAGCAAGAAAAACCCTGGAGTTTAGCAAGAGTAGTTAATGCCAAGGAGGAGAAGAAGGCTGTGAGTAGCAGAGAGCTCCTGGTTCATTCAGAGAAGCCCAGCTGTGGCCATACTCACAGAGAGCCAAGGGAACCACGAAGGGCTGCCTAACAATACGTAGCCAGTGACAAATGTGCCCTTCAATTAGCATCAGAAACACTTTAAATCAAGATGTTTTCGTTCCTCCCTCATTGATTTTGTAATCTCTCTGTGAAATCACTGCTTCCCTTAATTGGCTGATGAAATAATTAGTCGACTCTGATATTCACTTGGACTTCTTCTAATTAGAAACTCTATTCCACCAGATGTCATGTCAAAACAGGTTTCTGTCTGAGAATTGACATCAGTCATCTTTTCCTGTGTAACTTTTTGAGCATTGTCTTTCTCTATGCAGAAAGGATTGTCTAACTTTTCCAACTTTTTTAACAGCGATTAACTGCTGAAGATTTGGGTTTTGTTGAATAGAGTACAACAATATTTTATTTTGATTTGTGCCTAAAATATTGTAAATCAACACTTAAAATACATTAATCTTGTCCCCAAATAGGCAAACCAGCATTTTAAATTAACATCTAGATTAGTCTGTTTTAAAACTGTAATTCACTTTTAAAAACATCCTTTAAACTTTTTAAAAAACTCATCCTATTAATAATAATTTAAACATTGCTTTGTCAATACAAATGCCAGTAGAAACCTTCAGAAATATTCCTTGTTTAAAAAAATACACCAACCTTTTGAAGACTATCACCATTAGTGTCTGGAAAATATGTAATATGTCTAGTAATTCTTTAACACGCGAACACAAAATGTAATCCACCAACCTCAATTTACTGATGTAAATGAGCTGCATTCATTTTAATCCTGCATAAATTTAGATTCTTCTGCCTGTGATACAGGAGAAAAATGTCACCAAAAAGTTATATTTAGGTAGTTCATGTGAATAAAGTTTCATGTACATGAGTGGAAAGTATAACATCTCTGGAATAATTCTGATGCAAGCAATCTGCTTCCCAACTGGAGCCCAGGGAGAGATGCAATGCGTTTTACTGTTTTACTGCTCATGGGATGTTGTTTCTCAGAAGGACTCTGAAGGCAATACTGGTTGCTCATGAAGCATGGAGAGTGATAAATTAAATATATCACTAAAAATATAGGAGTCTGGGCTCTTTAGAGCTTTGCAAAATTCTTATCTGGCTGAAGTCATGCTCCTAAACTAATTTTGTCACCCAATATAACACTCTTTGCTTTTAATAATGCAGCAGTGAAAGAAAATTACTTCAGGTAGCCTGCCTAATGCATTTGGTTAATGGTTATAACCAAGCAGTAAAAGATGACTACCTGTACATTTCAGCATATTTTGCCAAGATGTGTAGAGTAGATAAAAATACCTTGAACAGTATGAATACTATAAAAATATATAGGAATTATATATAAATGTAATTTTCTATATTTTACTACTTGAGGCCGCAAAGAAATAAAAATGTGATAACATAGGAAGATCCCATCAGGGGGACACATTCTTCTAAACAACTACTCTTGGGATACTATTTGTTTTCAAACCCATTTCATGCATGGGAAAATCCCTCATGGAGATTGTTTTTGTCCCCTAAGAAACATAACTATGACAGTGGGGTGGAAATGAAAATCCTATCCCTTTGATGTCCTTCTGCTCCTCCTACCTGATTCGAGAAGGATAGGGAGAAAGAAATACCACCTGAAATGAAGCTACTGTGGAAAGTCTAGAGCATACTTCATTATACTATTGTGCCTGGTTTTCTATCTCTGCTTCTGCATTCAGCTCCTGCACTTCTGCTCAATCTGTCTTCTACATCCCAGCTTTTTTAGACAGTGGTTAGATCTTGATTTTGGGTTTATGACCCACGAGTGGTGTGAAATATTGCCTGGTTTATTTGCCTACAGTTTGACTTTGTCTGTCCATGAAAGAGCCAAATTTCACTGCTGTGGTGGAGGCTTGCTCTGCAGAGTGTTGCACAATGGCTTTCTGCTCTCTCTGAAGCTCTGGGATGAAGCACTCTGAGACAGGGAATTCTATTCCAGGCAGAGTCTGAACCTGTAGCTGATCTGTTGTTTGCTTTTAGCTCTGGCTATTTTCATGCCTGCTGCCCACCCACAGCTGTTGAGTTGATGTTTTGGGAGGGGGAAGTGGTTGGTTTTTCTGTTTGTTGTGTTACTCCAGCCTGTCAGTGCACCCAAGGAATTTTTACAAGTATTACTTTTTTTCCCCAGACCTCCAGTAGGTAACCAAATAAGTTTGCTCTGTAGACCTTGCATGTGCTGGGAAAAAGCTCAAATTGCTTTTGCATGGTTGAAAGTTTGCATAGATGAAGCACTTCGTCCTCTTTCTTCCTCTTGGGATACACTTAACATGTGACTTCTTCTTTTGTGTTTGTGCACTTACCATTATTATCATAATTTATTCATTATCATTTTTTTCTCCTCTGGCTCAATCATGCAGTTGTCTGATGTTTAAGATACTTAGATACTCAGATTCCTCCTACAATTTGTGTCCTTACTTCAGGTACCTGCAATCCTGACATGATTATTTTTCATTAGAGTGTACTGTGTGTGCATAACTCTCTCTCACTTGAGCAGGTAAGTTAAGCACACTTGATATTTTTCTTTAATGTCTCTGCCTCAAGGATGACTTTGAAGCAATTGATCTTTCTTTATTCCTGTCTCTTTTCTCAGCGTTCATCACATGAGTATCTTAATTTACTGGACTGAACATTTTTTTAAATTTAGCTTGGGAACAGGTGTCATCTCCTGGACACAGCTGGATTGAACCAGAAGGTCTAAAAATGTGACAATTTCAAGCTGTTCAACCTGCCCTCCTGGAAGCTGCACCATACAAGACACAGGTTCTGCACCATTGCTGTCTGCAGCCTGACATGTGGAGGTGCCTCTGAATGAGGCCTGGATTGGCTTGGATACACTGACAGAGATGCTGTAATGATTCCAGAGTCATCCTCTGTGCCACTCGTGTCTCCTTGCTGTAAGGACAGAAACTGGGAGTAGACATCGAGGGGTGGAAGTGATTCCAGCTGTTTCTGTTAAATTCATGTGTGCTAGTGTGCTCTCAGTTTGCTTTTGAACATTGCTTATTTCAAAATTATTTTTTAAAACTGATCATACCATTTTCTATACTACTACTGTTTACTTGACCAGGACACACCTGAGTGAACAGTAGTACCACTAATAAATCACCAGAGTAAGTGTACTGTGGACAAAGTCTTATGGGGACAATATCATATTTTGGTTTTAGGGGCTTACTTGGAGGTGTATTTATATAATTATTTCTATTTTGCAGCTGGAAAGAATGGAGTGTGCTTGTAGCACTAATAACATTTGCATTGATTGCATTCTTTTAGAAGTGGATGAGACAAGCACAGGTTAATTAAATCTGACCAGAAAGTCGACCATATAGCAGTTGTGTATAAATCCCTTTAATGCAATAGTCACCTCTTTGCACAGAGTACTAGCTCTATGAAATCTGTTATGGAGCTTGAATTGGTAGTGTGAGATGTCTACAGTGGTCTTGGATGAAAAACACAGTAGTTAGACAAGACACCCTGGTAGAACAGCAGCAATTATAACCAACATTTTTCAGGGATTTGAAGCTTTTTTTTTTTTTTTTTCAGGATTGCAGCCTGAATAATTATGGCATCTATTTCTGAGATATCACTGAGAATGGTAACTGAGAGTACACTGGCAGGTACAACCTATCTGTAAGTTATGGTTATTGTGAGTCATAAATGAACTGTACCTACAAAATCTTCTGCTTTTAGGGTTTATTTAAATACTTGCAGACCATCATAGTGACCCTAAAATCTTTCCCCTTTCAAACTAAAGATTTGTGTTGTTAGTGGATTTACATACTTAGAAATGTGCAAATTACAGATTTCGTTCTCTGGGTCTCCAGGTGTGTTCTTCCACAGTAATGTTAATGTTAATGTTAATGTTAATGTTAATGTTAATGTTAATGTTAATTATTGACCTTCTAAGGACAGTCACATCTAACACTGTAGTGTAATTACGTAGTGTCTGACTGCAGGTTAAAAAATATAATGAGGTGAATATTACATAAACCCCAAACAATATGTGATGCAGGTGTAATATATAGCAAATGAATTTAAATAAAACTTCTTTTTTATGATCTGTTGCAGAATAGAATATGATGTGGTGAGTAAACCAGTAGAATTCCCTTGTCTTTCATATTGGTCCTTATGACATTGGCCATAATTATTTGCTTTTTTGTCTCATTATATATTGCTCAAATATTTACAACCTTGCCACAATTCACCTGTAAATCAAGAGTGTTTCATTCTTGTTGGAGAGAATTGAATAAAAACTCTGTAGCTGCTTTGTAGATACTTGCATGAGGAATCACTCCAAGCCCTGCAGCCGTGTTTCCCAAGCACAGAGCCTGCTCCATCAGCAAGGTGCTTTATAAACTTGGGTGATCCACTGTATCTCCAAAGCAGTTTTGAAACTCCTGGGAGGTCTTCAGGTAAATCTTCCATCTTACTTTAAGTGTCTCCCAAAGGACACAACCAATTGAATGCAAAGCAGTACCACTGTAGTTAACAAGGGGTTTCTGAAAGCACCTGCTCGTGGAGGCAGGGACATCCTCTCTTCCCCTTCTAGAGAGCTGAGGCCAGGAGACAGAATACAGAGGATATGTAGGGATGAGTAGGGAAGAAGAGCATCATTTCACTGCTGGTTAGTCTCCCTGCTGTCCAGACAAACAAGACCTACAGAGGACCCAGGACAATTTCCCAAGAAAAAGTGTGTTTTGGGAGGGATGAATTAAAGGGACAGTCAGGCCTTAAAATAATTTCTTGCTTTGCTGTAGAAGGATTTCAGTTCCCTCTCCATCTTACCTGTGATCTGTGGTCTTACCTGAGAGCGACAGCACAGTGTAGAGAGATGCTATTTTCATTCCTTCCCTGCAGTCATTAGATTCAGGAGCAGAGCAATTCCCACAGATATGATAACATCCAGAAAACCAAAATCATTTAGAATGAGCCTGAGACATGTGTTAGCCCCTTGGTACACACCTTGATATAAGAAAACATGCTATTTTTCACTGAAGGGCTTGCTGGAATTTCCCCACACTGGCAAGGTGTTATAATTCAGGGATTCACAGGGGTAAATATTTGTAAGCAAATTCAAATTTCAAGCAGGAATGGTAGGATTCCTACAGAAAGCTAAGCTCAGAATATTTTCTTGCCTGTTATCTTATAAACACAATCACATTCCAAATGTTTTGAGTGTTCTACCGTACCTTGCTGGCTTAGTCCCTTGTTGCTCATTAGAAATACTCTTTCACAATGAGATAGAAAAATATCTGGGAAAGAGGCTCTGGGATGTGCCTTCGTGTGCTTTTAAATGTTTAATTTCTCCTGAATGAACAAGTGTAGCTTTTCCATTTCCTCACTTTGGGTTGGCAAACCTAAGGGCTCCCCTTGTTTCCAGGTGTAAAAACCACTCTGAAATTATTACTGAAATATCTGTTTGACTTACACAGGATTTTGCTAATCTCTGAAAGTTATCTCCTTTTTATTTCTTTGGTGATACTATAGCTGCTAGAAAAATAAATATGACTTAGGGGGAGGAAATAAAAAGAAAATATTCCTGTTAGAATTCCAAGTTTTCCCATATCTAATAATTTCAAACATCATTCTGAAATTTTTTATTGTGCAATTTTACGATATAATGGTACAACTGCAGTCTGATAGCAATTGGTGGCAATTTATGGAAATTTGCTATAGAATTATAGTGAAAACTATTTTTTTTTCAGCATTAGTCATATTCTGATTGCATGCAATGAAAAATATTGAAGTCCTGGTGCTGGGGGTGCAGCAGCAGGGCTTTTTTACTAATGGTTCTCTCTGACTCAGAAAAAGCTGTCACCATTTCACTATTCTTTTTATTAGTCATTGTTACTTAGATAACGCGTTTTTCCCACATGCCCCTCTCATCATCTTTTTGGAAGGAAAGTGAGCTAATTATGATGTCAAAGCTGCAAGGAAGAGGAATTCTCATTTGCATTATCCTTGTTCTCTCAAAAGACTTTTTCTTCACTATCTTTAAAATACTTAGTAGATACACAATAGATATCTACATGAGACAAATGGCTTTTTGGGGGGCAATTAATCATAATTTCCCACATATTCTAATAATTAGCTGTTGGATTATGCATTTTTTATGCATTTAAATGAGGATTAAAACCATTACAGTCTGCAAAACAAACAACATAATTGAAATGGACAAATAAAAACACTGCAATAAAAATCACTGGGTTTATATGTCTGTAATAAATGATAATAGGCTGAGAGGGAAACAATGCATTGGAAAATCAGATTAGGGTGACTGCCAAAAAATAATGGTTTAAAATCACCAAGCATTATACAAGAATTTGCTCTTGCAACTTATCATTCTTTGCATGGAGAAGTTTTTATAAATTAAAATCTGATATTTTTCATCTTAGCCCAGTGAGACTTTTCATTGATGTCAAAATATTTTTTTTTCATTTGTTTGTAATTTTGCTCTTTTTTTCCCTACAAACAAATCCTTTCACTCCTCCATTCCACATTAGTCTTTATTCCAGATGAAAAAAGTCTTAAGGATCTGTGGCTATGCAGTTAAACAGATTTTCACAGATACATTTTTTTTTAAAACATATTTTTCCAGATAACATAAAATAAAAATAAAAATAAAAATAAAAATAAAAATACCAAGTAAAACTGAGATATGCCACAAAGTAGCACACAACTGATGGTTGTTTTTTTCATTAGAGTTTTCTTTTTCAGCCTCAATAATCTTCTTTCCTTGGCTACTAACATCTGACTCAGAAGTGCGCACACACACACACACACACACACACACACACAGATATAAGAAGGGTTATTTTCTGCAGCTGATTTTTTTACTTCTATTAATTGGATGAGGGTGTGGGTTTCTGGGCATTGGGTTGTTTCGTAGCTTGTTATTTGGGTTTTTAAATTTAATTGTATCTGTATCTCAAACTTACATAGAGTTTATTTTCACTATTTATTTATAACTAGCTCCATTTATTTTCACTATAAGTATTCTGTAAGTAAAATGCCCAGGGAATTCCTCCCAGCTGGACTGGAGACAGCATGGAGAATATTTGTTTCACAACATGTCTCTTTTTCTCCTACCAACTCTGTTCCCTTTTTATTTCTGGGATTAAAGTGAGTCTGTTTCTGCACAACAACTTATGGTTGTGTGGCTTCTGGAGAAGAGCTGGTTCCTGAGTTTTTGCATTTGAGGTGATCTTCAGAGGCTGCTCCAAGATGACCAAAGTAATTCTATAATTTGGACCTCAGAGGCAGCGATATGACCATCAATCACAGAGCTAAATATGATGTCAACTTATAATTTATTATGACAAACACTCACATCCCCAATGAAAAATGGATGAGTAAAATTCCTCTAATATTTTTCACATTTTCAGTATGAGTTGGCCTCACCTATGTCTTGGAGTTTCATTTGCTGTCAGTAATCTACCAATGAACCCACTGAGCAGCACATTTGTGGATTTTAGGAGACTGCAGGCTATCTACAAGGAATAAGACCTCAAACCAGTTTGATTAAGGATCTGAAATAAACCACTGTGTGTGTATATATATATATATATATACACACAGTATATTCAGTATATATAGCTCATATTTCAGTCATTAAATATTCAGAGTGCTGTTGGCTTCAAATTGTCAAAACTCAGGACCTCAGAATACATTAATCTAACTAAAGTGAGACACTGAGTTACTAATAAATTGTTCTTTTAGCTGGGAGGAGCAGAGAGGCTATGGCCAGTCTCCTGTTTGGGCACTGACACAGAATGTTACACCACCCAACCACGTGGCAGCTGTCCCTGTGTGATGATCCAGAGCACCCAGGTCAGGCTCTGGGGTTTCCACACATGCAGCAGCGTTGATGCAGCAGCAGAGTGTTGGGTGCTTCTTGACAGAGACAGAGCTGCTGACACACTGAGCTGCTTACCAGTGAGAAAGGATATCTGTAAAAATATGTTTGAACTTTTTCTCATCCTGGCACTCAGGGACCTGAAAGAAGGTAAAATTCTGGTGCTCTGCACCTAGCCATCATTGAAAACACCTTAATATTTCTAGAGGGGGAAGTAGGTGTCAAGTTTTTGTCACCCAGAAGGGGCTGAATGACCAAATGCTGGGTGTGCTGGCAGAGGATGGGAACCAGTTTCTCTTCCTGCTGAAGTTTGAGCCATTCTGCACGGTGAGCTTCAGGTATCCTAAACTAAGAGGGAATCATCCCTTGGTCATTGCAATGAACTGAGACACTGAGATATGCAGAAAAACCATAAAATTGATAAAGGAAAACCAGAACAATGGTGGTCAGATGTTCAGGTTTTGGGAATTGCTATGGGTCTCTGAGCCCAGTGAGAAATGTATTATTGTACGTGCTGAACTTATGTTCCATAAAGAAGAAAAAGGTTCTTTCATGTGGGAGGCAACACGTCTGGATACATGAGAATGTCACTTTGTCTCAGTGTGCTACCATAGCAGGGGTGTTAGTGTAACATGTACATGAAATGACACTGACATAGCGCTCCAGACAGTACGGACCTACTTGTCTTTATCCCTGCATCTTTCACAGCCTTCCAGGAATGCCAATGTGTATGTTTGTCTATAAGAACAAGTCACTGATTCAATTAGAGTGATAAGTGGTGTGCCTGCACTAGGGCAGAGAAAATGCAGAGCACCATTCCAAGCAAAGTGCCCTTGAAGTCTTTCATCACTCATAACCTGCTGTTCTCACTGCCCTGCAGAAGGAGGTGCCTTTCCAATATGTCATTATTTGTGCAGGAAGGTCATGCTTTTGTTGGTATGCTACTCAGGGCTTTCTGCAAACAGCAAAACACTTTGGTAATAAAAAGCTATTGGAATTTTTTTCTTTAAGCTATATCACAATGAACGGGAGCACTTTTCTCAGCCCCTGGGTTCTTAAGAGAGACAGCCAGACATGCAATAGTGGCTGTTGCAAAGCTGGTTTTAGGGGTGAGCAATCAGAGCCTGATGAGCATCCCTGGGATTGTTATGTGGTTGTGCAAGTCACAGTAGGGTTGGACAGAAACAGGGAAGGCTTTTTTACTTTAACCCATGGATGGGCTCCAAAAAGCATGATGCCAGCTCTGACAGGGAAGAGCAGGGAAGTGCTTAGCATCTCTTGGCTGTGATTTCCAAATTTATGAGCAGGCAGTCACAGATAGCCTAAAGGAGTAACCTAGACTCTGTCTGCAAGACACAGAGCAGTAACTGACTTTTCTGGATTTAACCTTGTTCTACTAGGGGTTTAATGTTCCTCGGAAAGTTACGCACCTGATACCCATTACCCTCATATTTCCTTGAAAACCTCAGTGGAATGGCACTTCAGGGTTAGGAACCTTCTGTTCGAAGGAGAAAAGGAGCTTTAAATATCATCTTGCTCCGAACAGTTCCATGAGATGCATTTGGCATGGCTGTAAGGAACAACAAAAGATGAATTTCAAAGGATGAGCAGTATGACACTGCTCCCGGGCTGTGTAAGCTCTCAACTAGAGATTAGCAGCAAAATAAAGAAAAAGCCGACATAAATGCAGGGAATGTGCTAGGCAGTACTTGATCATCAGCTGTAACAGCAGAGAAATTATGCAGTGTCCCAGGGCTGAGCCCCACCTTTTATGGTGATTATCCTAAAAGTCTCAGCTGAAACATAAGCAGATAAACCCAGTAATTGGAAAGGACAGACCTACAACAGCTTCTTATACCCCACCACACTTGCATATAAAAACAAACTGTGTACTCGGATCCACCTTGTAAACCTGCTGTGCTCATGAAGGCAATGCAGCTGTGATTTTACCATTAAAACAGATCTTCTATACCAGTCTTGCTTCAGAATTCACAAACCCTGCTGTTCATTGTCTGTTCATGGTATAAAGACTTTAGATAAAAGCAAAGTGATTTTTTTTACAGTCCTTAATTTGTCTGTATTAGCAAAATCAGGAATGGTGAGATAATCCCATTATGATAAGATAAACCAGAAGCTTTACTCTTTTTATGATCTAGCCTCTGAGTACTTACCATCAGTGTGAAGAGTTGCTCTCTCCATAGTTTATTGTTGGTTTTATAGTTGGCTAAGTTCTAGGTCATAGCCCAAGTGGCTGGCAACAGCAACACGTGTAGAACTGCACTCACAAAGACACTTCTGTTTCTTGCTTCAGGGAGTACAAAGACTTTTTTTTTTTTCTGCTGTTAACTTTATGTAACTATCCCCCTTATGCCTACACCTATAGTGTTTGTATTCAGCCTGCTACTGACATCAGTGCAGTATAATCTCTGTTCTGAAGTCCTGGAGACTCTGACAGTAAGCATGGCCTGATGTTGAGATTTACATAGTTCTTAAAAAATATGAAATAAATGAGCAATTTCCTCAGCTGCTCTACTGTGCAGCAAACTGAATGATGTAACCATAATCTTTCCTTGACCCAGTTTAAAAAAACAGCCTATAAAGCTGGGTTTCATACTTACTTTAGATTCCTACACTGTACACAGAAAGTATAAATACACAATCCTGCCAATTATTTGTTTTGATAAATCATAGGATGCGGCAGTTTTTCACCAGAGATTTCTCTTGCTGCTCACAACAATCAGTCAAACTCTGGGAGCCGACAGCCAAAATCAACAGAGGTGACAAATCAGGGTCCCAGGCAGTAACATGTAATAGAAGAGCAGCAGCACCATTGGTAATTGTAAGAACAACTCAAGCAAACTTATATTTTTGATATATATTAAACTATATTTATAAACAATTTTAATTTATTTATATTGTTACATATTTTAAACTATAATTCTAAAATTTTTTTGCATTCACAATCTATTATGTTCTCATTAGCATTTGTTTTTCCTCCCTTTCTCTATTCCTTATCTTCTGTTTCCTGTGACAGGTGAGTTTTGGTCAATTCTTTGCAGCATTCTCATGGGAAGCTTTCTCAGCAATTGTGCTTTAAGCAGGCTCTTAGTGTGGTTGAATTTTGACTCTGGCAATAAGGAGCTAATTCTTTGCAACCACCTCAGTTATTTGGCTTAGCAAAGACCCCCTTTGAGGCTCTCTTTTCATCTTGACTCTTTCAGGCTGACACTAATCACCACGAGAACTCAATGGCACAGTGTTTCTCCAGCATAATTGTGTTTAGCTGAGTATGAGGAAATATCATGAGATGCTTTGGACAGTGCCAGACTCATTACCTTTAAATCTGTAGTGAGTCAACAGAGTAAAGCAGTGCAGTAAAGCAATTTGAGAGCAATGGGAGCTGTCTACGGTGCAAAAAAGCACCTTCTGGCAGCTGGGGATTTAATGTAATGGGGATGAATGGTTGTTGCTTGGAGATCTTAATTCTTATCAGAAAAATTGCACTGTATTTGTGTTGGTATTTTTAACCAAGGGGAAAAGGAGGTTTTGTGAAAGTTCTAATTCTCATTGATTAGTGCAGAGCCGAAAAACAAGCCTCAAACTTTCTTCCAGCGTAAGTAACTTTGTTAAGGAAATTACTTTGTTGACCTTTACCTCGTCTCATTTGCAACACATGGGCTACTTTTTAAACTTCCACATTTGTGAGGTCAGGTCATTCTACCCTTTGGGACACCTCATGGCAATGGGAATCCCAGGTAGAAGCTGTCTGTCTGGAAAAATAACAAATACTGATCTATGTTTTGCATGTCTTTCATCAATATATAGCATCCACACCCAGCAGGAGCTAATACCATGTGAAGAATAATTTCTTCTTTGCCCTCTATGAAACCATTTTGTGAAACTAGTTTCGTAAACAAAACTAATACAGGAATATGGCTGCAGTAAAGGCCACCTCTCTAGACCATCCCTGCTGTAGCGCCCTAAAGAGTCCCTCTTTACAATAATAAATAGGCTTTTATTATTGTCTTTGCTATTCAGTTTAATTTCCTTAATCATTCATCCTGATTTCTTTATATTTTTAAAGTTATGACTTATGTTTTCACCTTTTTTGCTTTCTTTTATGTCCTCTCATGTTTCTAACTGGTTGCTTCTCTTTTTTATAGGCCTTCATAAAGTGGTATGATTTATTTTACAATTCCTTCTGAACTAGATGCTTAATATTTCCTGTATCAAGTCATTTTTAGCCTTTCTGCAGGTCTCTGTAATACTCTTGTTTTGACATTTCTCCTGTTTAAATCACAGGATCAAATATGCACATCTTTGGCAATCCCTTTAAATTTTCCATAGTAATTCTGTTTTGCTGATGTTTCAATTCCACCATCTACACTTTATTAGAAACAGCAGTGTTGCTGCTACTTTCAAATGGTGTATTTTAAAGAGCATGCACTGATTTTCTCACAAAAAAACCCCAATTATATTAAATATTTGAGAAGATGATTTTGCTTTGCTTTCTGGTATTATTTTATCAGCTCTATGTATAGCAATAAATTTTCCTTCTAACCAGGCTGTTTATGATAATTCTCATTTCCTAAACACTACTCCAACGTAAAATATCAGCCCAGCCTTTAAAACTTTTTTGTTCAGAGTGGGCTTTGTTACACTCACTCTTACCATGAGAGAGACTAAACCTCTAGAAATGAAACCTGTGCCCTTTCTCATCAATGTGACCTCTGTAAAGTCGAGTTTTGATGTCAATGTGTGATATCAATATCCCCCTGTTCAGAGGACACTGAGCCTATATTCTCTACTATTTTTATATAACTGTCTATGCCTGTGTGTGAGTGGAACAGAGGTACAATAATGAATCTTCATGGTTTTGTCCTCTGGATATGAGTAAGCAGAAAAATCAGACACATGTTACATTGTTATGCCCAAAACATCTTTATCTTTCCTTTTACAAGGTCCAGTTCAGAATTAACATAGACAATAATTCTGGATGTGACATTGACCTAAGCCCTACACCAGACAAGTATAACTAACATAAAAATTAAATGATGGGGGTTGCAACTAGCATTTATAATTTCAATGTTCTTACCTCTGGTGAAGCTTACAAGAATCACAGAACTGAAATATGCATATAACAAAGCTCCATGGGGCACTAAATGCTTTGGTTCCTTTGGTCTTTAGCAGCTCTCTGGTGAGGGAGTTGCCTTCTCCCTAACAAACCATTTTCTTGACATTTTAGAATAATGTGTATTGCATACTCACATGGCTGTAAAAAATAGTACAGAATGATGCTGTCCACACATCCCCGTCAGTGAATAACTTGTAACCTAGAGACCATCCTGTATTATTAATACATTAAGTATTACACAGCCAGACACATAATGTAAAATCCAGACACATACTGTAGTGCACAGCTTTCAAACCTGTACAGTAAACTTACAGAATGCTGCAGCCCCAAACAAACAATCTTACAGTATTATCTTCCCAGTTTCTTTGGATTGTGTCTTTTCTTTCAAAAGTCATGCAGGCTTTTCTAAATGTGAGCTGTGATTGTTATCCTTTTGCACACACTTTCAGAGGATCCAGAGAGCCTCTCTGACAGCAATAATAAAAACTTAGCAGGACTTCATTTCTACTACTGCATCATCAGCTGCTGAGTGGATTGATTATTTAATACATTTAGCAGTTTTCTTAGACTTGTGGCAACAAGACGTAAATAAATGACTCAGTCAATGCATTCACTTATATAAGCTCAATCACTTAACAGTGACTCAGCATGAGGTGTGACATTGACAGCAAAAGCACTAAGTGGCCAAATTCTATGGCAGCTAATTTGATACTGCTTACAGCATCCTTCCTTAAGGACTCTTTATGTGAAGATGTAGTGGTTTTCCAGGAGAGTATTTATGACACAGCTTAGAGGACACAGGAAGAGGTGTCCTTATAAAAAAGTTACAGATTGCGCATTTTCATAGCAATTTTCACCAAAGATTTACATACACTTCCTTCTCTGCATTTACTATTTTAACATCAGATACATTATGGATGCACACACTTTTGCTTGCACCAGCTATGAATTTATGATTTCAATTTAATGTGGGAACAGAGAGTAATTAACAAGAGGCACAATTATATAAACACATAGCTTATATTTTTGTATATATATATATATATATAAGCTTATCATATATATATATGATAGCTTATATATAACTTATATAAGCTTATATATAGCTTATATATATATATATAGCATATATATAGCTTGTCATATAAACACATGAGGCCTTTTGCCTCATGTAGCCTGTCAGAGCTAAATTTTAGAATATTTTTGGGTATCTAAAAAATTACATAAACAGTCATGAAAGAATTTCAAAGCACTTCTGTACCTAAATTACACCATATTGAACAGAGATTAGACACTGAGGCATCTTTGAATATCCATGCAAGATATCTCCCTAAATGTCTAGCCACCATTTCTCCACTGAGTGTATTTTGGAGAACTTGCTCCACACACCCAACACAATCTGTGAGATTCTCTCTACTCCTAGCATGGACATTCTGACCAGAGAGGATAGAGAGTTTATCTGACCTTGCCATGCATTCCTACTCTGAAACCTTACCTGTGGTTTGGAAGCAGTGCTCTAGTGTAAAGAGCAAGGGTACAGAATCACCAGGAACATTTCCCAAAAACAGAAGATATGGCTTTGTTCCCTTCCTATCCTAGCAAGATGAGCATCCACATTGCAGCTCTTCTACAAGTTTGCCTGCCAGAGTTTTCCTCACCCTGTTTTGATGGTGTGTTTTACATTTGAGGATGATGTGTATTGGCTAAGGTTAGAGTTTAAAAAAGGGGTTTTTTGGTGGGGGAGTTTGCATGTTTTTTGTTGGCTTTTTTTTTTTCTTCAGGTAGGCAGCCTTGGATGAAGTCTCTAAGCATGAGATTAAAATTATCTGAGCACAAAAAATACTTTCTGTGCAGATTTCACTAAGTAACAGTCTTTGTACTTTTTGTACACCTTTGACATGGAATGTTTTATCTCACCCTTTTACACGCCCCAGCCTGCTCTTTGTGAGCTCGTTTCAGAGGGCAGTGCCTACCATGGTGAACTGCGGACAGGGAAAGAAAAGTGGATGCAGCTGTTCCTGATCCATTGATGCTTTCTCATTAGTGCCCAACTGGCAATACAAGAGGTCTACAAATGTTGACCCAGCTGAGAAGAGAGATGGGTGGCAATTGTCCTTGCAAGCTGAAAAACCAGCAATTCTTCAACATTCATCTGCAGTCACAGCGAATTACAAGAAGGGCAAAGGAGACATTCATAGCCATCTAACAGGTTTCAACCACAATCCCTGGAGCTCAGTTATCAGAAACCCCTGCAACTTACCATTAATCACTATGTGATGCTTCCTGACCTTCCTGACAAAGATTAATAATCCTGTATGAGCATACAGGATGCGAAGGCTATAAGAATAGGCAGACATTTCAGACCCATCTCTTCACTGCCATGCAAGTAATTATAGCAGTAATGCTTTACCAAATTAGCAGTCAGTAAATGTTTAATCAAGGAGCAATGTAAGGACCCTTCAGCTTTTCTCTGAAAAAATTAATGGGCAATGCTTATAAAAAGACAGATATACAAAATTGCCCAAAGCTTTTGAAATTCTTTTTCAGCCTGCTCATGCAAGTGAAATTGAGGTAAGACCCCGAAAAGGCAGAATCCAAGTAACAAAATGCTTCTTTGTTTAGCTGGGAACTTGAAAGAGCTTGTTGTGAATCTAAAAGCTTATTTTATCTTTACTTACTCACCCTGACAGCTGAAATGAACAACGTCCATCTTCTTGGGTAAGTCACTTCCCCCTCCCCGCTTTGCTGTGACATGTTTTAGATTATGCACTGTGATTACAGAGGTCCTGCTTTGCTCCACTGAACACCCAATTTCCTGGCTTCTTTTATTGACAGCAAGCAGTACAACTTATGATTCATCCTCAGTGTTAAACGTTGACATATTCTCTTAGCAAGTGTGGCCTGGTCCTGTCTATTTTTCTTTCCAGCCTGGGATATTTTCTTCTATTGTATTTCATCTCTGGCACTGAATGGCATACTGGGTGACAGCTTAGCTTCTTCACCCTTTGCTTGCCCCAGGTAGGACATCTGAAGTACCAGAGAACTATTTTAATGTCTGTTCAAAGGAGACAAAAATCTGTATCATGCTGTCCATCTATATACCAAGCCTCTACCCCCAAACTCACAACAGTTGTACTCAAATTTGTGCAGCAGCTGTCTCAAAAATTTTTTCCCTTTTTACAAATTTCATGGAACAAGAGAGGAATAATGACCATGGGATCCCATTGTGCCTTCACTGTTAGAGGGTACCAGCGAATTTAAAGAAGTGATGCTTCTGTAGGAAATCAGGCTTCATTGCTTCAGCTGCCCAAAGAAACACATTTTAAATGTATCAGTGGGCCTTAAAGCAGTAAACAAGAAAATATTTGCTGAGGTATTACAAGTGACATGGGAGTTTGGCTATAAATATGTTACATTTCCCTGACACTCTTCTGTACTCTACAAGATCTGTGCCAGTCTTTTGCAAATGGAACTGAAGGATTCAGGAAGGCCTGTGGTACCTGTAACCAGCACCACCACGAGTACTGCAAAGCTGGAACATCACAGAACCTCAGTCAGGAAGGAGGGGAGGGAGCAGGGATGTCCATAGCCAGCTCCTGAGAATGCAGCTCAGGATGTCCCATGAAGAATAGTGACTCAGATGAAGAGTAAAGCTTTCAGAGTCCCTTTAAAAATCCATCCTGGTATTTCTCGTGCAAAATGACAGTAAAAAAAAACCAAGTAGGAAGGTTTAATTTAATTGAAAATGAGTGTGTAGGAGAGTCTAAAGAAAAGGAGGACAGACCACTGAGAGTGGATCATTAGCAAGGTTGTTTCAGAGACGCAAAGCCCTTTGAGAGCTTTGTTCTGGGCAATAATTGTTTTTGATCGTTTTCTTTTTTTTTTTTTTTTTTTGGAACCAAATGGGAATATAAAGACCTCTGTAAAACTGCCGATGTTTGGTCTTCAGACTTTGGTTTCCTTCCTGTTGAAGAAAGAATGGATTAGGGTTTCTTTTTGAACTGGCCCTGCTGGTTGCTCCCAGACTCCTTGGAGGGGAGGGTTTAGAGCTGTGGCTAGTCTGAAACTGCAGCGGTAGTTGTAGAAGGAGAAGAAATTGCCTCCTAAAAATTAAGCCAGTGAACCAAAGCTGATGCTTGATGCAAGACGTCTGCTAGAGATGGTTTGAGGTCAAAGGGAGACACAAATCGTGTTCCCTTCTACTTAAGGCTGAACAGGGAAGTGTGACTAGCAATGAAGTGTACAGATAAGGTGAAGAGAACACAGGAATCTTCATTCAGATTATTCTGACACATTGACTGCCCATGTGCAGAACTAAGAAATTTCAAATTATGGATAAATTCCTGGGCTCTCCCACCTTAAAACTATCAGCTCATTGTTTTGGTTTGGGGTTTGTTTCTATTGGGGATTTTTCATGTGTGAGGCCAAAGACCAACTGTGATATCAGTATTGACTTATACTTCGGATAATTCCTGCATGTCAAGGTCTGGTGTTACGGTGCATAATCATGGATTTATAAACTGTAATGGTTCATTCCTTCCCCTGACACCCCCCAGCCTACACCCCCAGTGGTATCACCCTATATCCCGGGACCACTCCCCCTACCCTTTCCATTGGATCTAGACCTCCCTGGGTCGGGTTACACCCGAACTTAGATAAGGGCTAGTCCTTAGTCCAGACCCTCATTCTGCCCTCCATCCAGATGGAATAAACATCTTCCTAACCACAGCAGAATCCGTCTCTTCATTGCCAAGTCCCTGACCACGCGGCAGCTTAGGGGTTGAAACCCACGAACTATCAAGTGGAGCAAGGGCTGAGAACCTCTGCTAGCAAGAGCAGAGAGTCCGAGCATCTTTAGTCTGGCACACTCTTACCACTTTTGTACAAGGAGTCAGTGAAACACTTCTCACCTAGAGTATACAGATGACTGGCAGACTTTAGAAATACAGTAACCAGATCTCATTTTTACATGTAAGCTTGTCTGTGGGTAAACTCCCCTCTGCACTGGAGCTTGTGGACAGTGGGCATCCATTTAGTGCAACACCCTCCCTGTAATACTTCTTGGTAGTCACAGCCATGACTTCTGTCTCTGCCCAGCCTCAGCTGCCAGCTCCTCCATGCTGTCTGTTATCTAAAGTAAAATGGGCATCAGAAGCCATAATTGAGGATATTTTTGTTTCCTTAGACTCATATCACAGAGCAGCATCAGAGTTTTCTTCTGAAACTACAGCATTAGAATTTCTTGCAAGATCCTGGATACTATTGTGTCCTTTGTGATTCAAAGAATGCTGGTTTTCCATATCTGCCATCTTCTTCTAGGAAAATTATGTTATCAGTCTCCAAAACTGTCTGTTGAGGATGAGGAATACAAATGAGCTGAGGTTTCTTAGCACTGATATAGAAACTAGTGTTTTCTGTCATTTTTCCCTGTTCTTTTCACTCATTCACAATTGGGTTTTGGTCAAATCATACCTGAGGGGTACAATGAAGGAGGTTGTGGAATTTTTTTATTGCAAGGCTTTTCCAGATAGATTAGTATAGCCAAAGGTTTAGACATAACAAGCAAAGGGAGCTAGAACTCTGTGAAATTGGGGAAGCTTGTAAATTAAAGTCATAGTTTATTTTTCAGGCAACAGAGATTGTGGTACACAGCATGAAAATGTGAATACTTCCACTGTTAAGGAAGGAAGAATCTTTAAATCTTCCTGTGCTTTGCTACCCTACTCCAAATCGAAGAAAACCATACCTTATCTGGATGTCTAATTCATTACTGTTGGTAAAGGCCTGGAGGTTAGTTCATGGAAAAGGATATCAGAAGTCTCACTGTGCTTACCATGACAGTCTTATTTTCTTACCAGCCATTCAAATGACTTCCTCTCTACAGCAGTTTCTCATGGCTGTGCATTGATGGATTTCATATCTTTACATTCTGTATCCTGCTCAATATAAACTGCAGCAGCAGACATTCTGTGATGGTACAGCAGCAGCATTTCTGTAGGGTATATACTATGAGCTGGTGTTGTAAATCCTCGATTTATTTTCTCTGTTTCTCAAATGCTGTATGCCCAAGCTCCCAATGGCAGCACATACACAGCATGCAAACTTCAGTACATATGCTAGGCAAACAGATAGCTTTATCAACCTATTTGAAAAAGAATGGGGGCATTAATTGGCATGAATTTGCATGCTTTGATGTCTGAGCCTCATTTGCCTCATGTGTGTTATTTGTCTATGAATTTAGGGTGTCTGTGAGAGTCAAGGATAAAATGTCTATTGTCCCTCTGCTCTTTTTGGCTAGAATAAATAACTGATCCCACATGGAATGTTGGCTATATATTTCAGAGGAAAATATTATAGTTTGCTTTTTTTGCTGTTTTCTTCTGCCTCTACCGATAAAGTTTCCCCTAGCACATTGGGATGTCAGAAATGAACAAAATAGTCAGAGATGAACATTTAAAGTTCTACTTCATCTTGAGATGGATAAAATCCTCTGTTTATAGGGAGCAAAAATAAAGCAGGAGTAGCTAGGAATGCTATCACACACGGAGATTTGCCAATAGGGCTTCAGTTTTATATTTGAATGAAGCTCAGCAATGAGATATCCACGTTTTACAAAGCCTGGGAAAGGACTAATGAGCACAGCCTTCTTGTCAGCACCTTTCTCTGACAAAAGTGGCCCTGTGATCTTTTGCTCCGTGACACTCAGGCTAATCCATGTGTTCCTGTGTGCCAAAGTCTCCACACACGTTATTAGTGCATGCCACAAGTCAGCTCGCACAAATTTCAGGTTTCCAGGGAAGCTTGTCCTAAGGACTTGCACATCTTTTGGTTTTGAACTGCATTTGGTTTATTTCTTCCCATAAAATTGATGAAGTTATTTTCACCTGGAAAAGAAAAGTAACCTCAGCAGGTATCATGGCAAAATGTGTGTGTTTAGAGATGTTTGATGAACAAATCTATTCAGACCAAAAACCCTAGAGGCTGAAATGAGAATTGCTGAGCTGGGATGAAAGAGAAGATTTGGTACCATAAGGAGATGGGTTTGTTCAGTCACTAAGGAGCATCAGGTTCTGGTTTGTAATCAATTCATGTTCTTGGATATTTATCTCAGAAAGATCTGCTGATAATCATCTTCCCTGGGCTTTCAGTTAATATTACCATTAATCTATTAATTTATCTATCTAATCTAAACAATTTAGCTATTTATAATTATGTTACTGATCACTTCATTCTGAAAGAATGATGAAGTGCTCAGTAACATATCAATAGATCAATAATAAAAGAGGAGTTTTAATAAAGAGTTTTAATAAAGCATTAGTGTTCCACTTAGTCTTCTAGGAAAACAAGGAAAGAACAAAAAGATTTCTAATTAGTTCATATTTGGTGCATTTTTTTTTCTGTGAAATCAGCAGCACAGGCAAAAGAACACACTTGTCTAGTTTTGCTAAGTATCACACATACATCAGTCATGCCTCAAATCTGTCATTTCAATCAGTTTGAGAGCCACCCTAATATAATACTTATGAAGGACCAATAAAGATAGAAATTGAATTATATAAATAAGTTGTATAATCTTAGAAATAACAATGTATTTATGATATTAATGAAGAATACTGTTTTAAAAAGATAAGATTGGTGTTTAAATTTAGTTTTATTTGTGTTATTTAGATTATGGCATTAGCTAAAACTGTTAACACATTGAAAATAGGTATTAGATAACTATTAGGACAAAAAAACAAAAAGAAAGGAAAAATCACCTACAATGAATGAAAGCATTAATAAATTTTAATAGTGTATTATAGTGGCACAGCTCACTATAGCTTGTGTTTTCAGAATTAACATCAATTTTATGCTTTTGATTTCCCTCAGGAATGTATAGCTTTTCTTAGACACAGCTCAGAACTAGGATATCCCAGGCAGATGGAGCGAAAGGCTCCTCTCTCTTTTTGTGTAATCTGGGCCAGTTTGTCACTTCATGTCCTGCCTTTTTAAGTGAGAAAAGCAAATAATTATGGCATTTTACAGAAAGACTTAATTTAAATGATCGATTCTTTTAAATATCTGACAAAATAATAATACAAATTTTGTATCAATGTAATGTTTTCTTTTTGGGAAGCTCCTTATTGAGAAGACCCACAAACTTACCCCAGTTTTGAGGTTTGAACTTTGGATTTGAATTTTTATAGAGATGAGGATCACATTGGAGAGTCCCACAAGAGAATCAGAATCATAGAACTGGAAGTTAATGAAATTATTTTGGTGCTTAGTCCTGAATATATCTGTAGGATTAGTTTATTTCATTCCTTGTTTTTACATTCTGATACTCAGCAACAGCTTTATCATAATTAGTTCTGAATTTTTTGTCAAATTGAATACATTAGTAAAATATTCATTAAAGGAATTAAAAAAACATCAAACAAAAGTATGAAATTTTTCCACCTCAGTATTCAGTTATCATTATTTCTCTCTTTAGAATAATCTTTCTGAATATATTTAGGAAGTTAACTCTTGTTACCAGCATGAATTTCATTATTCGATATCAATATACATTACTAAGTACTGTGGGAAATCAATATGCTGTTACACCAAAGTACTTCATTTTTTTACAGTCCTGTAGTTGACTTCCCACTGATTCCAGCTGAAACTTTTTACGGTTACTAGAGATCACCAATGTAATTTGCACTTCCTTTATTAGTTTTGTGCTTACAGGTGAATTCCAGTTCATTGGGAAGCTTTAAAAGAGGTTAAAATATTATTATAGCTTACAGTATAAAATTTGCAATGACTAGAATTACCTCACTGATAAATAAAACAAGTCAGGAGGAAGATTTGAATTTCTAGTTTATATCTTGAATAAAGCACTGGAAAAACAAGAATACATTCTTATTAGTACAATTCACTACTCTGGAGAGGCATGGCAATTGCATTTGAATCAACTAATTTGCAAGGCATTAAAGGAAACTAGAGCTACACAAAAGTGCAGCAGATCACAGAATCACAAAATCACAGAATTTCTAGGTTGGAAGAGACCTTCAAGATCATCGACTCCAGCCCATGCTCTAACACCTCAACTAGACCATGGCACCAAGTGCCACATCCAGTTGTTTTTTAAACACATCCAGGGATGGTGACTCCCCTGGACTGGGCAGGCCATCCCAATACTTTATCATCCTTTCTGTAAAAAAACCTTTTCCTAATATCCAACCTATAT
>VZSR01003807.1:8004744-8043399 GCA_013398615.1 Brachypodius melanocephalos | reverse complement strand
GGGCTGCCAGCTTATCTAGATAAGAGAGCCATTACTGCACCAGAGTGAGATGTGCTCTGTGAGGTGTTTGCAGGGGACTGAGACCCAGCAGCTGGATAAATGGTACCCCAGCTCTGGGGCTGAGACCACTTCCACCACGTCCTGAGCAATTAGAGATCGTAAACACTGTCTCCCCTTCTCAGGGAATGCAAGACACAGCAGCACTTTGGATTTTCTGCGGTTTCCACTTAGCCCCTGTGCATGAAACATCTTTGCTTTGCCTGGGTTTAAACACACCAGGCAGGAATGTCAACAAGCTACAATAAAGACAATGTTGGTGACTAAACCAGGAAGAGGAGCTGGAACTTACATTCTCCCAACCTCTCAAATTAGCTGCGAGATAGAGGAATACCTAGAGACAGAACATTTCTTGCTGGCCCAATTAGGGTCACACTGGTTTAGAATTCAGAAGAAAAAAGGAACAGTGATTTTTTTCCTATTCTAATTACTCTTAATTATTAATTTCATACATCCATGGCCCTGATTATTATTTTTAAGATTTTAATGTGTAATATTTTGATGACCTACAGGGTCATATGTCTCTTTAGTTAGTGCTTCCAGCAACATCTAAGCTCTGGATGGCAAAGAAGTATCTAGAAACCCACAAATGACTGCTAGGAATACTTCTGGTTTGTTTGTGCTCTATTTACAGAGAAGGAAGAAAAACAAAAGCAGGCTAAAGGGAATGCTGTGGGGAAAGGAATAATCAATAAGTCTCTGCAACATCATGCTTTTAAGCACAAGAAGACAAGAAGGAGCAACACTGATGAAGAAATTGTTCAGGGAAACAGCAAGGAAGGCATGAATTGGAAGAGTTAGGAAAGAGCAAAAGCAAATGATATGGTAGAGAGAAGAGAAAAAAACACAGCTATTTTTGCAAAAGTAAACAGTGTTAAAGACAGCTGTAGATGAAACTCTTCCTATTTCAAGCAATTGATTATTTTTATTGAAGAAAAATCTCTATGACAATCCTAGGTGAATATGTTCAATTTGAACGTTTTATGCCTAGGATTCAGGTGTCCAGATGGGAGCTGTTGGGTGTGATGCCTTCATTTAACAGCTACCACATCTCATGAATATGGTGTGATTTCAGTTTCCTGCGGTTTGCTCACAGTGCTCCCTCTACAGACTTGGCTTGGACTCATTCTGCTGTCACATCGTTTTGTGTTGCAACATCAGCACAGGCTTTGAATAGTTCTGTACTTGGCATTCTCAGAAGTCATCTCTTAATACATTTTATCGAGTACCTCTCCATCAAAATCAGACATAATTAGTCATTGGCACCCTTAGCTTGGGTACAAAAATAAATCTGCCATTTTTAACTATTGGTTGAATATATAATCTCCATATAGAGTGCTCACTCTGAGAAAAATACACAATGGAAGGTCCCTGCACATATGGTCCAGGTCATGATTTAGAGCAAGTGACTTGTCCTTAGTGGAGCCTACCTAGGGCAGACAAATAACAAATTCAAAGCATCACATTAATTCAGCAAATCTGTTTCTAACGTTCAAGACCAGCCCCTGAAGCAAGGTCAGGAACACAGTGTTAGCAAATGTGGAGGTAGGCAGGTAGGCCCTCTCTCTCCAACATAATTCTTTCTCCAGATCTTTCCACTGTAACTGTCTAGTTTCATTCAAAATGTTGAACTGGAAAGGTAGGAAACTCTATGAGGAACTTTGAGACGACAAAGAAAATAGCTTATTTTAATGTATTGCTTACTCATATAAGGACAAAAATGTTGAACTCATAAAAGGAATTTGAGAAGTGTCTGCTAGAGGAATGAACTCAAATAAAGTTTTCTCTCTCTCTCTGCAAGAATGTCTCTTAGAGAAACCTTCGTCATTACTTTAAATCTCTAGTGTTCAAGGACTTACAATATGTATCTTTCAAAAAAAAATTCAGAATTTGCTTGGAATTTGTTGTTTGTTTGGGACATGTTCAAAAGTCATTTACATTATTTATTGTGTGGAAAAAAAATAGGAATAGAACACTAAACAGTTGCTCCCAATTTCAAATTTTGCCTCTATCATAACCTCCCCTCTTGCCCTGGATGATTCTCTTGCCTTTACTAGCCTCAGGTCCCCTATAAACAGAAAGGTGGGGGATGCTGCATCTCAAATAATATTTCCTTGTATACGTAAATATTGTGACATGGAGTCATGATTTTTTATAAACAAGATGCTTACTTCCTGCATTCTGCATGCCAGGTGTTGCTAAACAAGACATCACCAAATAGAACAGTAATTGATATTTCTGCAAGAAAACCTTCTCAGTTTATCTGTGAAACAAATGGAAGCAGTTACCTCATGTACAACAAACCACTTGTATGATTTTTTTTACACAGGAAAGTTTTCCTCTTCTTTCTTTGGAAAAAAATGACCTTATTTCATGTAGTACATTTGTATAATTAATTTTTAATTTATTCAAATATTAAAGGGCAAATTTCTGCATTGTTTCGGGCTAATATTAATTTGCATACTCTAATTAATAATGACCTCTCTACCTTACTGTCGAGTCGTTTTTTATTTAGCTCAATTTGTGTTAGCTTTTATTGATAAGAAAATTTGCATGCATTAATATGTGCAGACCCTGTCTCTTGTAGTATAGCAATACATGCCAGGACGTGCCTGTCAGAGAGAGTCAAAAGCTGCTCTTGGATACAAACCAGTATTTAAGTTTACAGTATATTAATAGTTACATCTTACAACAATTCTCTTGGAATTAGTGTCACTGTCAGCCGGGTGAGAACAGAATATGAGGGAAGAGAGTGATCCTGCGCCATCCAGACTGCAAGCTGATAATGTTCCAGCTGGATGAGAGTTATCATCAAGGTCAAACTTCACCCATTTTTGGGAAGAGACCTTCCTTTGGACCTCAGGATTTTACCTCAAGCACCTTCATGGTTGCAGCTGAAGTGTGCTTGTTGAAATGCAGCAGCAGCCCTAGAAGGCTGCTGATAGCATTGATGATTAAAGTCTAAGCTCTGCTGAGAGATGTCCAGGCTTTACAAATGTGTTAGACTTCACAGATGATCTGTCTACCTGGAATGGCTTCAATCTCAAAGTGGGAGAGGAATGAATTGGAGCAGGCACATTACATCAGGTTCTCTATTTTAAGCAGGAGGTGCTGGGCTGCAATGTCACCTGCAGAAGTGTGAGACACACTCGGACATGCTGCACCTGGGAAAAGTCATCACTCTGGGAGTGAAGGTTTCATTTCACAGTAAAGCAGCCCCACCCACACACTGAGTGACTGAAATCAAGGTGGTTTTGAGCTGTGTTCAGATTCTACATTCTCATCCTTTGGCCAGGGGTATTTAATCACCTGTAAATGCTTAAATTGTTTTCCAAGCCGAAATTAAATAGAAAGACTATAGCTATGATTTTGTATATTGCTGGAACATTTACACAGAATTTAATGAAGACAATCTTTCTCTGAGGGCTCCATCTTCTGCTGCTTTGTGAGAGCATTATTGAGGTAAACACTATTATTATTAAAGAGATAAAGAACCGTAAGCTGTTTTATTTCCTAATCTCAAATCTGGTAGGAATTTGCTATTGAATGTTTGCACTAATGCCATGGTGTGAATGGTTGGACGCCTGAAGATGAGATCCATGACCATGGAGTACCTTCCCAAATGTAACGGCAGATGATGGTGCACCTTGGGACAAAATAAACAGATTAAACATCTTGGAGAAAAAAGACTACAGATGGGGTGCTTTGTAAGAGTGACTTGCGGAGTGCTTCTCTGACAGTGTAGATGTAACAAGTCATGGGGGATCACCTGCTTCCTATGCTTGGCAGTTTGCTGAGGGAAGGGAGTACCCTCACAATTCTTCTGCTGAACTCTTCCCTCCGTGAAAAAAGATAAGGATTCCTTTGTGAGCGAACCTCCTGTCTGATTTTTTTTCTTTTATAACAATATTTGAACTCCAAACTGTATTTCACTTTTGCACTGTTTTTGAAAATTTCAAGTGGGAGATAATTCTGTTCAGCCGCAAGAGCAGAAGTCCATCTGTGATGGTTCACCATGGCAACTCTTTCAAAAAATGGTCTTGTAAACAAGCCTCTTGTTTCTTCTAAGTTCTGTTTCTTCTAAGTTCTAACACTGCTTACATCCCAGACATCATGCTGACAGAGTGGTTGCTGTCCTTAAACTGCCCTGTACTGATTTTTATTTCAAGTAGTGAAGCATGATCCACAAGTCCACAGTATGAGCATGATGTATTTAAAAAAAAAATTGTCAGCAGCTTGTTTTGCTGTAAGAACATGAGTTCTTCCACTGACTTTTTCAAGGTGACTTTTCTTCTATTAATAGACTTATGCCATCAGACCTACGGACTCCTGCCTCTCCTATTTCTGAAAGTAATATGCAGCTTGCTGAATCAGGGAGCAGAAAGAGGAGCTTTGCCTCCCTAGGATATTGGCAGCAAATCATGGAACGCTGGGCCCTGGTGTTGTCAACCAGCCATGGCAAACACTTCGTGGCGTTTGGCACTCCTTTTCTTTTAAAGCTATGAGTAGTTTTAAAGCAGATCTTTTGTGTGTACCTGTGGCCCTGAGCTCCTTATGCTTGTGTGGGATATATAGTGGTACATAAAGCTGTGCCACCACGGCTTTAAGTGATGGATATATACCAGGTACAAACGTGTAACCTCATAAATGTGCAAAAGAAAACTTGAGCTAGGAATTTCTGTTCACTAGATGTCAAGACAGTGATGTGGAGAGACAAACAGGTTTGCAAACACAGGAAATAACTTGAATCACACATACACACACACACCTTATTTTGCAGACAGATAATACTAACTTCTTTTTGTTTTCCACTTTCAGATTCCTATTATCTGCCAGACTGAAAAAAAAAAATCTTGTCAAAATATTGTGTGAAAAAGGTTGTTCCTGTGGTTTTCTGACCAGGAAGGCATTAGGCAACATCTGAAATCTAAAAATAAAGCTTATATTAATTACGTGGCCAGCGATATGTCAAAGATAAAAATGTTTGGCTAAATTTCATATAGACATTTGTGGGTTTCCATTTTGTTTGAGCTATTATGTCTAACAAGGTTCATGGACTGCTTTATAATAATTATTGTATCGTTGTGGCTCTGCATAGTCTTGTCAGGTATGAGGCATAATTGGTCAGTGCCGTTTGTAACGGCAAAGCCATTAGCTTCCAAACTGGAATTCATATTGTGATATTTCCCATGCATTCTAGAGTTCATCTTTTTTTTTCTCTTTTTTTTTTTTTTTGTATTACTAGCAAAATAATACAGAAAAAAATTGCAGACACCTGAATATTAAAGCTATGTAGAAGTCACAAAACTTGAGATAAAAGGAGGTAATCTTACATGTATATTTTTAGAATTTTAATTTTATCCCGCAGCTGTTTATTCTTGTACATCTTTCACTATAGTTTTCTAAGTGTGAATCTTGAAAACTGCTGACTGGACTAGTATTATGTCTCCAGTCTAGTTTTAAATGTCTGGAGACCATTTAGAAATTAGTTCAGAGGTTTTCAGCTCTCATAATCTATATTTTCTATTGCTAGCAAACATTCATGCAGTTACAGCTTGGCTCTGAAACTCTTTGGTTTCTTTTGCACTGTTTTCCCTCTTCTGCTATTTTATGGAGTCAAACACTGTGGTAGCTCCATGACATAGCAAGGGGCTGTGAGCCTGTGTCAGAGCCTAGAAGTGCATCCTTGTGTGGAATCCCATCAGAGTGCTGTTCACTTGTGCATCTCTACTTTCACAGCTTTCTGGAAGTTGGTTTCCTAGCAGCTTTCTCGTAAGTTCTAAAGAAAAACAAGCAAGATCCTGGTGGGTAATGTGTTACCATTTGGAATCAAGTGAATGATCTATTATTTATATGCTTGGGGTACTTGTATAAAAGCTTTAGAGCTGTGCCCATGATAATTATTTGAAAATGCAGTCAATAAAAACAGACTAAAACCAACATCCCTCAAAATATGACTAATTGAATAGATGACACTGTGCAGATGAAGAACGTGCCAAACACACTTAACGCCCCTTTCAAGCTGTGGGTCTAACATAAAAAAGCTTCTGGAAACATGTATACATATTTATATATGTATATATACATGAAAAGAAAAGAAAATAATGAAGATGATGCCACTAGCATTTAGCCCCATGCAATTAAAATAACTTGTCTGCTTCTGCTGTATTTCGTAGCCTTGATTGGTTTTTGCTGTCTGGGATCCTTTGTCAACCTGACACCTTGTGGAACAGTCCTTTATAGAGATCCTAAATTGAGGCAAGGTCTTTCTAGTTTGGAGCAGTGACATTTTTCTTTCATGGAAATAAGTACATGAGGACAAGAACAAGGGCAAATTGCCCAAAGGCTGGGCAGCATTCAAGAATAAAAACTGCTCAGAAGCATTCCAGCATTATTTCTGCCTTTTTCCTCTTTAAGCAACTATCATGGAAACAACTAGATGGTATATAGAAAGAGAATTTAAAATGAATCTTTTATTTCCCCTGGAATTACTGAAGAAATATTAAATTACATTTCAAAGGAGTTTATGATGTTTAGATTGCCTTACATTTTAAAATATACAGGGCTCTTTCTGCTTAGAATATAGCATCTCTTCCAAGCTAGCATGTGGTCCAATTTCCTGGATGCGGTGTTGCAAAAACATGCTGCCTCTCTTTCTAACTCTCTGCAGACATTTATTTCTGTAATATGAGCTGGGGGTTTTATACATTTCACCCCGTCAAGAAACCTCTCCTTTTCCTCTATCAGAGTATTCATTTTTAAGGTGATTATTTTCCATTTGAATGCTCTTGAAGCTCATCTTTTTGGGAAAGGCCAGCATGGAACTGTAGGGGTCCCTTAAACTCATTTTGAGAAAGTAAATGGTGTGTTGACTTTGCACTGGCCTTTGGCAGATGGGCCAGTTCTACTTTCTCTTTCAACTCTTGGTTTATAAAATCTTTTTCAAATGTTGTAAGGCACTCAGGCCGAATAATGGATGTGTTACATTTTCTTTAAAATCAGGTAGGTCACTGAAGTATTGCTAAATAATTACCCACTGGTTTGTACTTTCTTTACAAGGCAGTGAACAGGCATGTGTTTGCAATCAGGTGTGGCTGAAGCAATCCCTACCCATCTGCACACGCTTGATGCTGGGACACTTGTTGGAAGGAACCCTTTTCACATCCCTTCCTTCCTCCTTCTGTCACTGTGCTCCAGAGGAGGGAGGACAGCTTTGCTCCACCAGGGACTCAGGTAGAGGTCCAGATCAACTCCTTTTCTCATGCTGGTTTCACCTCGTTCTAGATTGTCCTTTTTAGCGTGGTAATTGATAGTCGTGGATCCTTCTGGTTTGCTTTATTGACTCGACAGACCTCCAGAAAAACTCTCTGATTTCCTGCGACCTACAAACTGCAGCTGACAGGGACCTTGTAACAATCCAGCTCCCTCTAGCTCTGAAGATGGTGTCCTCTTGCATACTGAGGAGGAAGAAAAGCAGTAAAAATAAAAAAAGGTTTGAAAAAGAAAAATTCAGCCTGTTTTAATCCTCTCAGAGCTCAATCTGTAACGTGGTGTGTGGGGACTTCTGTTCACAAATCCTGTTAGCAAACAACAGGAATTACGCACGCAGTTCCCACGATACCACTTTCAAAATTGTTCTCCTTGTGATTTCACTCTAGCAACATCAGCTAACAGTTTATAAGTATTACTCATGGAAAAAAATCTTTTGGGAATATCAGTAGTGTTTTGCCACTCTAAGGTCTTTTAAAAATACCTGTCTCAGAAGAGACTTATCCAAGTTCTAATAATCTCTGTCATTCTATTTCAAAGTGCTTTCCATTTCATTTCTCTGTGTTCACGTGATGGTTTCTGAAACTAGCTTGTTCCTCTCCATTCACTTGAATAAAATACTTTTTGTACTAATATTGTATACAAATATACAGAAATTTTCCAATTCTAAACCCAGTTTTTCTTATGTATTTATGAGAACTGGTCAAAAACAAGTTGTACCAAAAAATATAGCTGTGAGGCTGATGGGAATGTTATGGAAAGTGATGCTTATCTTTGCAGATTGATTTTTGTATTTAATTGCCATTTGGAGTTTCTACTGTCTTTGGCTAAATCCACTCCCTTTAAAATTTAAAATAATATGAAAATGTGAAAAATTCTTGTTTCTTTGATAGTTGTTTATAGAATGCATTGCAGTAATTCCCTAAGTCAGTGCTTTCTGTCAACTTAAAACACACACATAAACTTCTTCTGACAAAGCCTTTTTCATTTTATTTATTCATCTTTTCTACACATACCACTGCTTAATCCATTCCGTTTCTTCTCGTTCTGAAGGGAGAGCATAGGGATGACAAGAAATTACATTAGAAATTGCTGCCTCTTATAGGTTATGAGTTGGCACCGAGCCAAGCAGACAGGATCTATAGAGTTATAAATAGCACAGGAATAGTGAAATTATTCCCCCACATCCTGGTGCACAGGAGTCAACACTCACCAGCAGTTACTAATTGCCAGGGAACACTGAAGTACTGAAAGGTGGGAAGGACTGTTGTGCTGGCAGACAGGAGATCTCAGTCTCAGTCAGCTGCTGATTCATCACCTTCACTTCTGATTTATAAACAGCCTTATCAACACACCATTACTGAAATCAGAGGTGGCAAAAAACCAGGAATAAATGATCAATGTTTTCCAGAACTTTCTGCCCCTGAGCTACCATCCAGGGGACCATGAGGCTACTCTGCAATTGAGTGTCCAGAGCTGAAAGTGCCAGGGCTAGCTTCCTCCTTCTTGCAAAGGCATGATGCAGTCCTCACTAAAAATCCAGATATTGTGATAAAACCAGGCAGTTCTGGTTATGATGGTGACTTAGGGCAGATTGTGATGAATGGGGATGGGTGAGGGATTGTACACATACGGGATTTTTAGCTGCCTTGGGTTGTATCTAAGCTGTGACTACGACTTGAGTTTTGCTGTTGGGCGTTCACTTTTGTACTTGAATACTCCCAGAGTAAGGGACACCTTAAACAAATTAATGTTATAAGTATTATAGTGTATTTTATCTGAAACAAACCCAGGGCATTTCTAAGAAAACAAGCTGGAGCACTAAATCGTAGAGAATCTCATAAATGTAAATTCAATGCCCAAGGCTTAACATTTACTTATTACATCTCCTCTTCCTTTTTTTCTCCTTTCATTTTTCACTTCTCCAAGCAACATTTCATGCACAGCTTTATAGCATATAATAAATTCTCTCCAAGCCAATAATTAACTTACATCTGGCTAATACATCTGGCAGAATGATAGCATGGAGCTGCTAACATTACCTTAGGAGGACATGGTAATGGCCTGCTGCTTGAGCTTGGGGTGGAGTTTATAAATTTGACTATCTCTTCAAATTAAACATATTAAATCTTGTGTGTAGGGGAACAGGTATGAATATTTAAACAACTTAATGCATTGTTGAATCCATTTAGAGGTCTATTATGAAACCCAGTACATAAATAAGGTGTTCTGCCAATGATGGCAGTCTCTGAGCTCACAGCTACCTGAGTCTGATTGATTATGAGCCCTTGAAAACAATTTTAAGGCAGATGCTGAATATTTTTTATTATGAAAACCTTATTAAATATTTAACAGTTGTTGTTGGCTAGATTTACAGAGGTTTTTGTGGGGTAAGAAAAGCTTCTGATAAAGAGAGGCAGCATGGAATGTGGCAGAATTTGACAATCAGACAGATTCTTTGATTCTTATTGGAGTTGATGTTCTCGAATGATAAAAAGAATTATTTTAAGATGTAGAACGCTTCCACTGTTTGTTATTTCCATGGAATAATAAAACGCCAACTCATTTATGACCAGCAGTTTGTAACAGAAAGTGCAAGCAATACAGCTGAAAAGGAAAAACTTTGAAATTACCATTTCCATTTCAAGCACTGGAGCAGCATTAAACAGCTCTTTACCTTGTTTTCATGGCTTCTTACACAGCTGATTCTTTCCCCAGCTTCTTCACAAGACCCCTTTCCTTGAAAGATCAGAAGTGGAGAGAATCTCCCTTATCCCCCCCCAAAAGTTTTAGAAATATAAAAATTTTAGAAGTCTCCTTGACACATTGACAGCTGAGAGATGCTGAGTGAGAAATAACTTAAGAGTTCATTCAGAGCAACATTAGGCAAAGTTCAGTTTAACTGACGTTTTGCACTTTATTGTCTTTTACTCCTTAAGACACTAAAAGTTTCTTTGTGAACAGTCTGTGCCTGTCTAGATTTTATTCTCTGTATTGTCAGTGCCAGTCCTCAGGAGGGGTCAGCTGGAGATTTATGGTTGCTGCTCTGTGAAGAACACCAGTCATGGGCCACTTCATTAATCAGGTTTTTTCCAAAATTTGCAATGGTCTTGACTTCGTTTTCTTTCATTGTGCTATACTATTGTATCTTTTCCTGTAACATTGTGAATCATGAGCCAAAAGTGAGGAGTTTTTGTTTGGTTGTTTTTTTATTCAATGCACCATGGACCCACTACAGCGAATCAGATCCACCCACACAGTATTTCTAGCAGAACATTTATCCTCAGTAGGATGAGTCATCCTGCTGTTTGCTTTTCTCTGGGTTTGCTTGGGGTTTTTTATTTTTTTGGGAGGAAAGTGTTCTTATTTATGCTGAATTAAAACCCAAAGGAAAGGCTTACCCTTCACTCCCAATTATTATCTTGGAAAGAGAGTAGAAATAATGAATTTCTGATATGGAAGAAACTCAGGGAATTAACTGATAAAACAACATTAAAATTTGAAATGAAAAAATTAAAAAAGTATTTTTCTCTAGGTGAATCTGGTGAGAAAAACTTATAATGTATAGCATTGAAATCTAGGCCTGCACCGGTATGCTAATTTCTAAAATCTCAGTTGACCACAGAACTTGCATTACTCTTAAGATGTCAACACTATGGAAATAAAGGTACACAGAAAGAGATTACCATTGTGCCCTACATTCATTAGATTTTTTACGGACTTTTGTGAGTTGGAGCATTCTAAATATAATGTATTCAGTATCTGCTCTTTCCTGTGTGGAGATAATATGACTAGGAATTTCAGGGTGCAATTTTTAAAAATAATGTCTAGAAAAAATAACACTGATCATCATTATCATCATTAGTGGCTTACTGTTAATGACTACTAATATTACTGAAAACAATTGTGTTTGTTCCCAGTATAAAGGAATTGTGAAGCACTGGGAGACCCTACAGATGGGAGCCCTGAGGACGGAGGAACAATAAGCACCAGCTTTCAACCTGGAAAATAAAGTAATGGACATAACTGATACTTAAACACTTTTCTTCACTTTACAAACAAGTCAAAAGGGCTGTATAATTTTTGTGATAAGGAAAAAAGTTCCATGAATTAGGTCAGCAAGAGTTTGAAAATCAATGTAACATATTTCTGCAATGGTGAAAAAAATAGCCATTTTAAGCCTACTGGTAACAAGAATTCCTCCACATTAGGTTCTTTTTCTCACATCTTTTAGAGAGCTTTCTGATCTTAGATTTATTTCATTATTGTATAAGATTGAGAAACATAGAGAATGTTTTACTGGTTTCTGAACTTTTACAGTTATAATTATTCTTTCTTGCTCATTAAGGTTGGGTCTATTTTCCTTGCAGACATTAATCTTCCTGTTTGTTCTGTCTGTCTTTTGTTTTGAAATTGCAGTTTATTATTTTCTTTCTGAGAATGCAAGGAGCATCATATACAGAGAGCAGAACACTTACTGAAATCAAGATGATGTATAGAAATATAAAATGCGAGAAATGGGCAGGACAATGGCAAAGTGCCCTGTAAACCTGTATGGAATATCTGCCACAGGCCTGGGAAACAGCCAAAGCAATAGGACATATATCTTCGCTTGTAATTTGATTAAAACACTGATGGCAAAAATCTTCTCTCACAGCTGAACAATGACCGCCTTTATGTTGGTGTTGTGTGTTGACTGCAGAACCAGCCTTTCCACCAGAATCAGTGCAGGACCCTCACTTTGAGGGGGGCACATGGAACACAAGGGTTCTGATGGCTTTGTTAGTGAGGAAGAAGACGGCATGTTCATCTGCACAATAACGACGGCTCCTTTGGAAGAACACATAATGCACAAACCCAAGCTTCCCCTCTTCCTGAAATGGAATACTTTGTCAACTTATGTTTCCTCTAGTTCTGGGATTTTTCTTTCAATGCGCTGGATATGCCAAAATTATGTCTGATGAGCAGGGTGTGCTGCATGCAGTTCTCGCTCATACATGATGGACTGGATGTTCCGAGACATGCTCTGGTATCCACGGTACTGTAACAGAGTCAGTCCCCTATGGTTTAATGTTGAAAACCTTGTTTATGTCTGTGTGCCTTCATTTCTCTTCCTGCAGCATGAGTGTAATAATACAAGCCATTTTTCATGGATGGTTTTATAAGATCTCCTCTATTTGCAGGTTAATAATTCCTTGCTGTAAAGGATAAATATTCTAAGTGCTCTAACATCCCCTGACTCGGATGGCCTTGAAGTTGACTGTGCCATTCAATGAGTGGGATTCCATTTTCTTTTTAATTATTAACTTAAAAACACTGGGAAATAATTGCTGACCCTTGGGATTAGTATCATTCTTTTCCAGCCTAATCCTTCAATGTTAAGCATGAAAAGGGTCCTTCCTCAAACTTGCCTGAGGATCTGGTCTCCAGCGCTTTGAAAGAGTTAATGTGACTTGGCACTCAGCTGTTTTACCTTTGTCTTAGCCAAGAGTGTAATTGCAAGCAAAGCCTTTCTGGGACCATCTGACTGCATCAATTGAGAACAGTCAAATCTGTCTTGCTGAAAGAGAATCTTTAGAGATTATGAACAATATCATGTTACTGATGTTTAGCTCTTCTCTTTTTCATGTAGGAAAGTGGCAACAACAGCCAATACATTCAAGAGGCAGGGAAGGATTATTCATAAGGGATTATGGAGTTGTTTTGCTGCTCACATCTCTTGTTTTTGCATAATAGTCTCCATAACAAACTCTGCTTGATTCTGCTCCCGTTGATAGCAGTAACAAAACTCCCACAGATTTTAGCATCAAAACCTATTTTACTGATGGTTTGAAAGAAAAATCGTATTTTCTCCTAAGTTCATATATAATTTGTTTTTCCCTTTCTTTCATTGCCTCTTGTCTAGAGGCATGGAGACCTCTTAGGAGCTTATTTTATCATATCCCTGTGACTGTCACAGCAGCAAATTACAATGCCAAAATCCCAAGGACTTTATTGTTACAACTCACAAACCTCTCCCAGAAAAGAAGAATTCTACTAAATTTCACTGAAGGCATAGGACATATTATGAGGAATGGCATGAAGAAAGAACAGTCTGAGTCTCTGCATGTGTTTTCTACTCCTTCCTTGTCTGTTTGAGCAACCTTTGGTCTTCAGAAATGGTTAAGCCATTTCCTGTGCCTAATATTTCTTGTTGGAAAATATACCAGGATATTGCACCACCCAAATCTCCCTCTTACCTAAATATCAAATTGATGGTCCTACTGTCACTTTTTGTTGTTGTTGTAATTGTTATGGATCGTGGTTCCTGCAGAGAATCTAGCCTCAGCTATTAGTACCACAACATACAGTACCTCAACTATCAGCACCACAAGGAACAGCTGTAAATATTCCATCTCAGCAAAGGCACTAACCTGTAATTCACACCCGCGAGGCAGGCAGTGGGCATGAACGTCTCTGTACACATGGCTGTGCTGACTTCAAAACTCTCATGTGGCTTAAAAGAAGAACATAAACTCATATATACATGATATGAGGGAGGTACAGTAGTTTCATGTTTCCTCTGCAGAAAGAGTTCCATGGGAACACCATACCATTAATTTTTAAACTAGACTCCCAACCAAAATCCTTATTATGGTATGAGCCTTACTGGCCGAAAAAGGTGTGATTTCTGTGTTATTTTTTTTTTCTATCTATAAAAATTTTTGTAATAAGGTTATTACAAGGAGAATAGGATTTTCTCACTAGTATGAGCTATGTTAATGAGAAAAATAGTTGCTTTTTTCTAAACTTTGAGTTTTCTCACTAACATAACATGTGCCTTTATTTTACAGAAGAGCAGTAGAAGGTCAACAGTGATGACAGTTATTCTCTGAGCAGCATTTGAAGAAGAATGGTTTCTAAATCTATGTTTCAACATTTCTAGGATAGAAGTACCTTTTTAAAAATCAGGTTGATCTGGTATAATTCACATAATATAATCCATATTGCTGTAACCTGATTTAATTTTAAATTAGATCAACTATATAGACAATCTTTACAAAGGTGTTCATGCAGCAAGTCAATGAGAAACCACTGCTCCAGGAAATATTTATTGTGCAGATAAGCCATTTGATACAGGCAAGTGATCATGGAGTGACTGAGTGGGTGCAGCAAGCTACCCCTGCACTGACAGGACCTGCAGACATCATTACACTGAGCCTGCTGCAAGATGAAAAGTGTTTGCTTAGCTCGTGGAAAAGGTGATGTAAGGTCATGCATTTAAGCAGCAGCCGGGGTAGCAGGGAGACTGAGAGATGCACACACTGTCTGGTACTGTGATTTGACTGAAGATGAGCTCAGCCCTAGTAACAATTGCTAGAGATTTTGTGGCCACCACCCTGACATCTGCTGTGCTACTGCATTTTATGTATTTGCCTTCACTTTTCCTCTGAACTGAACAGAACTGTAAGGGGCCAAGAGCTCAGAAGATGCCTTCTGAGAGAAAGTATATGGAATTTAAACTGGGTTATTCTGGACTTTACAGTAAAGCAGTATTTGTTGGGGAATTCTGTAACTACTCCTTTCTGCCAATTACCTAAATAAGGCTTGGAGTTTAGCTGGTGCCACACTTGCAGCCATGTGGCGAGAGATTTCCCACTGCTAGTTTTACTGACATGTGAACACATAAGTTAAAACATTTATGAGATGTTTTCTCCATGCTCCAGGAAAAAAACCAAACCAAACCAAAACAACAAACCGTCCAATTTTGTGTCTTTTGTGTTTTTTTTTTTTAAAATTCCAAGATTGACTTTTGCACAACATATCAAAAGAAATTCTCTCTGCCTCATAATCTGAGAATTGTGGCAGCTAAGATGAAAGGCTCAGCAGAACAAAAGCACAACAGACTGAAATATAGCAAGAGATTTCCAGTTACAGGGACAATTACCAACAGCTAATCTTTTATTTAGTTAGAGCTGGCTTCTACCCCAGCTGGTTATAAAACCATGTCCAAGGGTTCTGAATGATGTGCCAAGGAGATTTGAGGTCTGTTAACAGTAGTCTTGTTTCATGGTTGACCATGCAAGAATTAGAACAGAATTCTGTGAAGAAAGGCATTCATATAAAGTACAAGCAGTCAAGACAAAAGGAGAAGCATTGCCTTAGTGAAGGAGTGTTGACAAAGGATAAATTGTAGTCTAATGTTCAGTGCATCAGAATTGGCTACAAATGTAGATGATTTGGAGCAGTTAAATTATTCTTTGATATCTGTCCTCCTGAAGCACCTCCACCTGTTGCCTTCATTCCATCCTGCCTCGTTATGGCTTCCTTGTTCTGAGCCTGGGAATGATGTGTGACGTTTCTCAAGCTGTGATGCTCTGATTTGTGCACAGAGTGAGCACAACCCGGGCCATGCAGAGTTCAGCAGATGAAGGGAAATGGAGATTAAGCGAAAGCCATGGAGCCATTTTTCTGCAGTGAAGGAGGAGTTGTGAGAGAAGGAAAAGCTTGATTTCTCTGTTCACATGTCTGATCAACAAGGCAGCCAAATTGTGGAACGAACTTGGGGTCTGTTAGTGCTTTGCAGTCTGGTAGTGCTGAAAGACAGCCAAGATAGTCATGGAGCTAAAAGCAGGAGTAAAAGCAGAGTTGTGCTGTGCCCAGAATCAATTGAACTGTTAAGACAATAACGAGCCCTGGTGGAACCTGATGGTAATGTAGCTATGGTACCCCCAGGCCAGAGCAAGTATTTCACTGAACATACTCATTAATCTCTAGGAGATCCTTAAATGTAGGGTTTGCTCAATAAATTGGAATAATTAGGAGAATAGATAACAAGAAAATTAATCTCTTTTGCTGTACAAAACAGAATGAATATCTGGCAGATGCTGCAGTTAAATCCACCTTGAATATTTTCATATGTGCCCAACTCTAGCCAGCCACCCAGCTGTTCTCAGAGCATTGTCTGATATCTCCTGATACTGGTTCTCCTTCTGATATGGTTCCCAAATTCATATTTCTTTTCTGTAATCTGATTAAATCCTTTGGGATCACTGTTGTGGGAGGGCATCCAGTATCATTTAAGTGAGGTGAGCTGGAGAGTGTGAAATGGAGGAGCTTAAATGGCATAAATTACAGGTAGGGAAAGGGTTTCAAAACCAGCCTGGTGCTAAAGTTGCAAAATAATTGTGTGACTAGTGGGATGGGCAATTACAAGCCTTGAAATAATAGGATATTAGGAGATAACAGAACATTGAATAATTCTGTTCAGATTTTATCTTGTTTTAAATTTCACTGGTATGATTATAGGGAAGGTCAGGATTTTGCATCAAGATGTTGAGTTGGACACAGTGATACTGGTGGGTCCTTTCCAGCTCAGCATGTTCTATGATTCTATGAAAATGGGTAATCACTCAATGTAACCTTAGAATTTCAGACAGACTTTGTATGAATATAGAGTTATAATTTATATTAGGATTTCTCTATCTATGAAGAACATGTCATCCTTATAATTATTTGTTTACTTCAAAACCCCATTAAATTAGCAGTTTTTATGATTTATCTCCTATGTATAAACTGCTGGAAATCTGAAGGAAATTAGTTTGCAAACCTAGGCAAACTGAAAGTAATCAAATTATGCAAAAAGATGTTTTATAATTAGAAGTAAATTGCTACCTGATAAGAAAAAGTCCTCCTCCACCTGTCACCAACATAAGAAACACGCAGAATAACTCTATTGCTGAAAGGCTTGGAGAGTTCACTCTGAAGGGAAGGGTCAGAGGGCTGCTTGACTTACCAGAGAGTAAGCAAAGCACTTTTAAAAAACTTCTTGCTATGCAAAAATCCCTCTTGTCTTACAAGCAGATCAAGTCCCGTGTCTACTATATGACTATGTGGCAATGTTTGTGAAATGCTTTGAAGGGTCAGAGGTATCTCATGTTCACACATTTGAGGAATGTGTGATGTTCTGTGATACTATCTGCCTGTGAGGGCACAGTGGTCAGGGAAAACCCAGCACAGGGCAAAAGAAACTGTTGAGGCTCACTGGTCACCCACAACAGGGCTGGCATCATTCTGCTTTGTGCATCTGCCAGCTGTGCATCTCAGCTGTAACATTCTGCCCACAGGAAAGGCTGAGTTGTTCTGGTGGAATCAAGTGATTCCCCAATATCTAAAACACCTTGAGAACTCAGGAGTCAAGTCCTCAGCTGATGTAAAAAAGGATTGCTCCATTACTGTGCCTGGAGCTCTTCTTCCCCAAGGGTCATGGTGCCCAAGAGAACTTTGCTTTCTAAAATCACCTCTGGAGAGTATAACTGGAGTTCCTTCTGCTGAAACATTTGGCTTATCTATATTTTCTCCTGCTGTTCAGCTTAGTGATGTATTTCACTGTGAAAGTCTTGTAGTCACTCATTTCCTTCTTAGGCACCCATTCTTATTGGGAAAGCAACATGCACAGCACACAGGAGCACTCAGAACTTATTTAAAGCCTTCACTGGAGACTGTACACATCAAGTTAACATTGAAAAGACATACATATTTTATGAGACAGGATTTTGCATAAGCAGAATGAATGAGATTTTTCAGAAGCAATGAACATCTGGTGCCAGATGAAAATGCTGTGGTTTTAAATTTTGTTAAACTGTGATGTCTCAACAAAATATACAGTAGTTATCAAAAAATGATCTGAAACCTGTTTAACCATAAAGTGGCATGGGATCCCAGATTTTTATTCTAGATAATTCTAGTCACTAGAATTTTTCAGCAAGTTTTATTTATTATATTCCATTATTCTCTAGGACAGTGTACAACCTCTTCTTTTTCTTCTCCCCAGCTAATATCTATATCTTGCTTTATATCAGGCTTATATAATAACTATGTAGCAGACACCTCAAGAACAACAGATCAGGTGTACTTTGATTCAAGATCATCTGCAATGGGGAATAAAGAATTAAATTGGCATAGAAGAGAAAAGCACATACAAAATAAAGTGTTATTCTTATATTTTTTTTCTAGTTCATTTCTAAAAAAATGGAAATAAAATTGGGAGGTGTTTTTCATACCCCTAATAAGTCTTGGAACATATCCCTAGAGTGCTGCCAAAGGGTAGGAAAACACTGAAATTTTCTATTCTGATTAATTATCATTTCTTCCATATCCCTCTCTGACTCCAACAGCTCTCCACGGGGATAAAACTATTAATAAAGGAATTGGAATTTCAGTTTTTGAGGTTTACTGTTTAACTGCTGATCAGAATGTGAAAGAGGGAATAGGAAGGAGGAATGAGTTGAAGCAAGATTTGAGGTGATACCTGAAATGTAGCACTGGTGTGTGTTTGTTGTATGTTATTACTGGCAAACAAAACAGTTTCATCAGCTGGAAGGACAGCTTGAAGATTTGACCAGAATCTTCATGTCCAGCTGGAACTAGCTTGGAAACAGTAAGGAACTGTTTTTACCTTTGTCTTTTTATGATAGCTGGGAAAAAAACATAAACCCAAAATATTCCATATAGTCAAGTAGGCTTTGGCCGTCAATAATGTCACATGTGATACCAGCAGGAGAAAGACACAAGAAAAACACTTTCTTATGCTTCCCACAGCTATAGCTTGAATATAGGAGTGTAGGTTCCCCCAGGGTTTTTTCCTTCAGTGGAAGAAATCAAAATCATCAAAACTGAAGACAGAGGAATTGAAAATCGATACAATAAGAGATATTTTCTGAAATAGGATATCTCTCAATGAGATTCATTGCTAAATAAGGTCATGGCCAAATTCTCTCTGAAAGAAATGTTCTCATTCTGATTAGAGAAAAAGAAACTGTTGGTCAGCACTCAGATTAACAGTTCAAATTATTATTATTATTATTAATAATAATAATAATATATCTATTTTAAACCATAAAGATTGAGTCTTCAAACTCCTAATCATTGACAACATTATTCAAAATTCAAAAATGTGAAGGCAAAGTATTTAGTTTTTTATAATACTACTTATTATCCTTAAGTTTTCAGAAAAAATCAATCTACATCATTTTAATCACTTCTCTTCTCCATTTATTCCCTCAACAGTGGAAATTTTAACAATGCTTCTACTCATATTTCTTTATGATTATTCCCTCTTCAGTTTGGCACATATGCTATTTCACTTCTCTGATCAGCTTTATTTACATTCCTTTGTTTTCTGCACTTTTTGGATTAAACTCACCAATTCTTTCAACTGGATTTAATGAAGACTTCTCCTGGTTTCAGCAGAGGCACAACTCCTTTCCCACATGCACATTAGAAAGCATGAATGATGTGGATTTCCACTGCCTGCAGCTTAATCCTCTATCTTCTTCAGTGTAATAGTTGTAGATTATATTTTATCAATGGTACTTTAGTCAAATTTCAAGTTCTTTTTACTGTTACAAAGTCTTTGAGAAGGATTTTCATGTAGGTCTATAAATGAAATACAAGCAGATCAATCTCAAATCTTGATGTGAATCTGGTGCCTCACCCTTCTGCATTGGAAATCCATTATTCACTAGACATTGCCATTTAAAAATTATCTTTTTTCAGAAGCAATTATGAGTTGTAGGGCACATGTCTCATTGACCTTCAAGGGGCCACAAGCAAGACTAGTTCTCACTGTTTCTGCACTCTGGGCAAAAAATTTCCATATTCTCAAAGTAAATTAGAGCTACAATGAGCAGTTAATATTTAGTGTCTAATTGACTTTGGAAATGTTTTTTTTCTGGTTCTGCAGTTTATTCAGAAGTTAAGTCAGACTCAGTCTTCTAACCCTCAGAGCTTTTTAAAAAAGAAGTAAAAATTCTTCAGTAATATTATTTATCAAGTACTTTTGAGACACTTTTTAATATGGCACTAGAAGAATATGGCTAAAATATGCAAATCTTTTCCAGAAAATGCACTGTAACTCAGTGAAAAAGCAGATGCTTGAGACAGAAATTTTTGCTTGAAATTCTGTGGTCTGTGTGCAGCAGGATGTCAGACTGGTTGTTTACTAAGAACTTCTGAGATTTCTTATTGTATTAAGAATGCAATATTCACTGACCCAAATATCAGCAGTAAGAGTAATCTCTTCACACCCAGAAAACAAAAGACTGTGCTATTTTATCATAGCTGTTAATTCTACATGAACCTTTTGCAAAAGAAATAAAATACTTTATTATGAGAATTCTGCTTTTGATCCATTTTGCAGGCAACTTTGTGTGCTGTGTAAACATCAGCTAAACTTACCAATGTAAGAGAGGACAAAAATTGCACAGGAACAGTGTTGACTCTGCTGTAAGAATTTTAATGCTAGTATGATGTAAAGAACCTCTCCACTTTATTCCTCCATCTTGCACTGGTATCGTCATGCACCATAAATCAGACTTACTGGTTTATGAATTAGCAGACCTGCAAGCATGCCCTGAGAGGAGAATTAAATGGCCCAGAGAAAATTGTTTTCAGCCCCACACTAAAAGAGAAGGAACACAAAGAATTCTGTGAAGAATTCCTGGTGGACTCAAAGCGCCTTATATCAGTACCTAATATTATCTCTGTATCCAGTGATGTAGACTATCACTTTTTGCTTTTAGAGATATGAATCTTGTTTGACATGCCCTGAATATGTGAAGTTAATCACATGGTAGGCTCAGAACCAGGACACAGAACAGCTCTTGTGTCAGGTTTCAGCTTAGTTATGTATGCCACATTTGTACTTTCTGGATTTCCTATGGTTACTAATAAGTAGAATCACTGATCTAGGCAGTACCCTTTACCCTCAATCTCCCTTTCCACTAAGCATCTCTTTCCAGGAATTTGCTTTTGCCATTATTGCTCACATTTTGAATAGTATTATGGTGACAAAAGCAATCAAAGCCATGGAGAGGGCCAAGAAAGTTATTTATATCGTGTTTGACTTAATGGATTTCAACAGAGATCCTGCTGAAACTGTGAATAACTACAGTACAAGAAATGTGAAAGGCTTTAAAGTGTGATGTTATGTTACAGAAAACAAACTGGTTACTGATTCCCCCTCATAACTGTGTCACCCAAAACATGGATGAAGCCCTAACCATGCATGGCCATCCCATGTTGAAAAATGCCAAAAAAGAAACCAAAACGTTAATAAAGAGTAAATGTTAAAAGTCAGCAGCATAAAATGATGGACAGGGCAAAACGGGAGCCACACACCTGCCTTACTGCTGACAGCTGCACTGACTGTGGGTTTATGGAATCATACAATGGTTTAGGTAAGAAGAGACCTTTGAGATCGAGCAATTCCAACCCCCCTGCCGTGGACAGGGTCACCTTCCACTGGGTCAGGTGGGTCAAAGATCCATCCAGCTTGGCTTTGGAGAATTCCAGGGATTAGGAATGCACGACTTCTCTGGGAAACCTGTTCCTTTTTCTCACCACCATCACAGGAGAGTATTTCTTCCTAATATCTAATCTGCTCTCTTTGAGTTTGAAGCCATTACCCCTTGTCCTATCACTGCATGACACAGTGAAAAGTCCTTCTCCAGCTCTCTCATAACCCTCCTTTAGGTGCTACAATTGCTTGTATGTGGATGCCTCAGTTGACATCTTGGTATCTCTATGGATCTTCACTGACATCAGCCACAGAGGAAATCCTGTGGCTATTTATCTATGGACAAAATTTAAGTCAGATGCAAATGATCACCAAGTTAACATTTTTCAAAATGCCTAGGATCGCTGTTTTTCAAAATCTCTAGGTAGCTACTCCCAGTAAAAGTCAAAGATGTTCTGATTAATAGTTTCACTTAATTGTTTAACCATTTCACTGGTTAAAATGACCTTCTACCCATTTTGAGGCTTCTATTCAGAGAAAAGCTCCCTGGTAATTAAATCCTCACTAAAGCACACTAATTTATGCACCTATTCTTCCCTTATGCTGTTTGTGTCCCTGTGGCCTCTGCTCTGGCTTCCAGCCAGTTGCCCCTCTCTGGCTCAGGGCACACACTCAATTTGTCCCAGAGGCTCCCTTGCAAGAACACAGGCTCCTTTGCCACTCAGAGCCACAAAAAGATGAGGAGGAAGGTCTTTTTGGGACAGCCTGCCCTTTTGCCCATCCTCTCCTCCCACCACTGTTCTGCCTGCTAGACTGCTGAAAATGGTCACCAACCAGCTGAGTGATCCCCCAAAAATTCCTGTCCAGTTGCAATTACAAAGATGGACATTTAAGTCCACTATCTTTTGTATTTTATGAGAGGAAAAGGAAGATCTATGTCCCCAGCAAACTTGAGCTCTGACCGGAAAAGACATTGAAAAAATATTATAGCTCTACAATGTCACTTCATAAGTCAGACAAAAATGTGGTATAATAAATACCAGCTCTCATCCTCCTGCACTGAAGCTGTTTTTCATTTTGATTGGTGATTTTAAAAAGCTCATTTCTTAGTTTTTTATTTTACCTCTAGGAAGGTTTTCCATTATGCAGTTCCTATAAATATATGAAAACAGAGATCACAATAAACCAATATATTTACTGAGACCAAAACATTCTTTCTTCTCAAATGAAATGATGCTGGTGCTATAAACAGCTGAAAATATTTTACTGAGGTATCAACAGCCTCAGGATCTGTATTAATATCAGGCTTGTTAGAGTGTGAAATGTCTCGTGGCTTTTCTCCAGGGTGTTTAAACAAATACACTGCTAAGAATAAGGGAACTATTGTACTTTTACTCTCACTCTGAGACTTTCAAATTTTCATTGACTTTACAGATATCTGTCCTGCTTTGCAGTTGTGTAAGTGAAGGAAGCATCAAGCCAGAGTCCACACAGCGGAGCAGGTCTGAAATATGAACTTGGAGTAGTGTTATTGAAGGGAGGATTAGCCAATCCATTACACAATGACAAAAACTGCATCCTAGCTATAAGACCTTTCCCTTCTTTTTTTTGGCACCCATGTAACTTTAGTTCATTTAACCTGACATTTAACGATTCTGAATAAATTAAAATAAACAAAAAGCAAACCAGAAGAAAGCAAGCAAATCACAAAATTTATATAGATCTTTCCTTGTGTTCTGAGCTTGGTAGCAACCATTGATCTATTGCTCCAAAAGAAGATTGGTTTTGTGAGTTGTTTTAATTAAGGGAGCAGAAATATGCCCAGTTATCTTTTTCATATTGTGCACAAATTAGTGGTCATAAGATAAGCAGACAGCTTTGAAAAGGATTGTGTGGTTCAAAAGATTAAAACAAGTAAAAGATAGTATATTGTTTAAGACATGAAATATTAAAAAAACAGTCCATCAAAAGTTCAGATAGAGTCCCCAGCAGTGACACATACCAGCTCTCTAAACCTAATCCAGAATCTTTATTGGAAGCCTTAACTACTTATTTTGGTAGTAGTGCTTCATGATTGTGCTTCTGAGGTGACCAGGGATTGTTGTGCAGCCAAATGAAGGCAGGGCTGCTGGGCACACGATGCCATTGGGAACTGAAGTCACCTAGCTGCCAAAATAGAGGAACATAAAATAAGTAGTAATGAAAAGAACCTTGTTGTCTAGTTTAACCCCTTGCTCATATGGGGTGGAGTTCTGATCAGGACTCAGTTTTCTTCCACAAATTTCAAACAAATTGGCTCAGAGTTTTGTGGCTCGCTTCAGGATATTTGTTGTTTGCCGTTTCTGTCCAGTCACTCTGTAAAACAATGAGTGCATTTGTGAAAAGAATGCCAGCTGTATCTGTGAGAGTAAGTCATTGACCTGGAAGTAGTCTTGGAAGTGGAACTTACTGGTGTCCATGCCTGCAGAAGGAAGCTTTTTAGAGATCGAGAGATAACAGATGTGAAAGATTGCAGAAGAAAAACCTCATGTTTTGTGAAGTGCAGGACTCAGCAGGGAATCTGCATTCTGCCCTGTAACATCCTAATCAAGAAAACACCCAGGACTGACAGTGCCCTCAGAAGCAGTGCACTGCAAATGCTGCCAAGCTCTGTGAGCCAAAAGCAACATCAGAGAAGAAGAAGGAGTCGTAACTGCTCTTCCCTGCAGGAACTGAAAATGAACTGGGAGACTAAAATGGATGAAGGAGGGATGGTGCCCCTGAACGCTTGAGAAGACTTGACAATAGTGGGAAAACGTTGGAAATTAATACTATCAGTATATCAAACCTATGAAGCTTTCAGCTTCACTTGGCATTTTCAATGACATTTCCTCAGCTAGAAGGTGAACTGTACTGTAAATACTCTGGAGTCACAGATCATTTGAGCAGCTTCAGTCTGGGCAATGTTTGCATGTGATTAGTTTTACAAGAGTGCATGGAATAATTTAAAATTGAGTACATAAAGCATACTTTTGATAATCACATGTTCTCTCTAGTCATGCTTGAATTTAAATTCCCAATTATCTTTATCAACAAACATTTCCAGATTGCTTCTGACTTATCTATTAAAATATACTTGCTGCTAATCAAAACTGTGCACAACCTACTAATCATGCTGTCAGCTGCTACTAGCTTCATGGAGATGGCAAGATTATGGAAAAAAAACCCCCAAATTTAAATTGTATGGTTATTTAACCTGGTATTTGTTGATGGGTATATCACCCTGCAAGTGTCCAAAAGTCATGTAGATGTGGCACCTGGGGGCATAGTTTAGTGGTAAATATGGTGGGGCTGGGGTAGTGGCAAGCCTCACTGATCTTAGGTCTTAGGCCACTTCCAATGTTCAGGGATTCTATGACTCAATTCTGTGTTTCCATGTTTGTTCTAAAGGGCAAGGAAAAAGGATACACTTAGGAGGCTTGGACAGAGGTTACCAGATGCTCCAAAACTATGATCAGGTTTCTAAATATTTGCACATGATGAAGTGTAGGCAAAGGTCCTCGCAAGACATGCTCCAATGTGCTTTTCGTAAGTAGGACTTAAGCAATTAATTTCAATTTGCACTCAGTAAACAATGCCATGTCAATCAGAAAGGAGAAAATGGAGGACTGTTTTGCAGTGTAATAAGCAAAAAAAATCACCTTTTGTTTCACTTGAGAATATTTTCTACCATTATGAACTTGCTATTTTGACTTACTGAATTATTTAATTGTTATTGACTTCCATACTGGTAACACCCAGATGCTTGGACGTGTCTCAAGCAGCGACTGAATACATGATCATGCACATGCAAAACATAACTAGAACCTGAAATGTCCTAGTGTCAGTTAATAAGGCAAGAAATACCTTTATTATTTTTTTTCCTCAGAATAAAAATTTAGATCTGGAAAGATCAGGGTCGTTACAAGTCCTGTAATTGACTATGAAGTAGCAGGCAAAAATTTCTTGTTTTCAGAGGGGCTGATGTGAACACAGCACAGACCTGCAGGGAGCAGGGCTGCAAGGCCAGGTCCTGGTTTATCTCTTAGTGGCACTCTGAGACTCAGCTCTGTGCACACAGGGTAAGTCCAGCAACACAAGCTGATTAAAGGGACTGACAAAGACATGAGAGACATTCATAACAGAATGCAAAAATCATAAAATAAGTTGAATTGGAGGGGACCCTCAAGGAAAATTGAGTCTATCTGTTGACTCTGTGTACAATACCCCAAGAGTCACATCATGTGCTGAGGGCATTGTCCAAACACCTGGATTCTGTCAGGCTTGGTGCTGCGACCACTTCCCTGGGGAGCCTGTTCCAGTGCCCAGCCATCCTCGGGATGATGAGTATTTTTCCAATATCTAGCCTAACCATCCTCTGACACAGCTCCAGGCCATTCCCTTGAGTCCTGTCACTGGACACTGGAGTGAAGAGATCAGTACCTGCCCCTCCAGTTGAAGACTGCAATGAAGTCTCCCCTCAGTCTCCTCTTCTCCAGGCTGAACAGACCAAGTGACCTCAGCCATACAGCTTCCCCTCAAGGTGATTTACCACCCTTGTGGCCCTCCTTTGCATGTTTCCCAATATCTTAATGTCTTTTTTATGTTGTGGTGACCAAATCTGCACACAGGACCCAATTTTTCAGTGTTGTATTTGGTTTGCTTTGTTTGTCGTTCGCTGTTTTTTTTCCATTTAGCCATTCATGTCTCACTAGTTAAAATACTAAGCTTCTGCAATAATTCCATAGGATTTGTTGAAGACACAATATATTGGGAAAGTGATAGCTTTCAGAAAGTATTCATCAATCAGTAGGGAAACAGCAGGGTGAAGAAGTGTAATAGAGTTTCTCCAAAAGTCCTCATGCCTAGGTACAGCTTGCATTGGAATCAAAGCTCAAATAACTTTTTCTTATAATCATCATCAACTGTGGTGCAAGCACAGAACAGAGGAATTTGCTCCTTAGATCCATATTTCTAAAGGCTCCTAGGCTGTTTCACAATTGCTGCTGATCATTGGTGCACTCAAGCTCTGGTTTGCTGCTGTTCATAGAGAGAATAGGAAACAGGTAAAGGGTGAGAACCTCCCTTGAACCAATTTATTGCCTTATTAAAGGGTGAGAAGGTAGGGTTCTACCAAGGGATAAAAATCCTAACCCTCAGATATTAGCTATAGCCATGTAAGAAATTATTTTTAAGGCTACAGTCATATAAAAAGTTAATCTCTCTATTCTTGCTCCATAGTAAATGAAGACAGAGAACTTTAAATATCAGGTACCTACCTCAAAAGTATCTCACTTCTCTTCTTCACACACACAGGCAAACATCTCCATAGCTCTTGAGGATGCATCCCTGTTGTTAAGAAAACAGGGTTAGAAATACCAGATTTCTAGTTAGATCTGTTTGTTTGCATCTGTTTTGTTCAAGACACTAAAGTTTTGCAGAAGTAAGGCTACAGCATTCACTTATTTGCATCAATTAATTATAAAGTTCAGCACAGTGTATACTGCTATTTCTAGCAAACAGATACATCAGATTTTTTTTTCTTTCACAGAAAGGGCTGAAAATTCATGTCACATTACTGAAAAAACCCTGTGTAAGACACTAAAAAATCAGAAGAGAGATACAATTGTAATGGGGATGTTGATGAATGAGGATAGAAAATACACATATCCAGTTTCCAGAAGTGCAGTGCCATGCCCACAGCTGATCATGGTAAGATAGTTGCACTAAAAATGTCCCATTAGGTGCATGTTGAACACACACTAATAATATTGGCAGAAAATCTGAAAAGTCCGTACAACTCTGAAGCTGACTAGAAGTGCGATTCTTTAAAACCAGTGAAAGCCATATTCTGTCTCCAAAGTATGGATATGAACCACAGCAGGATGATTCTGTCAGGCTTAAATTAAATATAATCGTATCTCATGTGAATTGGGAAGAGGTACTGGAGAAAGGGCAGCAATGATGCTAAGTTATTTAAAAACATATAGGCACACACATATTAAGGATTAATTTTACTTCTACCATCCTTCATATATTAAAGGCAAATAAATGCAAACACAGAGGTACCAATGATATTTGCCATTCTACAAAGCTGTTCTACAGATGTCTTTAATGCAGAGTTTGAATTATATGAGAAGAGCAGAATAAATGATGTGTGCAGTGGCTTAGGATGATCTTAAGAAAGCTGAGAGGTCTCCAAGTCACTGTGAAGGTATATTATAGTACAGGAAAAAAATAGGAATAAGAATGACAAATTAAGAGATTTGTTTAAAAGCAGGGGAAAGAAGGCCAGTGGTATCCCAGCTTGTATCAAGAATAGTGTGGCCAACAGGACCAGGAAAGAGATTGTCTCCCTGTACTTGGCACTCCTGAGGAGGATGAGGACACACCTCGAGTCCTGTGTCCAGGTCTGGGCCCCTGCACTGCAAGAAAGACGTGGAGGTGCTGGAGCAGGTCCAGAACAGGGCAATGGAGCTGGGGAAGTCTTGGAGCACAATTCTTGTGAGGAGTGACTGTGGGGACAGGGGGTGTTTATCCTGGAGAAAGGGAGGCTGAGGGATGACCTTTTCACTTCCTACATCTACCCAAAAGGAGGTTGTAGCCAGGTGGGGGAAGAGTTTCTCCTCACAGGTAACCAGCAACACGACAAGAGGACATTCCTGCCTTCTGGAAGACCCCTTTATCCAACCGACCTCCTGCCATCAAAGAAGTTTTCAATACTACCCTCCTCTTCTCCAATCATATTCAATGAAGGCTCTTCTGTCCATTAATGGCCTGGACTTAGCCCATTTTCTTCCCTGGTTTTTTTTCCCTACTTCCTTGGGACCTTTCCCTGCTCCTAGCAGAAGGGTCTTCTTGCTGTCCCAAGGGTTTCCTCTGCACTGAACTATTCCTCTGCTGCTTCATTATTTCTGCTGCTTTTCCCATAGCTATTCCGATTTTTAACCCTCTTATTATTGGTCTGTTCCCAATTTTGCTCAGTACTCAGGTCTTAAAGCCTTCCACTCACATTCATCTCTCTGTCTTTGAGCCCCATTCCTCTGCACCCTATCTGCTCCTGCCACAATTCCAGCTGCATTTGGAAAAAATAAGTCCCTAACAGGAGTGGCTGGTTGTTGTTGTACAGATAGCTTTACCATATAATTGGCAAAACACTGCAGGGACAGTGGTTTTAGCAATGCTAGTAGGCAATCCCAGAGATTGCATAAAGTCCCAAAAGTCTTTAAGAAACCTTGGGAAGAATTTTGAAAAACTCCAGTCCCTCAATTTCATTGGTATGCTCTCCATGTAAGGTCCTCTCTCTGTGCTTACATTCTATTAACGTATTAGCTACTGAAAAAGAAGTGTGGTTTTCTTGATAAGGGAGGGAAGAAGGGAGAGCAACTAGAGTGCTCTTTGAATCTTTTTGAAGCACAATGTTCTCACGTGGCTCTGTGTAAATAAAGGTGTTTCTCTGTTTTTCCATTCAATATGAAATGAGCAAGGGTTTTCTTTGCTCATGGAATTGTTGTAAGGATGAATACATTTCTTTTAAAGGGCTCTGTCACTACGTCATTGTGGCACTCTGAGTGCCTAAGAAACAAACACAGTTTATTACTCTTATCCCAAAAGCCTAACACTTTTCCAGTAGCATTAAGCAGATATGTTTTCAATTGCTTTGTTTAGCATATATTCCCTTTTCTTTCATAGAATAGTTGCATTTACATATTCCTCATGCATAACTACAGAAATATGCTGCAATACCTGATGGGATGGAGAATACCCAAGTTCCTGCAGCTCAGGAAAGGTCATTAGAGTGATTTAGATTTCCTTTGGCATTAAATAAGGCTGTTTATTCTGTTAGTAAGAAGAAAACTTTGTAAACATCATTCATATTCTGAATGAGTATATACATGTCACATATTTGAGTCTCCCGATTTTCTTTCCTCTCAAAAAATACATGAAGAATGTGAAATCCAGAAAAATACCATGAGTGTCACTCCAAATTCGTGTATACTTTATATGAGTATTAATTTTTGCAATTGCTCTTGGGACCTCATATGAATAAAGGGGCTTCAGGCTATTGATGGAGATCAAATTTTGGTGACAATTTCTTGTAAATGTTACTTGGAGGCTACTGGCCTTTGTCCAATACCTTAAGAAATTTCTCATTTGGCTTCACATTTTTATGAGAGATAAACTAGTCTCATAGATGCAGATCGATTTATGAACAGTCAGGTTTCTCCTTGCCTTACTGCTGAAGGCTTCAAACCCAACACATAATGTTTAAATCCTTGTTCCAACCTGCAGTACCATGTATGTTTCCCCTTAAGGAAAAAACTGAGGGATTCCAGCTTTTCTCTAAATAAAGTTATTAAAAAAATATATAGTGATTTAATTTTCTGTGGGAGATTGCTATAAATTTCTACAGATGTGATTGCTCAAGATGCCAGGCACTCATCTGTCATACAGAAGTTGTCAGATATTGCAAGTGGTCGGAACCACTAATCATTTGCGTAGGGTATCTTACAAAAAAACCCCAGAGTCAACAAAGGACCCTCACATATCCACTTCTCTCAGTGTAGAGATGTTGATAAGTGCAGCTGAATTCTTTTGTAAAACTAAAAAAAATGAAAGATGGCAAGGTTGATACTTCTCAGAACTTTATGGTAGAAAATACTTCTCAGAACTTTATGTTTATGCCATTTTTCTCTAATGAACATATGGAAGAGTACTAATAAACTAAATTTTTTTCATAAAACAGTTCCTTTCTCATGACACAAATGAACATTGCTTGTTTTTCAGATAGACTGATGAAATAAAAAAGAATTGATTGTTCTTGATAAAAATCAATCAGTATAGCATATGCAAGGACTTTGAAGTGCATTCCGCACAGAAAATACGTCATTCTTTGAATGTGCCAACCTTGAGAATATGCCCTTAATTTTTTGCCAGACATTTTAACACAGTGGATAAATATAGGTGTTTAGGTAACCTGGAAAATTATCTTTGTGTGGATCAACTCTAAGTCGTTTATAATCACAGAAAATAAAGACAGAAACAACTTCTCCAAAGAAATTGTAGATACTGCAGACATGCAGTATTTTGTGCATTAATTATTGTATTTCCCATTGCAAATCCCCTGTAACTTTTTGGAAATCTTTCCCTACAACCTGCCACCTGTCCCACGGCATCAGAAGAGGCTGCAATGTATGTGATGTGAAGATATGATGTTGGTCAGGGTTGCTGCTGAGAAAAGGAAATGTTTTGGAGCATCCATAGAGTCTGAAGCTGGAGAATTTGGGCTGGTGGGGTTTCCCCTGGACATGCAATTTATTATTTCAATCTGTTGAACACTCATAATAAGAGGGTTTAATTGCATCATTTGGAAGTACTCTCTATGAAGAAAGGCTTCTTCATAACAGCTTAGCTTAGAGTTGTCCAGTTCATACAGATTTGAGTATCTACAGTTCCATAGTACAAATGACATTGAAAAATGGGGGAGAGATGTCTTTCTGCCTTTCTCACCTAATATTTATTTAATTTGAAGTTAAGTCTAGGGACAGGAATGTTGTGCTTCAGGCTTTATGCCCTTTAGTTTTTGCTCAGCTCCTGGCAGAAACTGCTACATCAGGACACCCCTCTGCTGATCCCCCATCTGTCCTTTGCTGCTTTTGATGGGACACAGGAGCCCAGTCGGGGCAGCAGCTGGAATGTGGGCAGGACAGGTAAAAGGAATGGGTTTGACAAAGGCTTGGCTGTGGGGCAAAGCAAATCTCCCAGTTTCCAGTGCCTGAAAAGCCTGTGATGCTCCCTCGGCTCCCCCGCACACGCCAGCACCACAGAAAAGAGCACATCACAGTTACAGCGTGCTCCTGTCCTGCCCTGCTGCCTGACAGCCATGCAACACAAAGCATAATACTCCTGGATACCCTGCTGCCATCACAGTCGAGTTCAGACATCCCTCATGAATATCTCTCCAAGCCCCCTACCCACAGACTTACCCCAGCAACCCTGGCCTCCCTCTCTGGTGTACTCAGAACAGGCAAAGTTTGTGTTTATCTGTGTCTTTCCATAATGCTGTTAGTGGAAGGGCAGAGTAACCATAAACTGAGATTAACTGGCATGTGAAATTATTTGAAAAATGCAAATTAGTCCATCAAATCATTTGAGATGTCATGCATGATGCAGCACAAAATTTGGCAGGGAGAAGGAGTGATTATCACAGGTAGACAAGCCAGCAGATGGCTGAGTGCTCTGGAAGAGTGGTTGTGAGTAAAGGATGTTATTCATAGCTCCTGGACTGCCTCTTTCCATGTTAATAAACAACTATGAATACAGCAATGAAAATGCCAATCAGCTTTTTGTTGTACTGGGGCATTAACATAACACTGATACCTGCATAACCACAATACTACCATGTTCTTATCTCTGCAGGGTCAACTTAAGCTTTAATGTTTCCAAAGCTGTAAATGGGAGGTAGTAAAGGGAGCTGTGGTTTTAGTGGGAGAGTAATGATGCCCATTATTTTCCACATTTGCTATTCCTTGGTGAGGAATGAATTAGAAAACACTTTAACTGTAAGTAATATTACTCTTCCCAAGAGAATGGATGGTGCCTATGCAGAAATGTGCAGTGTCTGGCTAGAGAGTTGTGGTGTTCCTACAGTGCAGGAAAAGGAGCCAAAACCAGGTGGGACCAACCTCAGGAAAGAAACTGGGGCATGAAGCAGGTGGTGGACGAAACTGCCTGTGTAAGAAAGTCCAGATGGTCAGAGCTGCAAATATGCTGTGCTGGGGAGGCTGGACCTTCATGCCAGGATCCCTGGCACCTGCATTTCATCTTACAGTCTGCCCGAATTCAGCCTGGGCTCAGACTGCCCACAAAATCCTCTGCTCCCCTTCTGTCCCTCCCACAGGAAGGGAGACCTTCAAAGGACAGTCCTGGGTCCTTGTGACTGCTCGAAGTAACCTCATAAAAGCAGGAGAAAAAGCCTTCTCAGGAGTAGGAAAAGGGGGGAAGGCTGCTGCAGTACTGGCTCTCCCGACACCCTTCCTGCTAGAAGTGCAGTCAGCAGTCTCAGATTTGAAGGTGTCCTGTGGATCAGACCACACTCAGAGCAGACACTACATAGAGAAACTTTCTGGACTTGTGCCTGAATCTGATAGAAACTGCAGTACCCCTGAAGGAAAAAAACACTTCTGCTTGAAGGCAGGGGAATAAGGTGGAAAGTGTCCCATATGAGGCTTTTATTTGAAAGAGACAGTGTTTGCACTTCCTCTGATCCATAAAGCACACATCCCACAGGCCAGACACCAATTGTGATGGTTGCCACCATACTTGGAGTAATCTTCTCTGGAGTAGATGCAATATGTCAAGTATTTTTGGGCATTCATATCCATTGATATCTGTGGAGATACTCAAAGCCTGACTGGACACAGCCTTGGGCAACCTCCCCTCAGTGACTCTACTTGACCAGGGGGATTGAACTAGGCAAGATCTAGCAAACCCTTCCAACCTCCACCTTTCTAATTCTTAGTTTAGAAGCTGACATGGGCTATAGTGTTAAAAAACCACCCACAATGGTTCGGAAAATGCTTTGAAGAATGGAGCAGATGAAGTGCCAGCTGGTCAGGATGATATTCCCACAGCCTAGATTTATGGTACATAAATTTGAAATCAGACTTCTCTATGTCTGCCTAACCGAAAAAAAGCAGTTCTGTCATACAGAGCTCCACAAAAAGACAAATTACTTTCTATGGCTGAGAGCACATAATCTTCAAGTTCATTTCTAAACCTGAAATCTTGTATCAAAAGAATATAAACCTCATGATTTCATCTCTTCTCAATCTGAACAGAAGAATATTTTCTAGCACGCTAGCACATGGAAACTTTGTGAAATCAGGATGGCACTAATCAGTATCTCGTTAATCAAAAAATGTATGGTCAAAAGAGTAGTAGACTTGAGATTTATTCTTTCACTGTGGAACATGCAATTAATATTTCTCTTTCTCCCAGTAACTTGCTGTGTGATATCCAAGTAGTGACTTCGCTGAGGTGAAAGCAACCTAAGAGACCCTGTACATATTTGGTGTCACTTTATGGATTGTTTTGCTATTATTTTTTTTAACTGATGCCTAACTTAGAAGTTTCTCTAGCTTCATAGTCTTTCTGTAAGTGTGCTTAGTTTTAATTATCAGTGCAAACAAAAGGTGGCATTGGAGTCCTGGATTTGGTTTGGGTTTTTTTGTAGTAATATTCATAACAAAAATGTGGAAAATGAGAAAGGGGTCAATCTGACCTAGCAATACTGACTGTTTATAGGTTTTTTGCAAGAAGCTTCCTTTAAAATCTTTGCATAACTTATCTTCATGCTACAAACTGCTGAATATTATCTAGCTCTTTTTAAAAGACTTCCTGCAGATCCATCAGAAGACTGATTTTCAAATAATTGGTCTTCCTCTCCCTGTGACCGTTTCCCTTGAAACCTCAAAAAAAAAAAAAAAAGATAGATAAGCAGTAAATATAAATTAAAGAGACAAGAATCTGGGGTAGCTGTGAGATCTCATGGCATAACAGGTTTCTTTCTTACAAGTGACAACAATCATTATCACAACTGCTTAACCCTGAGACTCAATTAAGGCTTTCAAAGTGCTTTTAAATTATTGATTGAAAGGCAACAAGGAACCACCAATGGTTGAATATGACTTCACACTGCAAAAGTAACAGTAACTTAAACTGCAACCCACAAATGGGTGTTTAAAAAGGGGTATTTAATGGAGTCAGGGTTTGCCAAATAGGGAGGCAACCCTCAGCCTTGCAAATTATTGATTTCCCTTTCATTTTAAATGCTTTTTATCCCCATTGCTCAGAATAACACACAGGATCATTGCTGTCAGGCAGTAATGAATTTCTGTTCAACACACTCTTTGACATGAAAAAGTCAATGCAACAGCATTTGTCAAAGGAAATGAGACACTACTGAATCCTTTGAGGCAGAATTTGTCCCCTTCCCTAACCAAAGAAAGTGAACAATGGAAGCTGATCTAAGGAAATTGGAGAAGGGGCTGATGCTGGTAGAGGCCCAATGAACATACATTAAAAAAAAAAAAAAAAGAGGTCTTACTTTGGGTATGATCACAGTTAGCATTACTTTGGGATTAAGGTTGGGAAATCCAAATTATTGGATGTTCTGTTTGTTTCTGAATTCCATAACACCTCAGATGATTATAAGAAGGTTTGTGCACAACTAGGACACTCAATAATATTCTCTTTCAAAACATGGTTTATTTCCCTCATTGTTTGAGTCTCCATTAGAAAGGAGCAGTGTTTGTCATTAGTAACCAATGTCTGCTGTGGTGAATTCTTGGTTTAGGATTTGGGTCAATGAATAGTTAAAGTCAGGACTACAGCTTGAAGCCTTATGTTCTACTTTATCACCAAAATCGATGCATTGTCAGTAACTAAGTTTAGGTTTATGGGTTTCAGTTAAGAAACATAAAGTCTAAAAATCTTATTTTATTATTGAATTGTTCCCAGCATACATACCCGTGCTCACTCTGATAAAGACCTTTACTGTGTTTGCATCTTAGTGATCCTCTGGCATGGATAGGATAAGGATTATGAGTGGGAATACAGTTAATATTGGAAGAATCTAAATACACAAAAGGCTATTATGCTATAAGATACTTTAGATTTTCCAGAGATAAATAGAAGAATTCTTAGTTATTTCAATCTTCTAGTAGAAGATTTTTATCCGAGGTTACAAGTTCAACATTGTGGTTATATTTCAGCAATTCAAGAATCCCATAAAGGTCCAAAAACCAGGAAAATAACAAATTGGGATTAGGCATTATATTCTGTTTTACAGTAGGATGATAATGACACAAAGAGAATAACATTAGTGCAAAGGATGCAATTAGGGCTGGGGGTTGTAAAATAGAAAACAGCATCCATTCTGCCCATTCTGGAAAAATGGAAAAGAAACAGGTACAAAATTAAGGCCAAGCCCTTAATCTTATGCATTTACATGGAGTGTCTGTAGTTTAAATTCTGATCTAGAGTCAGGGTTCATGCTTTTGAGCATGTAGCATGAAAAGCTGTTCTTGTTGCTGGGTTAGTTAAAGCCTTTGGCATAGGAAAGAAAGTTCAGAAATACCGATAACATTTTTATACTATTGGATTACTTGATTTCCTGCACATCCATCACATATTTGACTGACTACTAAATTAAAGATGACAAGTGAGTTAACTCAAGCATTTGTCCCTAAAGCTTACCAGCAACTTGTTAACTCTTTCCTCACCTGTTACAAATAAAAATCTTCAAGACAAATTCCATAGGTGATTTGAGAGATAGATTACAGTAAGTCTGTTTCTTTCTGCCCAAAACCATCTCCTTATTTTCTCCTGCTTTCATCCCTGTGTACACAAAACAAAGCTTGCATTGCTGTTATGAAAATGCCAGCTCTAAATATTCCCATCTCTAATCTAAAAGAGTAAGAGTTCTCAAATGAAAGACATACAGCTCCATGAAATTTACTACCATGAAACTTTGCTACTGAAATTAGGTCTGCTGCTTTAAATCTCATCTTAGTCATGGAAAGCACTGAACATTTTGAAGGAAGAATCTTGAGGGAAAGCTCCTGAGAAGTCCATCAATTTAATATCATGGCAAAATTTGTGTGAAGATATGATAGTTTAAGGTAATCCAGTTGAAAGCATGTCCTTAGAACAAGGATGAGGCTGCTAACTTACTCCTTTGGTCTAATAGCACAGAGCACCTCAGAAATGCCCAAATGCTCAAATGCCCAAAACTGAGTTTCAGCAAAATCCTTCCTTGACCCAACAAGTTTGAGATGTCCTGAAGGGCTGAAGCAGAGAGCTCTGCACTGAACAAATCTAAAGGAAAAAGGAATAAAACCTGGACTCAAAACTCCAATGATTTAAATGTAGATGAAACACCCTGAGGTTACTTAAGAAAAGGCTAACCCAAAAAAGTGACCTTCATAAGTGTCCTAAAGGAAAAAAAAATCTGGTATTTGCAATACCAAGGTCATTAAAAAATAGAGAAATTTGTATGGATGCCCAAGGTATTTTTCAGTGTGTGATCCTCTTTCTGCTTTTCATAACTGAATGAGATCCTGAAATCTCATGGATACAGCTGCAACAAAGCTGCTCCAGCAGCACTAGATACAAAACCATCACTGTTTATAAATGCATTGCACCTCTTATTGAAGTCCTACATATTTAAAGCAAAATTTATTTTTTTCAGAGTAACTGCTCCATGAAATCTGTCTTCAGATTCTCTTCCACTTGACTATAAATTGTCTTTATTATGCTCTACATGGAAATTGAGCGGAGTCATTCTTTGTCTGTCTCCTTGAACTGAAAAGAGCCAGAGAGTCTTTTTCAGACAGCCACACATTTTACCACTCCACCACCCTCTCTTATGGTGAAAACTCTCTGAGCCACAAGTACAGGCTGTGTATTTAATATTATACACCAAGACACTATAGAGTGGGAGAAAACTCTAAATTTTCTGACACCAGACCACCTCTAACACAATTTAATGATGACAGTAGTGGTTACTCAGGGGACTGATGAAGGGAATGTATTTTTCGACCTCTCGAAAGTCAGTCTCGAAACATGTGATGGAAAATTTTTATTGTCAGATGACTGTAGGCTGTTGGTACCACACATGACAAAGGCTGATTTTAATCAGTTTCTGTCACACTGAATCCTCTGCTGTGGTTAACACAGCAGAAGAAATGCCAGGGGGCTGAAGAGTTACTGAGGAGTAAGTACCCACACGTGTAGAACCCAGGTTGTAGCTCTTCAGTATCAAAGCTGAGCTTCTTCCAGGAACGAAAATGAAGAGTCTTCCATTATCAAATCCTTTAGGATAGAGGTTCTGTGACTCACCAGAGTATAATGATGACATCAGGCAGTGATTTGAGCTCTTTGTGCATGGATTTTACAATACATTTGCAGGCCTCCATGTTCACAGATAGCAATAGTTTTCCTAGTTCTCCGAATTGCTACCAGAGCTGAATCCTTTAAGCCTTCATTGCCCATCCACATGGATAGATGGCTACCTAGCTTTGTGGGTAAGCAAGATGGGAAAAAATCTGTGTGAATGCACTCCATACTGAACAAGCAAAATAAGCACATTTTTATGATTTAGTAATAGGCTGAGCAGTCAGTTTTGCACTCATCTGAAACCTTCAGAAATGCTGAGCTAGGTGTCTAGCTCTCTAGACCATTTTATGCATTATGAAAACAGCAAAACACCCACCTGCTTGCAGCTGACTCCATGTCAGTGTAGAAAGTTCACTTCTGCTGTAGAATCAATAAAGGCTTCAAACACCTGACTCAGGATTTTTGAGATGTACTGAGAAGACTAAATAAGCAAAACACAGTTTTACTCCTTTTTTCTAAACTGAGGAAATATTTTGCCGCCTTCATTACTGCAGCTGCACCATCACCCACCTGTGGGGACTGTAGGCACCCAGTGGACGATTCTCCAGAGAAACATTAATTAATTGTATTTATTTCAAAAAAACCCGGGAAAATACATTCATAATCATAGAGCAGGAAAGTCACTACTCAGAGGAAACTGATAGGAGGAGTTTTAGTGAGCATCACTCACACTGGTTTTCAGCACGTGTGTTGGTGGTACGCAAACATCTCAACACTCAGCTTTTGCAGCTACATGTTTGTGGCAGCAGTGTTGAATTATCTGTGTGTATTTTATTCAACTAATCGTACTCATAGGGAAAAACTGTCTCCCAAAGCTGTTTTCCATGCATGTGCCATTAATAAGCTGTGTCTGGAAGTGCATATTAGGTTTCATACCATGCAGTCATTCTAAGAGATGCTCTAAAATCATGCTGGTGCTAGTGGTTAGGTCTTTAATGTTCAATTACATCACAGCCTTGGCTGAAGTAACTGGACAGTGCTGTGGTCAAAGTCTTGACTCAGCCATGTGAGATTAATTGCATAGGACTATAAAAGCAGTGAGTCTAAAAAAGAAGTATTGTAGTTTAGACGCA
>VZSR01003807.1:7969687-8004715 GCA_013398615.1 Brachypodius melanocephalos | reverse complement strand
TTTTTTTTTTTTTTTTTTTTTTTTTTTTTTTTTTTCCCCAAGTGGCAGTTCAACAAGGTTGCCTGCAATAAATCCTTTTTTCCTCTTTATTGGAATGGAAAATATTCAAGAGACCCAGGCACTGTATCAGTTGAGTATCAGGCTACCTGAATCCTGCCTCAGAAGCATTTGATCACAGAGAGAAAATGCAAGCTGACAGAGCCAAATTTAACAATTGATGAAATTCACTGCACAGAAGCAGGCAATGCGCTGCCACATGCTCCCTTGCTGTCCCCCTCGGGAGCCCAGCGTCCCCTGCCACCTGTGTGGGCTGCAAGGGCTCCTGCCCACAAGAGCTCTTTGCAGAGACCTGCTTCTGTGAGATTTGTTACAGAATATGTAAGGAAGGCATTTATATTATATGCATGGTTGGAGTACAGAGAGCTATTCCCTTAGGAGCCTTGATTTGTCTGTGTTTATAAAAAAATCTGGAAATCCTCAGAGAAAAATTGTAAGAAGCAGTGCAAAATAATTCTTGTAAGCATCAGTGGAGGAAGGGCAGTATCATTACTCTGGTTTCTGTCAATTCACATGCCAGAATATTCTGATTATTCACACTTAGTTCTGTGTTGTATTGTAAAACATAGCACTTGGAATATTTAATCCTTTTTTTCCCCCTGAGTGTACACCTAGACACATTTCAGCAGACTTAAATTCAATGTGGAGTTTTCTGTCTCTGAAAGGAAATCTTGCTGTATTTTTTAACACATTAACTCCACTAACCCCAGTCATGTCTAAGAAAGTCTTCAAAGGGTGGAGAGGTGTCAGATTTTTCGATGCAGGAGGCACTTGATTCAAAGACCCTTTTAAAAATAGGAAATTATATTAGAAGTATGGAATAAATCATCACCTAGTGGAACAGCTATCTTATTCTGGGAGATGCTAAATAGGATGTTGGTAGGTAGTGATAAATTGGAACTTGATTTTGTGCCCATATTACCTACAAAAAAAAATCAGAACTTCTGAATCCTATTGCACTCATTCACTAATCCTGGTTCCCTGCTTACCTGCAGTGAAAAATGTAAACAGGGGGACAGATCAGGGATCTGATCACAGGTTAAGTACATTTCTATATACTCACAGCCTCTAGGAAAGGCAGATGTAATATAGTTACCCCAAAATGTGCTGGAAGTGCTTCTGCAATAACATAATCACTAAGTGTAATTTAATTCTACTTCCAATCTGTTTTTCTTTGCATCCAGTTCAGATGATGTTTCCTGAGAAAAAAAAGCATGTCTTCCCTGGCATACCAATTAAAATGGGACAGCATAATAGACAACTCCTTCCTCTCTGGATTGACCAGAACCTGATCTTTTATCTGGAGCCACAGAACATATTTTTGCTCTCCTCCTACCCCCCAAAAATAGGACAATGTTTGGAAAGAACAAAGAAAAAAAGAAAAATAAAAAAGCCACATTATTGCTTGAAATCAAGTGTGTTTAAAGAATTCTACAGAATGCATGTCTTTGACATACACATCTAAAATTCACAGGTTTAACAAGAAAGCAAACTCAAAAAACAGCAGGAAGAAAGAAAGATGGACTTCACTTCTGTTTCTGATGTACAAACAGCTAAAGTTCTTTGTGATTGAAAACAGGAGAAAATACTTGGGTTTTTTCCTAATGCAATTAAAATTATCAAATTTTAAGTAAATCATTATTACTGCTAAACCACTGGAGACCAATATATTATATTTTAAAAGTCTAGTCAGTCTGTATGATGAATATTTCTCCATAAAGGCTATGTCAATGGCAATGTGACAAGAACCAGACCAGCCAGGGTGGCAATTGAAATAGGAACGGGAACGATCGAGTAAGCCCAGAAAATAGCTTTAATAAAGAGGCTGAGCCAACAAAAGAACTTAAACCAAACACAGTATGGGGCAACCTCGAAAAACCCAACAATATATAGACTTTATAACAATATATAGACTCTATAACAATGGTAAACCAGTGAACATTAACATTACCTTATATGTAAAATGCTGTTAACCAGTCGTGTACAAGAACTCAGAACACAACCTTATATGGTGCACCTTCATTAACATAACCTTTCCCATAATCCCATTCTACTGTCCATAATCTAAATGGATGTTCCCCTTCCTAACATCTTATTTCCCATGGTCTTAGATTAATGTCCACTTCATTGTTGACCAGGGCCAACCCATTCCCGGTCCCCAGTCGCTCAATTCCCACATGACTATGTTACATTACCAGCAATGGAAGGATGTCTTTGTAGGGAGAATAATATTATAATTTCTCCAGGAAATCTTGTGCAAAGTTTTTGTACTCCAAACAAAAAACTTAATTCTTCAGAATTTATCAATGAGTTCAGAGAGAAAAGCAGACTAGCATTTAAAATAATAATAATAATACTAATAAAGTGCTGTACACAGAAGGAGAACAAATTAGAAAAGAAGAAAATCACCTTTAATTTGATTGTAGAATTTTGACAGGAAGTTCCTGAGAGCTGCCAAGAGTATGATTCAATTCAATTCAACCAGAAAACAATTTTTTTTGCTTTGCTAGTAAAATACTTGTGAATGGATCAGCTGAAATGACACATTCACATGGAAAACTTCAGGCTTGTAGGAACCATAGTTTCTGCCCCCTCTAAAACCGAAAAAAAAGTGACAATGCTTGGGCTTTGGTCCAAAAGTGTATCAGGTATCATTGTAACAATATTATGGTATGGATGGCTGAATTACAGCCTCTAGGAGTCTTTCTTTTTCAATTACTGGTATAGATACAGCCAACATGTCCAAGGGTTGTTCACATCTAAGGTCAATGTTCTGCAAAGGAAGGCTACAGTTATTACAAGGATGACTTGTTCTGCTGGCAGTTACAGGGAAATAATTCATTTGAGTTAATAGGTTTCTGTTTCTCTTTGTAGACAGCTCAGTAAACTACTAATGCTGTATAATCCCACTCATGGCAAAAAACCTTCACTTTCTCAAAATTAAAGTCTTACTCCCTTCCAGAGATACATATGTAATTCTAAAAAGTCATGATTTTTTTCCCCAATCCTGTTTTAGATAGTAAGATGAGATTTGCTCTGAGTGATTTTTTTCAGAGTAACAGATTCTGTCATTCTAACATCCTAAAACTGTAAAATATTACGTGCTAACATTCATTTGAGTCTTGCCAAATTTAATTTCATTTGTTTCAGACAGGCACTTTTTGAATCACTCTTCCTAGTACTGTATTTACAATCTTCAAAAATCTATTTCTTCTATTAACTGAGTTTTTGGTGTGTGCTCATGTAAAAGTCCCTCATTGTGTCAGTATAAAAGAATGATTTTGTTGCTTCTTTCCAAAATTGAAATGCTTCCAACTTAATTAAGTACTTCTGGTGTTTTCCTGATTAATATTGTTCTTTAGGTAGTGACTAGAGTTAGATATGTGAAACAAAAAAAAATAATTTTCATGGGTAATGAAAAAATATTTCTGGGAAATTCATCAAATTCTCCTTGGCTGCAATTGTGCTATACTATTTGACATCTTTCCTGGATCACCAAAGATGCCAAATGTTTGCGTTCTTCAGAATTTGGGGTCTTCATAGTGTCTTAAAGTATTCAGCAAAGATGTTTTTCTAATTCTGTCACAGTTTCATTAGACAAAAAAAGTGTGACTTCTTATCACACTAAGATCAATAATGTAAAGTTTCCACATCTTCCTTGGAAAATGCTATTTTAGAGTAAGGCAATATGTACACAGCCAACATATATACACTGATTACACAATTGTGGTTTGGATAATTTTTTTTCATAACTGGCTTTATTTTTTCCTCCATTCTATTACACAAATCTGCTTTAAAATAAAAACACAACCATCTGTAAAAAACAAAAAAGAGGTAAACGCACCCTCTCAGAATACCTTGTCTTCCTTCTGTGTGCGTGGGGGGTTTAGTGACAGATGCCTTTTACATTCCTGACTATCCCACAAGAAAGAATAGCAAAGTAATTCTGCAGTGCTTGAAGTTGAGACCTTCATGTCTCATCTGACCTCTAGCAGGCTGTTTCTATCTAAGATTGCTACTCAGTCTTCCTTACCCACAGTACCCAGTGAGTTCTAGTGCACAGCAGTCAGAAAGAACACTGATGGTAAGTGGGAAGGTCCAGCCATCCCATTGTGCCAATGAATCACAGAATTACAGAACATGCTGAGTTGAAAGGGACCCTCAAGGATCATAGAGTCCAACCCCCAGCCCTGCACAGCACCATCCCCACGAGTCACACCATGTGCCTGAGAGAATTGTCCAAACGCTTCTTGAGTTCCTGTCAGACCTGGTGCTGTGACCACTTCCCTGGGGAGCCTGTTCCAGTGCCCAGCCACATTCTGGGGGAAGAACCTTTTCCTCCTATCCAACCTAAACCTCCCCTGACACAACTTCAGACCATTCCATCAGGTCTTGTCTCTAGACTCAACTCAGTTGTACAATTAGACAAAAAACCTGCTGTGAAGGACAGGGAGAACAAACAGCAAAAATAACTCTTGCCATTCCCATTGATTGCAATTACTCCACCCTTTCTAAGTTTCTCAGGGTGTTCTGAAGAAGAACCAAGGGGTAGATGGCAACCCAGATGCAATAAAGCAGGGAGCAAAAAGACAGAAGAGGTATCAAATATGTAAACAGGGTGTTTATGTTTTTTGAGATGTAAATATCATCTACAAAACTTGCCCAGAAGTTCAAAATCAAGCAAAGGACAGTAATGAACATCTTCAACATTGAACCAGTAAATTAAATATGACATTAATGGGAACCATTTAATGTATTTCAGATCTGCTTTGATGGCCATTTTAATTAGATTGTTGATCTGCTGCTGACAGCATCAGAAAACCAAGGCTTGAAATACAGAACCTCGTCAGATGTTGCTGGATCTCAATTTCCATGTATAATTAATGAGATAAGTCTCTCTGTTGACACAGCTTGTAGGAGGGTAATTTGATCCACATGTCAGGCACACGGGTATCCACTGGCAGCTCTCCAGACTGTGGCCTGAGCCCAGTGGCGACAGTCTCTCCCAGATTACAGGGCTAATAGGTAACTGGTCTGATTCAAAAGTCTTGCTTGTCACTGCATGTATAGACAAGAAGGTTAGATGAATTCTAATGGCGAGAAGGGTTAGGGTCACAAATATCTCTCATAAACAACCAAAATTCCAGCAGAACTAAAACCTTATATGAGAAATAGTATCCTACCCATTTTGATTTCATGTGCAGGGCGCCATCCTCCCTCTATCTTTCTAGAGACCTAGGCAAGTTAAAGGTCAGACTCTTTTGAACTCAAAAGAAAAAAAGGAAGGAGAGCAATGTTTCTGTGACTGTATTAGATGGATACTTCTGAATGACTTTGAAATGGTAAGAAAAATAAACCTTAAAAGCCTTAATACCTCAAAAAGGAAACCACATCATTACTTCATCATTTCAAGCACACTGCTAGTCACTAGTCCTTTAGAAATGCACACACGTGTTTCAATTTATAATGTAACATTTGACTGTCAGAAAGTTTTAAAGTCAGCCTGACTGCAAAAGTTGAGGCATTGAGCAGACAGAATTTGTGCCACCATCCTCCGTTACCTGGAAAATTCTGGCAGTCCAATGGCTTTTACTGTAAAGCTCCACTGCTGCAACAGGCATGATTTAAGGAACTCCATCTTCCTTTGCTAGGAGAGGAAAGATCAGCTCAGAAATAAATAAGAATGAGACTGAAAACAAAGTGAGTAATTTCAAAGGGTCATTTATACCTTCAGTGCTGTACCTTGTACTTGTCATCCAGCCTCAGTAAAGGTTCAGTAGGAACTATGAGCAAAGATTTTTGGAGAATAAAGCTTTCCATGTTGTGGAGGTATTAAAAAATGTCCTAAATGTTATTTCATTAAAAAAATCAATGAAAATGTAGCACAATCCATTTATTCAAATGAGAACCAAGTTCATACCAAATCCATTATAAATATTAAGCACTGCAAACTTCCCTTCATTATTGTCTTACGGAACATACTGGATGAAATATTCAAAATCAGTAGCAACATAGAGAAATTCATCTGGAAATCTCCATTAAAGATGTCTCATAAAACAGAAACAAAGGCTTACAAAATTGGAAAGCTAGAAATGAGACACAATGCAAAAAAGTTGTTAACTTGCTTTTTAAATACAATTCTTAAGCTGTGAAATTTCTTTGTCATTATATACAAAAAACTAGTTAGGATTCAGATAAGTCAATTGGGCTTTTGTAGTTAGCTAAGGCCTTTAAGATCCATGACATAAATCAAAATATCATGCCATATGTAAGAAAAAGGGGGAAAAGCAGAATACAAAATCAAATGTGGTCTGTACAATTTAGAAGTCTGAGTGATTCCATTGCTCCTCGCTCTTCAGAAAGGTCCAGTGCTTGTAATAATCTCTTCCTTCTGCTAACCTGAATTCAGCTGTTATCTTGTTGTTTGATGTTTTGCTTCTGGCTTGGAGTGCAGTTCTGAAGCAAATGCATCATCACCTCCAGAACTTCTCTACACACCTCCTTCTGTGGCACTGCTGACACCAAGATCATTTCCATTTTTATGGGGTGCCTTTGACAGCACTTGGCTGTGGCTGCCATCCCAGGTTCCACTATCATGTGAGCAGGCTTCAGATGACAGCAGAAGAGATGATGAGAGAGGGTCTTCAGAGCAGATGGGGCTGTGGGGTCCAGTGAGATGAAGTGCTTGGGCATTGCAGGCAGCAGGGTAAAACATCCATAACAAATTGAGAAAAAATAACAGTCCTTTGGGACAGGAGCTCCAGCTTTTTCAAATCCCACATCAAAAATCCTGTGTACAAAAGGCAACACTGTCCTCCTGTTGGCAGCTTGCCAGGTACCACAAATCTGGCTATTTAGTCTATTCACCACTTTCATCTCTTCCTTTTTCTTCTCTTTCCCCATTTGTTGCCCATCTTCTTGCTCATTTAGACATCCCTCTGCCAGAAGATTCCCTCTTTCTGGTTTTCTCACCCCTTTTCCACTCGCTGTGCTTCTGCAGAGGATGCAGAGATGAAGGAAATTTGTGATGAACAGTGGTCACTGTAACATGACCCTCAGAAAGAAAGGGAAGGAAGTAATTGTCTGCTTCAGAAAAAGAGCAGTAATTATGATGCTGTGAGTAAAAATAAAGTAAGGGCTTGAATTGGCTTGTAATCCTTAAGATTAAAGATTTTGTGCACAGCAATTGATGTTTTCTTCAGATAAAACCCTACAGCCCCCATGTATGTGTTTTTTGCTTTATCTCTTCATCTTAAAAATCTCTCCCATTTGAATTTTCCTAATTTCAGGAGTGTATTGTTAACTGAACCAAATATCACCTGAACTACTGAAAGAAGTAAGTCATGTGTGATCATCAGACTAGCAGCTGAAATCCCTATTCAGTTAACAACTGTGTACATTACTCTATTGCCGTAATTTACTTGAAAAAAGATCCACATTTCGACCTGCATCTCAGCCTGGATGAGGGATGGCTGAAAGAGATGGAGTAGCATAGGAGTATATTGCATAAATACTTATATTTTTGCAATAAAATACTTCAGATCTGAAATATTCTGTCAACCACGTTTTTACAAAGCAGAGGAAAATGAAACATCAGGCTGCCACATATCAGGTCTTCTCAGTTTGTAAGTTGGCTGTCTAAACTAAAACTTCACTATTATTTAATTTGCTTTGTTTGATTTAAATGACAGTCTTTGCCTGTAAGGGGTAGCCTATATCTGTTTCAGGAGATTTTGCACCTCTTGCAGTTCCTTTTTCCAGGAAGGATTTCCCTCTGTAGACTGACTTGGGTGTATAGTTTGAATTAACCTCAACAACAACTGAAGGGACAGGTGGCAACAAGGCAAAGGATGGAGAAAGTGCACTTGATCACTGCTGAAGAAGGTGGTACAGTATTAATGCCAGGAAGTGATTGATGGCCTGAGGGACTGGCACAGGAGTGTTAATCCCAAAGAAAACCATTCACTACCCTGTATGAGCATGTAATTATAAAACAGCAATAAGTGCAGCTTCTGTGTCTGGAGGAGAATGGAGGCTGACAATGTGAATACCTCGCAGAGGCTTTTGCAGCCTGCAGATGCAAAATAAGGATTTCAGAGGAAGCAGGCTGTACAACAGAGCAGATGTGATCTGCAGAACCCCCCTGCAGAAAGCCCAGCAGCCATCCCTGTCTGTGACACTCCTGTTTGCAGGCAGATAGCTCAGGAAAGAGGACTGAAAAGTCACCTGCATCAGAAGACTTCCACCTCCCAAATACCTGTCTTAACAAGTGCTGGTGCGCTGTAAACTACACTCCAGTAGTGTTTCCTGAAGGCAAACAGCAGTAGAAAGAATGGTAGATGGCAATAATTTGTGGGTTTTACACTTTCAGTTTAGCTGGGTCTATTTTGGAGAATTTGCAATAAAGAAGGAAAAGTATCTGCATTTGGCACCTAGCATAATATCTAATCATGGAACTACAAACTTCTGCCAGGAGGTGAATACCCGTTGATATATATATTCTATATATTCTATATATTCTCTATATCTCAAGGCATGTTTTAGTAAGCTATTTTATTACATTGACCTAATTAGAGGAATTATGAAAGCCTTGAGCTAGGAAATGCCCATCATCTGTACATGTTGCTAACCTGTGAAAAATTCAAGAAAATCATAGACTTCCCAGTTAATTATGGTGAGTTATCAGCATTTCACATCTAGAAAATGCTCTTCAAGCTAAACTGTTATATAACAATTTCCCATGGAAATACCTATTTCTTCTGACCCGGTGATAATATATTGATAAATTTAATGCCCATGATTGCAAGAAAGAAAGAACTGTAAACACAGATGTCAACTGTGTGTAGCCCTGAATAAGGCCTTTTTTGAGTAGTATCATCATATGAAGTTTATCAATAAATAAATCTATTTTTTAATGCATGTTTGACAGCAGTACCAACAGTCCCCTTAAAAAAGCTTGAAAAATGCCTGTTGTTGGCCATCCCACTGACATAAGTAGTGACTGGTTCATTATAGCTGATAATGCACTCACAGCATCAAATATCCTTCAGCTGGATTAATTTCTTCTGCTTCTTCACCTCTCCTTTACCTTGCACTGACAGTGGGATCCCACCCACAGCGAGAGCATCCTGGTTTGGAGTTTCTGTTTCCTCATACTGCTGTCCTGTATAAAGCCAGTGAGAGAGAAGACAAATCACTCTGTTGGGTTGATGGCAGCTCAGCAAACAACCAGAAAATCCCAGCTTTGGCAAAGTGGGCAGCCCAGCAGTGCCCCAAGGGTCGATGCCAGAGCATGGTTTCTTCACTGTTTGCATTTGCTTACAAAAAACAAACAAATGGGAAAAATTGGGCAGTGATTTTCTCTGCTGGTGCATGCAGCTGGCAATAGGCAGATGACAGTAAATGAAACAAATACAAAGCTTATGATCTCTAGTCCCTGCCTCAAGATGAGCTTTCCAGAAGATTTTGGTTGATAGGGTATATGTACACTGGTATGAACTGTCCGTTTTGATGACAAATTTCCTTTGAGCATCTCTGAGGAATCTACAGATATTGATTCAACTTCATAATGCCCTAAAGTATCTCTGATTTCTGCTCCTATATAACAGATGAGTAGCCTGAAGGACAGAGAGAAGTTTTGCCCAAGGTCATAAAATGAGATATTGGCAGGATTAGAAATAGGTCTCAGGAATCGTGGTATCAGTCTTGTTTAAATACAGCGCCTTTCAAGAACAAGAGGACATATACTGCAATCATGGTTTACATTTCCCAAGGCTTCCCTGTATAAAATATACTATAAAAACTGACAGAATGGAGAAGAAAATGTGCAGTAAAATGCAGAGGCATTTCATGAGGTTGTGAGGGTTTCCAGCCCAGTCCTTTTAATTCCTTTTAAATAGAGGAGAAAGATCAGAAAAGAAAAAGGAAAAAAACCATCAAGCAGTTCTCTTCCAGCTAATAAATGACGGCAAGAACTGGGAAAGGACATGTCACTTTAATCTGCCACGATATTTTTTATTTGCCAAGCATCACATCTAGGGAAGATGAGGATATCTGTCTTCTGAATGTGACAGAATTACCTTAGGCAATTTTTACCTAAACTTCTAAACCTGGTTGAAATGTTTGCCATAATAAAATTGAAAATGTTTCCAGAATACTTTTATACCTGAATAGAGAATTAGAGTGGATGTGCTGTTTTTCTCCTTGCCCCTTAAACTTTTTCCCACTCCTCTCTCCCCTTTCTACTTGCAAGCTGGAAAAGATAAAATGGATAAAGAAAGTGAGGAAGAAGAAAATTAACAGGATTTGGATACAAAAAAGGGACATGAGATTTCGAGCATTATACCAAGCAGTCAGGAAAAAAACCCCTACAGACATGAAATGTTGCAGGAATTAATGTTTTGAAATAATGTTTTTCATTGCTTTCATACTTAAAAATGGCAAAAAGTGTCAGGCTATATGAATCTCAAGGTGAAAATATGAACTAGTAATGTTACAAGTTTTCTTTTTCTTGATATACAATGTTTCCATAAAATTATTGTGTTGCTATTACACCCTTAATTATGATTACTGGGTGTAATTTTGTTCTTAAATTTAAAAGCAAAATCTTATCCTAACATATATATTAAAGTTTATGAATTGAGAGAAGTTCTACCAGCGGTTCTAAGCTTTTGAAAATGATGAATGTTCTTCACCACCCCATTAAACCTCTATAATCAGTCCTGGTGTTTTAAACAAGGCACCATTTCTGGAAACTGCAAGCAACTTGTGCAGCTCTGCTAAGTCCAGTAAGTGATTTCCATTAGTTTTGGGGCATTGCAGACTGCAGTCTCCTGTGAGGCTGGATGGTGTCTTTTTGAGGTGTTGGATCCCACTGGGGTCATCCTGCCCCATCTCTCACTGAGCATCAGCTGGAGTCCCTGCTCTGCTTCCCCCACTGCTGTGTTTAGGGTGTCCAAAGACACAAGGTGCAATGCATCCACAGTGCCATATTATGTTCATGGCTTCTCAGGGGTAGTGCACGGGATCAGGATTTAAAGGCTAGTGGGACACAGTGATAGCCCTGCTCCCTCCTTTTGTTTTCATACCCAATCCCATTATCTGTGTTATTTTCTATTCAAACTTGCATAAAAGCACTGCAAAAAAACTACTACCTCTTTATCTTATTCCAACTGGAACACAAAAATAATTTGATTTGCATTACTTACTTACTGTATCACTTGTGATAAATGTTGTGAGGGTCACAAAGAGAAAGTAGACATTGGAGCACCTGATGTAGGATCACAGACTGGGATAGCTGTGTTTCCTTACTCCAGAGAAGAGATGAAAAAAGGAGATTTAATTGCTATCCTCCCTTCCCCAGAGGGGAAAATAGGAAAATTTAGACATCACAGAAGAGCACGATGAAGAGAAGAGGTGACAGTCGCAAGTTGCAAGGAAATTTCAACTGGATATGAGGAAAAAATTCACCGTGAGGGTGAACAATGTAAGAACAGATTGCCCAGAGAATCTGGGTATCTTTATTCTTGGAGGTTTTCAAATTTCAGCTGGGAGTATCTCTGTGCAACCTGCTCTGGCACTGAAGTTGGCCCTGCTTTGAGCAGGAGCTGGACAAAAACCCTTCAAAGAATTCCTCTAACATATATTCTGGTTACTTTTTGGGAATGCACCCAAGCATCATGCTGAAGATGAAAATAAGTAAAGGGAAATGCTCTTTTAAAGAATGTTTTCCACTTATACCATGAATATAATTTGTTGCAATGAGCACAATAGTAAGAGAAGTTATTTTTTAAAGTGTTGGAATGAGCAATTGAAGTTTTATAGCTTCTGCATTTTCTAAGCACAAGCATTGCCTACATGGCTTTCGAAGCAGAGATTCACAAAGCACATTGAAGCACTTTGCCACATTCAAGACTCCCCAGACTACCATCAGCTTTTGTTTCTAATCAACATAAGAGGCTTATCAAAATTTATCAATAAAACAGGTGAGGAATCCCCATGCAAACTATAATGCAAGCAGGGGTTAATTAGAAAAGGGAAAGGTGAAGTTGCAAAGCTGTCCTTATGTAAATCCAGATCCCTGACTGTAAATTAGGGATGAGGGCTTTGGAAGCACCACCTGCAGTTTTGCCTATCAGCTGAGCTGTACACTGCTTTTCAATTATTCCAAACCCAGTCAGAAAGGTTTGGAAGGCAGTGCTCAGCAAGACTTTCTGAGGAAAGGCTATTTTGGAATCGTGTAGGGTAGGATGAAAATTGGGAGTTGGATAACTAAGCAACCATCTGTGCCAAACTGTAAAAAAACCCAAAAAAACACCTAGGAACATCCACCACAGCTTTCATCTGGGTGTCAGTCCAAGTGCTCATAGCAAAGCATTTATTCTGCTCAACAATTTTTATTCCCATTGCTGGTATCATTCCTGTATCCAAGAGGAGTCTGGAGTTACAGGACATTGACCAGAAAAAAATTGGAATATGAGGAAACTCAGGAAAACATGACATAAACTGCAAGTGGGTAGTGAGAATGAGATAAATCAAAATCTTTGACAGGGAACTGTCAGACTTGTTACCTTACATTATTCCTAATCTTAAGGAATTTTCAGATGACAGCCACTTTAGCACAAACTATCCTCCCCTCATGTGACAAACTCCTGGACTCTAAATGTGTGAGAAAGTAAGAGTCAGTAAGTAATTTTCTAGCTCTAACTGGAGGATTCAGACACTCCTTTCCTTCATTATACATTAAGCTCCTCTGTTGTACTAGCTAGAACATAAACAAGAATGTCAAGCCAGCTCAGAATTTCATGTAAAATTATTTATAGGATGGAATTGGTTGGGACTATTATCAGAAGAAATCCCAGAGACCTTCTCAGGGCCAATAGAAATACATAAAATTGGGTGGCCCCAGGGGTATACATAACCTTATGTGACCTGGTGCCTGTACTGCTCCTCTCTGACATTATCCCACATTAATGCAAATTTGCGAATGTGGATTCATGATGTGAGTTCACTGGTTACATTACTGCTGATTTATTGCTGTTTATAAAAAGAGGACAGTCCCCAGCTAGACTTAAATGGCCTCTAGGAGCTCTTTATTGTGTCCTTTGCTACTGAGCAAGCAGGGGGAGACTTCACACCACCCTTGGGGTCAGTAAGAGCTGGGGAATACATGAACTCTGTTGTTCAAGTGTTTGTTCTGGGTTGGCAGAAAACCATGCTCAGTAACTCTTTTAATCCCCTCTTAGGTTGGTTAGGGCTTTCCACACTCATTCCAGCTGGAGGCAAGGTTTCAACATGGGAAACATTTCAATAGGGTGTTTCCTTACTTGCAGTAACACATAAAAACTGGAATTAAATTGTGAGCCTTTCCAGCAATTCTGTATATTCAGGTGTATTATCAATGGTTATTGTTGGCCTCGTTCCACAAACAGCACACCAATACGATGGGCTGTTGGCAGAAAAAAGTAGAAAAATGGCTGTTTGAGGAAGGCCTCTGTCTCAGGGATACCACAATCTAAGGAATTATGATTGAAAATTAGTATTCTTATGCCAGATAAAATGTTCTACTGCAAATATTTGCATAAAAGCACATGAATGTGCAGACATAATGCCTTTTCATTAAAATCACCTTCATTTTAAAGTCCTAAATCCCTGTAAACCCCTGCCTCTATGCAGCTTTACTCTTCTTCCATTCCTCCAGGAGAGAAAATAAATGGAATTTTTCTAGGGTGATATATGCCACTTCTCAATCATCTGCACACAACCAATTGTCTCCATTTCATGGGAGATAAATAAAAGACTTTGGATGTGCCTTAAGTATCGTCAGTCACAGGTCTGTTTGATTCAGTGCTTTACACATCACAGCTCTCTCTTTTCCTGCCCTGGACTGCAAAGTGTTTCCTTCCTAAGAAGAAGCCAATGTTGCCTCTGTCACAAGGGATTTTGCAGAGACTCTACCCCTTGCACTTAAGATAACTTTTCTGAGAGGATTTAATCTCTTTTCATGTACTTCAGACTGCTTTTTTCTGCAGTAAACACCTGCTCAGTTTAAAATTTTTCTCATTGCTTTTAGGATTTTAGGTGATTTCAAAGCAAAGGTGTCTTTGTAAGCCTGTGTACTCAACACACATAGCTACTACCTATGTTTAAAATATTACAGCTGTCATTACTACCTATGTTTAAAATATTACATTGTCATTGTCAATCAGTGTTATTCAGCACAAAGTGACAGAACAACTCTGCAGACATTTATCATTCCAATTACTGCTCATTAGTACTTTATTCTCTGCTCAGTCCTTTTGCACAAAGAAAAAAAGGATTGTATAGTGTGCCTTTCCTTGGGAACTTTAATGCTATTATTGATGGCTTATTATTAAAATGTGCTAATGGCTTTTCTGTTTTCATACAACTCTTGATGCTGAATACATATTTCTATAATGAGGTTTTTGGAAATCACATAGAGAGTGTCAGACAAGAAGTATGAATAACATTTCTGCTGCCATTTTCTATCATAGTGTTGTGACAAAACCATGAGATTCCTTAGACTTTCTGGGATAAACTTATAGCATCTATTTTGATACTGACTTTGTCCAGCCTCTGGGCTGATTTTAATAAAACATGGAACCGTTCAGTTCTGGTGTCTGCAGAAAAGGGGCATAATTTTACATTATAGGATAGAAGAAAGGTCTTTTGTCCAAAAAAAAAGGACTTGCCCTTAAATATGAACACATTTAAAAAATATTAATAGGAGGGGGAAAAAAAGAGAATTTAAAAACCAGAGTTGAACATATAAATCATTGTGTCTACATGGAGACTTGGACTCCTTTCCCTTCAAACCCTCAGTCCCTGCAGGATGATGACATTCCAGAGCAGACTGTGCTTCTTTCTTTATTGAGGACGCTTAAGGAGGTGATGAAATGCCTGTAATAGCCATAAAAAAGGTTATGCAGAGTCCAATTCTGCAGAGTCCAGCAACACCAAGACAAAAAGGGTTTTGTTTCCTGAAGTCTTCCCTGCTCCAAGGGCCTTTGTATGGGATTTGCAGCACTTCCTTGGACTTTCATTTTAATAACTGTCAACAAAATCTGTTATGAAGAAAGCTCATATTAGGTTTGATTTTTTTTTCCTATTTAGTACTTGATATTTTAAATATTTAAATATTTTATTTCTTATCATAATGATTTTTGGATCATTATGGGTGGAAGGTGTTTTGGCTTATTGCAGGGAAAACAGAATCTGCTGGCTGTTTGGAGAAGAATCTCATATAATCCTCTATTAATATTCCAGGAAAGGTTTTGACTGTCAATGTATTCTCATCAGTCTAAAGGTCTCCTTTTTTTTTCTCCTTTTGAATTGACATAACTAATGACAAGGAGCAGTAAAGCTTTGAAGATGAAATCCACTTCAGTCCTTTACAGCTGGCAGTTGCTCTGCCTTCATATGCTTATGCAGGAAGTTAAAAAACTCAGAGCACAAAGTTAGCATCCAGGAGGTGTGATTTATCTGCTTCTGGCTCCTGCACTCATCTGCTGTCAGGCTCAGAAGATGTTTTTCAGCTGCAACTTTGAAGACACAAATCAACTCCGAAGTCTTTCCTGAAGACTCCCAGCTGAAAGGCCGGAGAGGTGGAGGGATTGGGCAGGGGATGTGGAGCAGAGGATCTGGAGAGGGAGGGGAAACCCAGCAAGAGACTCGTGCCTTTTAAATATCACAGCTGGTTAGGGGAAATTGTACATGACAAAATACTTTTGGATAATTCCACTGTTCTCTCCAAGAAGCTATTGCTATAAATTTCTCATAGTTTGAAAGGGATGAAAATGTCTGAACTCTTCAGAATTGTGCCAGATTGTCTCAGCAGGATATGTTTCTTAGTGCCTGGCTTGCAGTAAACATGAGATATTGACACAAAATATATCCAATATGGAAAGAAATGCATAAATTGTCCCTTGCTGAAAAAAGGAACCTCATTTAAGAAATTCATAGACATTGTCTGGAGAGGGATTCTGTAAGAGAACAGGTGCCTAGATGCTGACTGCATCTTCCTTTGTCAAGCTCTCTGGTAAGCTGGGAGCACCAGGCAAACTTTTGGGATTGTCTGCAGAAATGGGCTCTGTCACAAAGCTCCCTGTCCCATTGTGGTGAGAAACCATCACACATCAGCAAAGAGCAGTGCCTGGGGAGCCATCTGAGCAAATTTGCTCTGGCACCAGCCTCCTCAAAGTGCATTTACCAGGACTTCTCATTGCCCTCAAACATCCACCCCAATAAGGGTCCTTTTGCTTCTTGTCCATGTCAGCTGGTTATCTATTACAAAATGCATGCATACACAAGACAAATAAATTATTTTGTACCTTTTTTAATCTCCTGTGTCCTTCCCTGACTCGTTTCTCCCTTACATTTCAATTCTTCCTTTACCTCTGATTACTTAGCCCAAGATTCCCAACAAGCAAGTACTCAGCATGTGGCAAATGCTATCCTCAAAATCCCAAACACCCACACACCAGCAACCAGGTGAAATTAAACCAGGGCAGGCAAGAAAAGTTATGAAATCTATAAACAGTGAATTATTCTGGAGAAGTTGCAGTAACTTGGATACATCCAGACTGAAGGAAGGATAAAACACACGGTTTACAAACAAGTAAAGGAAGTAAAATCTATAAATCTGTCAAACCAGCAGACCTGAAGTTGCAACCTACATCAAGGAAATGTCTGTTAATATTTTCTCAAAGGGAAAAAAATATTAAAGAAAATCATATTCAGAGCCAATCCCTTGTCAGAAACTTCCCCATGAACTCCTATTAAGGTAGCAATAGATTAAAATCTAAAGTGGACCGAGTACACGTTTGTATCTCAGACTGGCAGGTACTGGTGATAAGGCAGGAAAGCCTTTTCTGCAGCAGGTGGAGCCATCAAATTTTTATAATCACTTTCAGCATTTCCACTTAAAACATTTACTTGCTGCTAAAGTGAGCTAGAATGTTGTCGATTCACCCTTGATCTACCCTGCTCTTTTCTTATATGACACAAAATCTTTTCATGGCTGAATTGAGGTTTATAATAGAGTGCCAAAAGTACTGTCTGGCCGAATTCCTGAGAGTGAGGACTCAACACCCTGTGAACTTTGATGGACTAAGCAGCTACTGACTCATTTGAAGTTGCGAGGGACAGGACTGGATAATCCTTACTGTCTGAAATCCAGAGGAGAGAATCCTGTATTGGTTTGGGAATGGCATTTTCACCATCCTCTCTAAGGCTCCTAAATATACCACCACTGAATATATCAACTTTTTATTGACTTTGTAAAGAGGGTGCCTCAGCAGAGAGGAAACAAACATTTTGTGCTTGGTACACCACTGTTGAGAAGGAGAGTCCTATGGCTACATCTCAACACATCAAGGATGGAACTCTACCTTCTTTCTATTTTAACTATTATTTCTATTTTGACCATAGTTACGGATCATCTGTGTAATAATTCTTATACAGAGCATGAAAACATAAAGGATTTGCAATATACAGTGAATAAATAAATAGATAAATAAATAAATCCTCTCTAGTTCTCTGTAGGCTTCTTTCCATGCGTGTGTGAAATCTGAAGCGAGCCAGAGGGAAGATGTGCTTTCATTGATAGATAGGCAAACAGCTCAGGGACTTCCTGAACTTTAATATCAGCCCATACGCAGCCTCAATTATTTTTCTTTGGATGCTTTCCATCTTTTCCCAAGCTGTATGAAGAACTAATTTGATTTCTCTTTCATTGTTCTGGCATGGACACTTAGGCTTCTGAAAATCAGTTAATTACATAAAGCACTTTCTTTTAAATTCTACCAGTTTCAAATCACCATGGATATGTGGGGACAAAGGACAAGAGGGACAGAAGAACTGGCACACTGTACACTGTGAAACCTATTATTAAGCAGTATCAACCCAAGGAAAGTACCATTTTGTTCCTTCGAGACACTTTTTAAAAATTTAATTCCCTTTCTCTTTCTCTCTCTTCCTCTCTCTTTTTAGCAAGATTCCTTTCCAGTTCACTACTTTGTTTCGAATTCATTCTTTCTCTGTTCTTTTCCACAAATCTAACATGGCTGTTACTTTCTTCATAAAATTGTTTTCCATTGCATTAATTCATCCTCTTTCTTATCTGCCAGAGTTCATTGTATCAGGTGATTGAAATATTTAGTCTACTAAAAAATTGAGTACCCAGACTGAGCTGATCTGTGCTGACCCTTTTAGTGTAAAAATTCTTTGGTCCTGGGGTGAAATGAAAGTTGTCATGGACTGGCAACATTTTCCCAATGTAACCCTGGAAACCTCTAATGAGCTAACATAATTACTAAATTTCTGAAACTCCCCTCTCTGCACCATTGTCATGTAAAATGGCAATTGAAAGAAAAAGAGAAAAAAGAAATAGAAGAAAAATGAAAAGGGAAAAGGAGAAATGAAAAGGAAAAAAAAGGAAAAGGTTGGGGGTTTGTGTCTAAGTAGAAAAAACATTTGCACAATGAGCCCTCATTGAGATAACACTGTGAAAATGAGTCAAGCAAGACCCTGACCACTCACTATCCCATCTCACAGAACCAAAATTAGGCTTGGGAATCCAAGCAGTGCTTCCTCTGTCCCTGTTACATGGACTTGTACAAACAGCTCATCCAGGAATATTACATAGATAAATGAGCCACTAAACTCTGGTTTGGAACTTTGGGGTGCATCAGGGATGAGTGGGTGAACCTGGAATGCAAAAATGTGGTGGAATTTCTGTCAGGGGAAGAAAAGTCTAGAAATATCTACATACAGGCACTTTGTGTTTCAGGAGAGAAGGGTTGCTTTGTGTTCTTTCACCACTCGTATGTTTAAATCTTGATAAAGAAAGATTGAGAAGATTACATTCAGCCTGAAAAGGAAAGAATCTCTTACTGAGCAGCTGATCAGAGGTGCTGAGAAGTGACAGTTCTCAATTTTGAGGATTGAGGAACACAGCAGGGCACTGAATGCAGCAGCTCCATTAGAGGGAAATACTGGCCATAGAGAAAAAATGGAAGTGACTGCATAAGAGTTGATAGAAAACATTTAAAGGTTTCTACAGATCATTGCATTCAGGAAAAGAAAATAAAAGTAAAAACTTAGAGGTTTTCTGAAAGCTCCAGAAGTAAAAAAGTGTTTGATTTATTTTTATAATGGTGGCACTCACTGAAACTCATCTTAATCTTTTAAGAAAAAGCAACTCTCAGGAATCCAGGAAAAAAATTAATATAATTATATAAATGTATGCATGCGTGTGAGAGCAAAAATGAGAGAGGAAGAGACCTTTTTAAAGAATATGTTAAGGTATAGTCAAAGCAACTCTAGTTTTGTTAAAGGAAACTTCTCCCAATTGACCTGACATTTCAGCTTGCAGGTCTGACATCTCCTGACAAGAGGCAGATCTGGGCCGGGGGAGGTAGAGAAAGTACCCAGCACAGGAGTTAATGGTAGGCACACACAGTGTTGAAGGAGGAAAATGAATGTCAGGGGATGAAAAGGTATGTGTCAGGAAGCAGCAGTACGTTTCCTAATGGAAGTTTCTCCTCTATGTCCATACTAGAGGGATGGCTGTTAATTTGCTCCGTCTGTTCTGACTCTTTGCTCTGGGCTCGGTCAAACCCCCAGCCCCGTGCAGAGGATGGCCAATCCAAGCTGCAGTACGAGCGCTCACCTGTGACAATGCTGTGGCCCTGGCCTCGCTGGGGAGGGCAGGGGACAGGAGGAGGGGCAGGGTGGCTGCAGGGGAGGCTTTGCCAGCCCTGCATCGCTGGGATGCCTGCGAGCAGCAGGCAGCCCTGGGGCAGAGGGCACAGCAGCCTCCGGTGGTACCCGTGGTGTCGGTGGGTTTGTGGTTTCCTCTCAGATGTGTGCCTGAGTGGCGGCTGCACACGGAATCCCAGCAAGGACACGGCAGGCAGGGGCCATCTCAGTGCCTCACAGCATTGTCCCTCTGCCCTTTGGGGACACAGTTCCTCTCCTGCTTGACTCCTAAGGAGTTCCCATGAGCAGAGCATGTGATAAAGGGCGAAGATCTCCAGCAACACTGAGCCCTCACGCCTAAAGTACACCAGCTTGGAGGTCTCAGCAGAGCTGTTCTCTGAGGCAACGCGTCTTGGAAAAGAGCTTTGGAAAGATCTCCCACTTGTGGGTGATTGGCTTAAATTCTGTACTACAGCTGCAATTATTTGGTGTGCAAGGATGCATACCAGGGTGTGAGGGAGCCCCCAGGTGCTGCTGTTGGGGGAAGAACAGCAGGATCAGAGCAGGGAGGGCTGAAGCCCAGAGCCAGGAGCTGGAAAGATGCACCGTGATGAGGAGTTTGGCACGAGCATGCTTGGGAACACAGACAAGGAATCACAGAATTTGGCATTAAAGGAAAAGGAGAGAGCATGAGGCAGAGCTGTGAGGTCAGAGGGGTCAACCCTGCCCAGGGGTAGAGGGACCCCAAACAGGATGTGCAGTCCTGGGTGCATCCAGCATCCTGCTGCTCCTGGGGATGCAGCCAGCAGCCACGGGCAAGGTGCATTCATTTCATAAAGCACTGCTGGGGAAAAAGGGGGAAAGGGCTCGAGGTACCCACAGAAGGGCAGGAACCACCATCTGAAATTTATTGTGTTGTCTTTAGAAAGCCTCTCCATTGCTCAGAATCCTGACCTGAGGACCTGCCACGATGCTGCTTGCCCTCCTCACTGGAGCACTGCAAATCTCCACTCATTAGTGTTTGTAGCCTGCTTCAGAACCCTAAACTGAGATGTGCTAAGGAAGAGAAACACATTAGGTACAAAGCACGCAGATAATACTGATGCTCATACAAAATATGCTTCAATAAAAGCTTAATAACTTACCAAGAGGCAATAAACCCAAGTGTTACCTCAAATGCATTATGCATGGCTAATTTAAATTCCTGGCAGGTTTCTAGCTTGGACAGACAATCAGCACACACTATTTCAGAAAAGGTCTTCACAGATAAGTAAAATAAACATAATAGTCTCCTTAGCTGGCAAAAATCAGCATCAGTCCTGTGACCTCTGAGTCAGTTTACACCAGCTGCATAGCTGGGCCCATTTTGCTTGGAATGACCAAAACAACCAATTTTCCCTACGTGCTGGCACATTTGGACACTGGGGTTCAGAGATGGAGAAGGTGGAGGACTGAGGTTCCCCAGACAAATTTACATACTCAATTTCAGTCAAAAGGATTATGTCAGATTTGTAATCTATTTCTGAATTAAAAGAAATTCTTGGAATGGCCCTTAGGAATTGAGGGCACAGTGGTATTGTGATCATTTGGAAAACTGCCATAATTACTTTTTCTATAAAAAGAATTTCCACATCATACGTTGTGGAGGACAGAATTTTTAAAGAGATGAGGCAAACTGACCTGAGTGGGTAAAAGCTGAGGCATAGGTTTTTAACAGAATGAGGTAGTATTGGATAAAATGGTTTTACCCTTGCCACACTGAAATAATCATTATAGGCAGCCCTTGTTCATGCATTGAGTTGAAAATTCTGGGTCCTAACTGTAGAGGCTGGTCTCTAACAGCCTCTTAATGTGAAAAAGTGATGGAAATAATTTTTGTCATGTTCTTGCATGCTGAGAGGTCATAAATAATTAGAAGCACATTTTGTGAATTATGCTCAACTTACCAGCAGGAAGATATCCTGGAAGTTTTTTAGCCTACTTGAGTTGAAAAAACCCAACCAACCAACCAACTGAAAATGAACCAGAGCAAATTGTGTTAATTGTCTCTAAAGACTTTTTGTATTCTTATATTCTCAGTGGAAACACAAAAAATTGTATTTTTCCGCTTTTATTTTTCTTTTCCATTTTAATTTTAAATTACATCTCATTTCATTTAAATTGAAATAAAGTTAAGCAAGAACATTTCAAGCATTGTTCCTACACAGAATTCCGTGTATGTTTTTTAAATTTCTGTGCTCTGAGCAAACCTCATGACCAGTGTGCAATTTGAGCTCATAGATGTGGGAACACTAATAACTCTCAACCTCCACAGTGGGTTCCCAACTTTCTAACAGATCTAGCAAATCTGATGTGCCAGCTGATGTGACATGGATTTAATTTTCAGGTAAACCAGTGAACTATGTATACTGTGCATTTTAATTGAGCAAAGCTCAGGAATTAAAGGTCTGGGCTCACACTGCACAAGGAAGTCCATGGATGTCACTTTGGCACCAACTCAGTGTGCAAGCTGAGCTAAATCAGTGCTATAATTCAAGAATATTCTCCAAATTCTTCAGCTGAGCAGCTCATGCTGTTTTCCAGAAAACTGTATTTTAATCACCATAATTGATAAAATGCAAGAACACACTATGAAAAGGAAAAAGAATCATCCTCTGAATGTCATGGCACAGCAGGGAAATGAGCAGGATGGTATTTAAACTGTGAAGTAATGTGCACACCTACAGTACAAATGTTCTTTATCAAGCATCATAACATCATGAAGAGGATGGCAGGCAAAATATTTTATATAATCTCTTGCAGGAAGATGAGACACAAATCCCAACATAAGGAAACAAAAAGGGCAGATTTTCTGCTCCTTCCCAAATGGCAGAGAGTAGAGGGAAGAAAAGGTCATGCAAAGGTTAAAGAAAATTTGTGGAAAATTAGAAGTACCACCAAATTAAATAACCAATTAAACTCAGTATCCTAGACAATTAAAAGATACAGATACCATCAGCAGATGCTGGAAAGCAGTACCAAACAGTTGTGGGGCAAGTTGTGTCTATTACAAAATAGACAAGGAAAAAGAATGGATTTATCTTTACTTTTCATATTGTTATAATTTTATTCAGATCATTTATGTCAACTCATAGTCAAGAGGGACCATAGGTAGTATGACTGGTGACATTCTTCACCACATTCCAGGGGAGAGCTTTATTACTACTCTTTTTCTTTTTCTTTTTCTTTTTCTTTTTCTTTTTCTTTTTCTTTTTCTTTTTCTTTTTCTTTTTCTTTTTCTTTTTCTTTTTCTTTTTCTTTTTCTTTTTTTCTTTTTCTTTTTTCTTTTTCTTCTTCTTTTTCTTTTTCTTCTTTTTCTTCTTCTTTTTCTTCTTTTTCTTTTTCTTCTTTTTCTTCTTCTTCTTCTTCTTCTTCTTCTTCTTCTTCTTCTTCTTCTTTTTCTTTTTCTTCTTTTTCTTTTTCTTCTTCTTCTTCTTCCTCTTCTTCTTCTTCTTCTTCTTCTTCTTCTTCTTCTTCAGACTGTCCTACTAAAAATTACATCTTACTGCATTTTGGGTCATTTAGTAACACCAGTGACTTTGTACACAGTAACTAAGCATGTAAAAATATATATAAGACAAGAACAAAACATTATTTTATGTGTTTTGTTACCAATTATGAGTGACTCAGAAGTCAGCACTCCAAACCAAAATCATCCTTCGAACCCATCGCAGTAGGATGTTCCTTGTGAAATTGGTGAGCAATCTCAGTAATTTGTTTAATGAACTCAGTCACAGGTGGAGAGTACACTGGAGGCTGTTCAGAAGCAATCTAAGTCCTTCTCAAAAAGTAACTGTGCCAGGCATTTGGGGACTAAACCTCACGCAAGAACCCAGTTTGAGAGGACACAGAACTGATTGTACACCTGTGCCTCATACAAATGTTGGCAAAAGCAAAGGGAGCAGGGAGGGAAAAGTGATTTGTGCTTGAAGAAGCACTGCTTCTTAATTCCTGCTGGTTTCATTCCGGGTGGGGGGAAGGAGACTAATCACCTCTCAGGCAGCAGCCTAAACACTGAGATAAAAGGCAGTAAATAGGCTGGGCTACAGTCCTTTTCTCTCAATAACCTAATTTTTTCTCTGTATACCCTTTTTCAAAATGGACTTGTGGGGAGATGCCCACACTGGGATTCCATCTCTCTGCCACTTCTTTCCACAGGGGCTCTGCTTCTCACAGCATCCCAGCACAGACAGCATGCTGCTTGCAGTGGTATGGACATTTTCTGGACTCTGGGCTCTAATTCAGGTTTAAGATCCTCTGCAAGAAAAAACAGATGTCCTGGAGGGAGAGAGAATTGTTGTCTGAGTGCTCCCTTTCATGGCTAAGCTGCATGAGGAGCAGGGATGGAAACAAGGCACCAGCTGTTTCCCACAGTTTCTGGTCCCATCCAGGGACAGGTTTTCAGCCATCCCCTGAGCTGGACGCTCACACAAGTCCCGTGTCCCACACTCCATGCCCTGTGCCCGTGCCAAGGTCCTGCTTGCACAGAGGATCTGGCAGAAGCCAGCCCAGCACCCTGCAGCCCCCACTGCAGCGCTGCTGCCGTGCTGAGGACAGCTTCAAACAAGCTTGGTCACAAACTCGGATCCAAACAGCCAAAGACCACTGACAGCCCATTTCAGGCTCCTCTGCCTGATACACTGTTTCTGAGCCCAGATTTTCTGACTCCTAGTTCAGCTGTCCTTCTCAATAATTTTCAAACCAACATTTTTATTTTTGTTGTATTTAGAAGGTTCCATTTGCTCCTCGCTATTCTCTCAGAGACTTTCACATCAATCTTTAAACCCTTTTTGGCAGGGAAATTGTTTTGTCTTTTCTTCTTCAGCAAATGAGCTCTGCTCTTTTTTTATTATTATTGATAAGGGTTTTCCATACATCACTGGTAAAACCAGCCTGAAGTCCTGATTCAGCACAGAGAAATGGCTCCAATCCTCCATACAAGATAAGGCTTTGGGTTAAGGAACACTCTACTGAACCCACAGATGCCCCAGCAAAATTCCTTTTTCTGTTATTTTGCTGCAGTGAAATAATTTTCTCTCATGGAGAATGCATGTACGAAAAATAATCAGGTTATTTTTATTCTAAATTGTATTTTATATAAAGCAGTCATCAGAAAAGTGAGGATCCAAGAGGTTCAGTGCTTAAAGTCAGAAGGAATCATTAGATCATCCAGTCAGGCTTCTGAAATATCATAGGCCATTAAATTTCATGATGGTACCTTATATTAAATCCAAAGGCTTTAGAGAAACTAAGGATTTTCAGGCTCTCACATCTTTTGAGGAGATTAAACTGCAGGTTGCAGGCAGAATACCAGAGAGACCAAGGCAATGCCAAAGGAATAGTGAATGGAAAAGAATTGATTAGGAGCAGGTTGTTCCTGGAAAACAGCGTCCTCATCACTGGGGAAAGTAAAAAAAGAATCATGTGTCAATCTTCCCTGGGATTTAAGCTGCATTTCTGGCCCCCAGACTGCACATGTCATGGACAAAGTAAGCAATCTGTATCAGCAAAACAAGGGATCACAGGCAACCTGGTCCCACTGACTCGAGAAACAAGGAGGAGCCCCCTGGTTGGTCTAACCTCACTGCACAGTCTGTAGCATTTTGTTAAGACAGAGCATTAAATCCTCTTTGCTAAAAAAAGGGATTTTGGATGATCCTTTTCTGCTCATCTGACGGGAAATCAAGTCAGCACAAAGAAAGCTGACTGAAAGATTCAACTGCACTTCCCCAGTGGCACTGGTTGGTGGGATGGACCAGCCACAGAGCTGACTGAGGCAAGTGGATATGTCCTCACCAAGAACTCACCAGTCTCTCTGGGTTCTCCTCCAGCTACAACTCTAAAAATAGTAAATTTGGAGTTAAGGTCATTCTTGAAAGAAAATCCTGTGTTATATTCACAGCTTTTATAATATCTGGACTTCTTAAAATTTAAGCAAACACTATATTTAACAGTCAGTAAACATGAGTAAGTTAGTGGGAAAATGTAAAAAAATATTATTTTCTAGGGAAAGTTGCAGAAGAACGAGCATCTCATTGAAGTGCCCAAAATTGTTACCAATTAGGGTATATATTTATCAAATATTCATGGACTCCATCCTCCTACAGGCCTCAAACATTCACCATGAAACTGTTCCTTACCTTTCAGTGATTCTGAAGAGGCTGAAAGATCCCCAAAATCCCGAAGATCAGATGGATATGGGCAAACTTTCATTACAATCATCTCACAGTGAGGTAGCTGCATTCAAGAGGATTGCTCAAGTGAAAATCTCTCAAGAGCCACTTTGTCATCTCACTGCATCGAGACAAATTTTCTTTGATTACAACTACAATGTAAGCACTCATCTGATTCAGGAATTCTCGATGCATTTCTTAAGAGTTACTTTTTTATTATTGAGCAAGGATAAAATAAACTGAATGTCATTGTAGTACCAAAGACATCCTTCTGGATTATAGGTGAACAGGAGTCACCAGAGTCTGGCAGGCACTCCTGGGCTTCTTAAAATGGAATATTCAATATTCCATGGACATCCTCTTGCCTTCAAGGGATCCTCAAGCAGATATGGATGTGTTGTCAACCACTTTGCTTGCTGCCTTGAAGGAGAGTGGCAACCCATACCAAAGCAAACTGCAGCAGTATTTAGTTCCTGAAAGGACAAAGGAGCACATTTTCTGTCTGGTAACTTGAACATCCTGAGTCTTTACTCAATTAATTTCTCAAGAGCTGGCAGGGCATCCTTTATACTAGGAGAAAGTGATCTTAACACCTCTTATCAATATCTCTATAAAGATCAGCTCCTGGCTGGTACCTTTGGCTCGTGTGTCAGCTTGGTGCATGTCAGAGGAAATGACTCTGGGCAGCTGCAGGGGTGGGCGGCGGTATCGTGTGAATTCTGTCTCCAGGATCTCCAGCAACACTGAAACGAGGATCTGAGTGGCATTTAGTTCAGCCTCTAAATGAATGAAAGCAAAGTGTCATCCTGCACTTCAGAATGAAGAAAAGTAATTCCTTTAGACAAACTGATCTAGTTTTATCAGGATTGACTTAAGTGGCAGGCTGGGGTGAAAGCCTTTTGAAATTTCTGTGTTGGAGCAGTAGAGGTTTGCCAGGCAACACAGAATAAATTCTACCCAAGATATATTTTCTCTGACAGATTATTAGACAGTGGAATCCACAAGTGAAATTTCATGGTGGTTTCCAGGAGGTCAGACTTGATGATGAAAATGGTCTGTTCTGAACCAAAGTAAATATCCATGGCAGTTTTTACAGAATGCATTCTATTTCAAAATATATTTAAAAACTGGTGAATTGAGTGAAAGAAAGAAAGTTGAAGTGGAAGAGATAATTCAATTTTTATTAGTATTTCTTGCCTCTTACCAGATTCTTTCTCTTTGCAAGAGAAGAAAAGATTACAATCCTTTCCTCTCTTTCACATTCGTTCTGTTTCAACATGAAGCAAAGAAGAATGACCTCAGCTCTTTGCAGCTGAAACCAAGGACTGGTTTATGAGGTTTCAACATATAAAATATACTAAAAATAAATAAATCCAGGTTTGAATAACATTTTGCACTGTAAAACCTTTGAAATCTTGTTCTACTTTTTCCAGAGTTTTTCTTCTATACCCTTCCCCTACCTTGCAAAATCAAGTCCCACACTGCAGATCTGGCTTGCCATGCATGAAGCTCTCCATCCTCCCTTACTGGCACCAGACACCCTCAAATAGAATTGGGGATCCCCTTAACCTGGAGCATTCACAAAGCAACAGAGTAACAGAGCTGGTGTAAATTATAGTTTTGGGCAAGTAAACTATTTTCATGCTACTTTTTCAGAATTTCCATGTCATTAGCAAGCAACATATGACTTGAAAACTAGCAATTTTTGTGTGAAGAAAAAAAAAACATTGTTTTCAGTGACCCATCCTTCGTGTTCCCATGTGGCAGTAAAAGCCAGGGCTATAATTTGACTCAGAGATTGCCTCCTATCCTACGGATGGTGAGTGAATAAGTGGTTATTAAAATAGCAGGTGTAAGGCAATAGTGTATTTTCAACTTGTTCAAAGGGAGGCGTTAAGAACATAAGATCAGCTCTTTGCCATTCCAGGCAAGTGCACAGAAGAGTTCCAGCTTACAGTGGACCCTAGTATCCCTGTCCTGCATCTATCACCCTGGGCACCTCAAAAAATCTCAACAAGCTTTGGAATTGCAAGGAGAGATCAGAAGCCACCAGAAGAGTGGGTCAAAGGAAGTCAAATCACCTTCCCCATTTTTATCTGCAAAAAACAGGTAGGCATCAGAGCACTCTGCCTCCCTCCCTCCCTCCAGGTGACCAGCACGAGCCTTGAAGCAACGTGGATGCGTGACAGACACTGCAGAGCAGGGGCTGATCCAGCCAGAGACTGAGGAACTCAGAGCCAGTTCTGTGAGCACAGCTCAGAAATGCTCTCAGTGAACTTAACGAGAGGCTTTTCTTGATGAAAATTGGCAGCTGGTGACAAGTTCAGTGGTTCTGAAGGGATGTATTGTGAGGGAATATGCAGACAGCATTTACAAGAGCCTACTTCTTCTTTGTCTCAGTCTAGAAAACAACCCTGATTAGGTAAAGATAATAGCAGCTGTTTGTCTTTGAAGGTACACATCTCAGCTGTGAGTTTTACATCTTTGTAAGAGCATAGAATAATTTCTTATAAGAAGGTTAAATGTCAGTGCCTTTTTTAAAGGCAGTATGATACAGCACTGATACTACAACCTTAGGTCCCCATTCATTTCAAAGGATCCATTGACTTCATAGACTCAGAGACAAAATTATCTTAACACACTTCATTTTAGCTAAAGTGAAAAAAGCAGCTAAAAAAAGTGACAAATATTATGTTCCTAAAATTGGAAATTGAGTCATTTGGGCAAACTGTGACACTCTTGTCTCTCTCCCTGGCAATCAGAAGACAAAATGTCAGCTATTCTCTCTAAAAAAAGAAACAACAGGCTAGATGTTAATTCTTGACCTCTATGACTCACCAGGGATTGTCTTACTGCACATGACAGACAATTTTTGTCAATGCTAACTCTAAGATGTCTTTCAGCAGCATATTGTCAAGGACCATGATAAAAATCACACCCTTCTTTTTTTCCCTCAAAGATATTATGCATTCTTAGTGTCCTTGGAATAGCCTGCCCGTACTCCATAGCAAAGCTTTGAAAACCCCAGACAGAGCTCTCTGACAGTGCAGTTTGATTTTACTGAGCTCAATTCACAATGATCTCATTGCTCTCCTCTTTCAGTGCAAAATGAACAGTAAAGATTGAATAGATCTGGTTATGATGTGCCATTTTCTCCTGGTGAACAGAACTCTCTCTGGTTTCCTAGTTCTGCATCTGGAGAAATAAGAAATAAACACATAAGCAACTTCATTTGAAAACAAACTCATGTGCTGCTTTATTGCTTTTCCTCCCCTTTCTCTTAGTCATTTTACACTAATGTTGTGAGTGTAAACAACTAGCCTATTTTATGTGCATTTGTGCAGCTAAAATAAGATTAAGTGCATTTCACCAAGTGTTGTTCCTGTTTCACACTAAATGCTGTGTGAACAATGTCATAAACCCTTGTGAGAGCACAAGGCTGGGATCTTCCAAACTGTTGAGGTGATTAGGAGCATGTGCCCTGCTGTTATGGTTACACATCCAGATCACTTCAGATTTGTGAAATTCCCATGCAGTTTCAAGCTTTTGCCTAAACTAGACTGATTTTTTCAATTTTAAAACATGTTCCAAACATTAAAAACCCCTTCCAATTACCATGCTGCTGAGAAAGACAGAAAATTCCCGATTCAGTGTTGATTCCAGCTATGTAGACCAGTGGATTTACACTTGTCTGGCTGTTATCAGCATTTTCATTTTATCTGAGATAAAACCCTGTTTGCCACTGATTCTCATAATAACTTCAGTATTTTTTCCTTTATATGGTCATTTAGTGTGTCTCATGTACTGGAAAGAGAAGGTATTCCACACTCCCCATAAAAATGTGCTACATTTTTCTGGTGTATTGTACATGTGAGCAGCCTGGAGGCAGAAAAACTTTGGTCAGCCTCTTTCTTCTCAGTTTAAACATCATATGTACAGTTATCACAGTGAGAAAAAAAGCACTTACAGAAACTTTTCTATTTAATTGCATTTGATAACTGCTTTAATTTCTTGATTATTAATCTTCTTCAGACATTGTTGGAAACCCAGATTTAGTGTTGTGACAAAAGTATGACATAAGTTCCACATAAAGTCTAGACTGCAGAAAACTAAAGGAAGAATTTTTGGCCTCTTTTAATTTTGGAGAAGTACAGGCTTCCAGCAATTTTATGTTTGGCTCTTTGCATAATTTCACCTAATACCTTCACTCATCCTCTGCTCCTGAACCACAGACATCTCAGCTCTCAAATTGGAAGTGTCTTGTCAAGATGTCACTCCGGCCCTCCCATGCTAAGCAGCTTCAGTTGGGAATTCTCTTACACATTCCCATTTTTCCACTATGGAGTCATTATCTGGGATGACACTTGCCTAAATTTAAAATATTTAAAATACCAGGTAAGGCTTATTTTGGGGTGTAAAATGACTCCCTACAAAAATCAGAAGATTCAAAATGAGAGGGCAGGGGAACAGCACAGTAACTAAATCACAGGAGCTTTACCCCAGAGCTGCTTACATTGATGCAAAATTCCCTTGCAAGTTTCTTCTCCAGTGAGCATTGATGTCATGCAGAAAGGACAGAACAAGGCACTAGTTTGACACAAGCCTCCTGTCCACACCACCACCCATTGCTGCTCTGGTCAGTGATGCTCTGCTGGGTGTGTGGCTGTGATGGCAAAGGGGAAGAAAGGTGCCTGTGAAGGCTCAGGCAAAGTTTGAGATCAGTTTATGTGAGCATTCAATTTACAGTGTTAATGCTGAAGCAAACTAGGTACCCATTATGTAAACAACAAGTAACACATTAAACCATTCTGTGACCTAATGAAAGCTATAACTTTCTTTTTTTTATTTTTTAATGTTATAAGCCAACTGTCTTTTCTCTGCTATTGCAGCAATTTACAGTATGGGCTTTAATTAGTCTCTTCCCTCAATTGCCCCTGTCCTTCATTGCAGAACTGACTTGTTTTCTCATTTGAAAAAATCCAGTCCTCTAGCAGCTCACTGGTCTCTGAAAAAGGATTAACCTCTTTGAAGTCATCACTAGGGGCTTTAAGCAGGTATCCAGAAGAGCAGATGTGACCTGTTCTCAGTAATTACTTTCAGCTCTCAATTCATCCTTCACTGGCCATTGGAAATTTAACCTTAAAGGAGTCAGATGGCACTTACTCCTCATCTTCAAAGCGTGTAAAACTCAAAGCAGGAAAAGTTACAACACAAGAACTTCTCCAGCTTTTCTTGACACCAAAGCCCTTGCAGATGCTTCTGAGATGTAAGAGATCAGGAGAGGTGGAGGTGTTGCCTGAGTTGTCAGAGTACTCTTGAGAGAGGCTGTGACACAGTAGAGGAGGATGTGCTTGACCAGAATTTGTGAACAGGCCAGCTAGCATCACCCAGCCATAGTAACATCCAGATGACAAAGATTTTCAGGCAGTGAATCTGTATTTCCTGTCTGTCTCTAGTGGGAATATATATCTCAAGTTATTGTATTTTTGCAATAATACTTCTGCTTGACAGTTGCTTCACAACGGACTGTAGGCTCAGACACACTTTCTTACTGTGGCAAATGCATTCTCATAGTAAAAATTACAAGGGAAAGAAAGAAATCTCAGCTCTGAGCAAAGTGATTACAGCAAGGATAGACAGGAATTAGACCATCCAAAGAATGTAATTTTAAGCCTTCATGATCACAGGCTGCAAAACGCCTGTGACAGGTTACGTTAATCACCATGTGGCTGACTGCAACGAGCATGGCTCTCTCATCCTCCTGGCCACAGTGGGGTTCTAATCTTTTTCTCCCATTAGAATGGCACATTTTTGAAAACACCTTGGAAACTGTAAAATGATGTCTTGGGTTTGGGTTTGCTTATCTGACACTTTTTAAGAAGCATTTTCATTGAAGAAAATTATCAAATTCTCCCTGGGGCCACAACTCTAGAATTTTACTGGGTTTCCATCATTCTGTTCTGAAGTTTTGCAGCTTATGTCAGATCTCCTACCTTAAAAGTTAGGAAGTCTGTTTAAAAATCTATTTTTTGCATAGAAAAATCAGGCAGTCTTCGTAAGCCTAAACACGCTTCACCAGGCTTTGTAACATAAGGGATCCTAATTCATCATCTTAAAATCCCCCACAAGAACTCTGAATTTTATGCTTAAAGGGTTCCTCAAAATTCCTCAAGTTTCCTTACAACTATGTACAATCCTAAAACATATCCAGCTAGAATTGTCTTAAATCCAGATGCATCAGACTTTGAGGTAATTTTTTTCTCTGGCCTTTTTTAATAGTTATATTTTCTAAACACCGATCCAATCAACTCAAAGGCATTTCCTGAACAATCCATTATGTGCTGTTCTGCTCTACATTAAGCTGAAAATACACTCTCCAGTCCCACAATCAAATACCCACGGGGAAGTTAAACCAAGCAGAGCATGAGCCATGTAGCTGACTTCATTGTGTGGTGAGACACGTCCATGGCAATCCTCCACCACTGATGGCCACAGGTGGGCTCTGCCTGGACCCAGTCTCCCAAAAGATCCTCTGTAAAGCTTTAATTTCTCCTTCTCTCCACAGGATTTTGAGGAGGAATAATTGTATAGTTTTAATACCAGGAGGGTGAGGTTTGCAATATTTGGTGCTGAGTAGTGACACGTAGGTAAGGTCGCTGGAAGTGTGACAGGAATTTCTGGGGATATGGTGCTTCAAAAATCAAGGTCAGATGCTTGAGGGGTTTGGGGTGAATTTTCAGCTAAGTGGACAGGTTGCACTTTCAGACTGGCATGCCTGTGACAGAGAGGCCTGATTCCATTTCAGAGACAAATACCACAGACTCTTGTTGTGTAATGAGAAGGCTGAATTTCTTAAATATTGGCTAAAAAGTGCACACTATCAATACCGGTACAAGGCATTCATGGATATATTAGCCAGCACATTTCTGCATCACGGTTACAAGCAGTCAATGAGATGTAACACTGTGGGATTTCAGCAAGTGCAAAGGACATGAAAAGAGAGACGGTTAATGGCCAGAATAATAGAAAGTAACTGTAGAATGATAAAAAAAATATTCAGTTTATATTTAAAATCAAAGAACAAATAGGAGTAAATCTTTAGCTAAACATTTGGGCTTCAGAAAAGCAAATTTAGACAAGCTAAGGAGACCAACTAGCAAAATCTGTTGGACTGAGATGATACAGCAGCTTGACTGTGGAAGGAGAAAGGCATTTATTGCTGTCTGAAGAGCTCTGAAAGTAACTGAAATCTTTAGCCCCAGCCAGAAATAAAACTTATAGAAATGCATTAAACACTTATGTAAATAAATATCTACAAGGAGAGCACAGGTAGCTAAATCATTTAATCATGTAAAATACATATTTTCTATTTGTATTTGTACCATAAAAACACACACCATAGTCAGCCTTTTTTTCTCTATTTCATTAATAATTTTCTTTTATCCTACAGAGTATCTTGTTCTCTGACTAGCTAGCCAGAATTTTTTAACATCTTCTGGGTTTAGTTCATTTTTCTTGAACTGATGATGAAACTCTTGACTGCTGTATTTCAGAGGAGGGCTTGTCAGGACATTGCTCAGTGATATTTAGACATCTTGAACTGGGAAATATCTTTCCCAAAGAATTCTAGGGGTATGTCTGTCTGTGGTAAGACACCTGCCATTGACAAGTACATTCAAGTCTTCTTTAGTCACTTCTCCCTGATCAGGATACAGTGGAAGTTTATAACAAAGAGTCTCTTGTCCTAAAGATCTCTTTCAATGTCCTGTATCAAATATTTTTCAGCCACATCCACCACCCTTCTCCTTTGCTGGTATTCTCACGCTGTTCTGCACGATGGTGCTTCTCAAATCTGTCAGTGCTGCACTCATGCTGTTTGTGTGAAGGTCATTAATGGAAACAAAGAGGATCAGCTCTTCTAGGAACATCCTGCTCCCTCATCTTTAAAGCTGAGTGTTTCCTGTGCAGTGAGTTCCTGGGTGTGCTCTAATTTCGTGTAGAAATTTCCATATCGGAAATAGGCTGTGGTAGTCAAATCTAAAATGAATGGCAATCAAAAGAGATATGGAGTTAAACTCCTTTGAAACTATCAGAAGAATTGTAGCCTTTATCAGGATCTGTCTCTATATCTGTTTCCAGCCCACATGAAACATCTATCATGTAAACTAATGAGTGTTGTCATCCCCAGAAGGGAAATGAGGAAGATGTTTAAAGCAGAGATGCCTGGCTGTTTTGTAAAGGAAATCTTCTACCTAAAGAGCAGTACACCTTAGTATTGCAGAGATAGACCATATGCATGCAAACATGTTAGGAATAGGAAAAAATTCAGGGCTTTTCACTACTTTTCTGTTGCTTTTTATATCCCAGTTTCCTGAAAATATGACTGCTTTCAGAAAAAAACCCAACCCATAAGTGCCTGGGGAAGAGTTATGTGCAAGAGTCTCTCTGGCAATATGCCTGGGAGAGGCCTGGGCATCCTGGCCTGACCTTGGCTGACCCTGCTGTAGGCATGTGAACCCTCCTGATGCCTCTTCCAGCCCGAATTATCCCATGGCCCAGCGAGGCTCCGTTGCCTCTCTGCAGCCCTGTAGCAGAGGCAGAAAGGCTGAGCTTGCACAGCCAGGGCTGTGCTGGCTGCTCCAGGGCACAAAGTGTCTCAGACATTCCATCTCCTAGGGAAGGATGCCTCCCAGGTTTCTAAGGGGCTCGATCCCAGTGCTGTGAGACCCCACCAGAATGCTCTGTGGGGGCTTTAAGTTACACAAAGTGAGCAGCAAGAACCATGACACCAAACAAAGCCAACATCTGTCTCAAGTCTGTCCTTTGAGTAGAACACAGTGCCCCAGGAGAAGCAACCTTCAGGCTACTCTGACTGCTCTGCAGTCCCCAGCAGGCCAAAAAATAGACCTGTAAAAGGAACTTGCAGTCATTCTTGTCACTGCAGATGTGTGCTCCCACCCCAGCACAGAAAGGATGATGAGGAACAGTGCTGCCTCTCTCCTGCCTGGAACTGGGCGTGCTTTAGAAACCAAGAAAAGAA
>VZSR01003807.1:7700144-7960435 GCA_013398615.1 Brachypodius melanocephalos | reverse complement strand
TGTCTTTTTTTATCAATTTGATTCACATTCGTTTATAACATGTACATATTTATATTTTACAAGGAAGGTGTTTTATACGTAGCAGGGAAATTATGTTACTATTTTTCCAATAAGAGAACCAAGCTCAGAACCTACAAGAAGTTTATTTTGTGTAGAGTTTTCATACTGTTAAATGTACTGTGAGAGTGGAAGAACAATCACATTTCACAGGAAGGGTCCAAGCCAGCAGGTTGGTTGTGTGTTTACCTAAATCTCTATAGCTGGGGCAAATGCTATAAAAATTTGCTAGAGTTTTAAATGCCTTGCTGAATGAAAATGAAAAAAAGCTACAGAAAATCAAGCTCAAACTGCAAATGTTTCCCATAAACTTTTTAATAAAAGCCATTTTCTGACAAAGCTGAAATGTTTCTGCCTGGTTTAGGCAATTCGTGGAGAATTCAACAGTGAAACTGAACTCTAGGTATTTACTTGGGGTCCTGTATTAGCACAGAAGTAGCAAGAGAAAATATCTGAATTTCAAATTGTGTTTGAAGCACCATAATGCCTGGGTGATGGACATAGCTATCACTCTGGTAAGCTGGGAGTGATGAAAGACCACATCCTTCTCTGTCATTGCAAAGGCAAGAGTCAGGGTGATCATTTGTAGGACAAGTACTGGGAGCCAGGGAGCTTGGACAAGCAGTTTTCCTTCTCATGGGTCCTGGCATCATCCCTCAATGCACCCACAAAGCAACCTGACTGCAAGGATGCCCAAACTATTAACATCCAGTTTTTAAAATCTCAGGTTCACCATTATCCCCACTTGCATTTTATTTCTATTGCATTGAAAGGTTTTTTCTGTTTTTCTAAGCCTTTTCCTTTTGTGTTTTTCTTTTTCCTATTTCAGACTTAACAAAGACACTTATTCACGAAACCTGATTAATCCAAGTGTTTACTGGGAAAGACCTTGCTGCAGCCTGTAGACAGTGTGTGATGAATTAAGAGCCATTCTTTTGAAAAACTTCCCTGAATCTGAAACTAAAGAGAAAACTTTTTCCAAGGAAATTTTACTTTTTAAATTTGTCTGTTTAACTTTCATCAATATTTATATAGGTCTCTGGCAACAGAGGAGGGCAGAATGTGGTTGATGTCCCTGTGACAGGATGCCCAGATCCATGAGAACCTGAATGGATCTGAATGGATCTGATCTTCCATTGATCAAGTTGTCCCCCTCTTGAGATAAGAGGAGAGGATTTTATTTTGTGTTTATTTTGTGTTGCTTATTTTCTCTTTTTTTGCCTTCCTTATTTTCTGGTGCAAAGAATATAATCTAATATTTTCAAATTCCTGAGAATTTTCCTTCTTTCTAGGTGTTCCTGTCTGCTCCAGCATTACTCTGTCTTAGGCTGTCATAGGTACTCACCTATGTCAACTTGCAATACCATTTTAAGTTGTGGTTTCAGTTCAATGAAACACTCGAGTGTTGAAATGCTTTCCCACACAGCAATACCTTAATGTGCCAATAGCCAACCACTCATATTAGAACTTCCTTCACTGTAGCCAAACCAACCAACCCAGAAAAGTAATTTTTGCTAAGGCAATAAATTGCTTTTCACCTTGCTATTAAAATACAGCTAAAAGGCAGTGGTAAAGAATGGTAATAAAATGACATTTTCCACAGTATTTCAGGAGATTTATGCTGATAAATTTTGATGCCTGAAGTTCTTCATTAAAGAAGACTGACAGTACCATCTTTTCACTTGGAATGGTCAAAATCACGAAATATTTCTGAAAGGTACTATTTATTTTCTTCTATTCTAAAATTCCAGGTATTCTCATTTCTATGGAAAGGACTTCAATTAAAACTCTATCTTCTTTCCTAATAATAAAAATAAAACCATCAAGAGCACAGAAATTTTCAGCCCTGAACCCTCTTGCTCAGTGATGAGATACATGGTTTTTATTTGCTTAACACTCTCAGCATGAATGGCTGGAGTCAGTTAAAGATGGTGATCGATGAAATACAGCTATCCACCTGGTGTTGGAAGGAATTAGGATGTGGAAATTAGAATTCACCAGAAATTAGAATTTACCAGAAAGTTAGAATAACAGCAAAAACAAAATCAGACAAATTCCAAGTTTTGTATCTCAGACCCACAGGCCCAGAGAGAAAGAAAAGCATTCACAAGGAAAAGTCATCCTACAAAGTCCCATTGTCTTGGTTTTATTCTGTGACACTGAGAAGATCAATTGCTCTCTGTTCCCAGCACACTTCCTCTCTTTCTACATTGCCTCTTCTTCAGTCAGTATCTCCTACCAGGTGCCACCCAAATAACATCCTCCATCTTCTCTGGCAGCTTCCTTCAGGAAATAGGAGTGGCTCTCAATGAAATACTAAGTCAAATAGTGCTTAAAGGATTTTGAGTCACAAAGGACATGAAACAACTCTCATCTCCCTTGTGTGAGTGATGCTTAAGAAATCGATAGCACTCCACCAGAACAAAATAGATACCACTGAAAAAGACACTTAGTGATCCCCCTTTATCCTGCTCTTGCTGTTCACCAGTGATACAACCCCACTTCTCCCCTTTCTCTGCACCCTTTTCAAGAGGAACACAAATCTAAAGACACTTTTGAGAGGCATTACTAGCTCTTCTTCAAAAGAAATGCAGGAAGTTAATGTTTTGGGTAGTCTTTGTTTGATTTATTAAATAGTTTGTTTTTTTCCTCACACTGAATTTTTTTTGAAGGGTGCAAAAGCATATGCTTTCACTTGTTCCTTTTTCCAAGAAGAGCAACTGATTTAATTCACAGTCCACTCACTTGAAGCAAAAAAGCCTCGTTCTTTTCATAGCTCTTTGTCTTGTTTTAAAGCCAATTATTTGCTTCTGCCAACTTTTAATTGCTCAGAAAACTTGACGTCTGTGAGTGTGAAAGGAGGTTTTCTATCATTGTGTCTGATGGCTGTTCTGCTCTCTCGGTGATTATTCATTTACCTCTGATGTTTGCGGCTCTTGGCGGCCGCTGCTACAAAACTTGCAGCAATTCGGTGCTACTTCCTATTTGTCATTCACAGAATCATTTGTTTTCTGTTCTAGGAAAACATCAACATCTTAATGCAATTTGTTCTTCTCTGATTAATAGCAGAAGTAAACCCATACATTTTTCCAGCTTACACCCATTTTATTCAATAAGCTACAGCTGTAGGTATTCAAGAGTATTTGAATTGAAAGCACACCGTGAAATTTTAATCCTCGTGTGGAAAAGAAAACATTTTAGCTGATTAGTCTCACTTTTTCCTATCATCTGCTACAGGAAACAGAGATATTAGAGAAATGAATTTTGCAATAATCAAGTACACTTGGCAAAGCTGTATTTTGTTTCCATGTGCTCACTGTGACCCATGAGGAGGCAGCTGGTTTTTATCTGCCGTGAGCAGTAGGTCTGTCATCGGGGAATATAAATCCTGATGTCCTCTTTGTGAATCCCAAGACCATACTCAAAATAGAGACTAAGATTCACATTTCCTAACTAGCCCATTTTAAAAGTCCATTTAGGGAAATAGTCTTTCTCTATAAAGGCTTTGGAATTAAATTTTTCTTAGTTAAGTGTGAAGCAGGACAGAATCAGTCCTGGAATTCACTGAGGCAGTGCCATGAACATTCCTGGATAGATATGTGTTTACAGAATACACACTTAATCCAATCAGTGCTGGTGAAAGACAGGAGACTTCATTTTAACTGGGATCCTGACACTCCATGGACTTGGATGATGGTTTGAAGCTGTAACAGGCACCCATCACCCCACCTTTGGTTTTAGTAGACAGCTTTCCACTTAAAAGGAAGATAATTTCTCTAAGCCTTGAAGACAGTGCTTTTTGCTTGAATTTTTAGCAGGAAGATCTTAACTGCTTCTTACTGAATAAGTAATGATTCAATACATCTTAATCAGAGTATATGTCCTTCAGAGACTGAAGGTCTTGGGAAATTCCACCTGCAGCCCACTTGTAACAGCAGTTTGACAAAGTTCAGCCCTTGTTTGGTACCAAAAAAATGGAGATGCATTTCATCATCATCTCCCTTATGCTTCCTCTGAAGGACATAAAGTTACCAGCCCAGACCTTTTCGGTAAAAATAGGTATCAAATGTATAATTTCTCACAGCAGTTATTATTTACCACCTCTCTTCTTGCATGGTCTGATATGGTATGGGAATGGATTTATTCTGTCTTCCTACACACAACCGACACAGACCTTGGCATCTTTGACCCCATTTTTCCATGACAACAGAAATACCCATTCATGTGCAAACTCTACTGCAAAGTTTTTAGAATTAGTGGTTGAAAGATAACTCAGTTTTCAGTCTTCTGTTTGTTTTGCTGTGAGTGGCAGAAGATGTCATTGTACCATGGATATGGTCACCATCAACTTCTGAGTCCGAAGTTCTGCAATAGAATCTGAGACCTCAGGAGCCCAAAACTTTCTCTCAAAAACAGCCAGTTCTGTATAGTGAACAAAAAGCCTTGAGCTTCAGCTGGGGAGAGTAACAGATTTGCTTCTGGGTGAAAATTTTCATCCTGTAAAATATCCCCCAGGACTAATTCTGTGGGTATGAATAAGAGGCTTAAAGATACAAATTTTGCCATGCAAGTGAATAATCTGTCACTGGCCTTCCATCAGCTTTACTGCTGTTAGTGAGCCTCATATGGGTCTTGCTGATATGCGGTGTAAGGTTCTGGTAAGTTTGAGTAGAGTTTCCTAAAAGGCTAGATAATTTTGTGCAATCATTAACCACCTCTTGCTGCTTGGCACACTAAAATAATAAGGGTAATTGAATATTACGCTTCTGGGTGCATGCTAATTGCCTGCAGGGCTCTGGAAGGATGTTTCATCCCTGTGCACCACACAGCATAATTGGACACGTACGAGGCATTATGGGAGCCTTCCACCTTCCTCAAGAACATCAGTGCAGAAGGTAAAATGTCAAGTTAGATGAACAAATGATTTAATACAGTCTGGCAAGCCCTCTGCTCCTACGGTGCCGTGGTGAGCAACTGATTGCAGGATCTGCACCTGCCATTGTGTAATGAGGTCCTGAGCATCCCAGGTCACTATTTTTAACCTGAAACACCAGCAAAAGCCCCCAACTTCTCAACATATTAATTTCTACAGCAAACTCCATTTACAGTAATGTTCAATTGTGAATTAAAATGTATTTATGCTTAAATAAGAATCAGGAGTGACTATTCCTGGTTTTATAAACACACCATCCCCCGGATCCCTTTAATCTTCTCTGTGTGCTGCTGAATGTCAGGTAATGGAAAAGCACAGTGTGAGTTCAATTAGTTTAAAATCTTATCGTTGTAATAGGGGAGGATGAGCTGTATTATCTTGCCAAATAGGACTCAACACAGCTGAGGTTATTTACTGATTTTTTATATTCTTCCAAATGCAATTAATTGCATAACTGTTAGAAGTTAATATTAATTAATTAACAGGGTTCCTACATAATTGTATGTGATAGATATGCCCAAATGAGTCCTTTGAGATTACTGGAAGGTAGGGAGAGGGATTGCTACCGTGAATACCAAATCTCCTTGGCAGGCTGACTCACCTATAAATGATGCTCGGGTACAATTAGGAAAATGGCCCATGCTAAAGATAACTCTAGAGCACACACTGCCACACACATGGCCTCAGCTCCGAGACGCAGCATATCATTAAATCAGAATAACCTTGGTGAAATCAGGACCCTCAGAAAGCTGTCTACAAGGATGACCTCACTACTTTCACCTGCCATAAACAGCATTTCACTGACACCAACAAACTTCTGTCTTCACATTCTTTTTTTACTAGCTAAATATCCTTCCCTACAATTTCAGCTAACTGGGGCTGAAAACTTTCCATGTAACAAGGTATTTCCTCCGGGCTTGTTCTCCAAGGACCCCTGCCCATGCTCGCCAGGGTGCTGCTGCTCTGCTTTCTTCCCTTCACCACCAAAATATCCTCCTCCCAACAAAAGTAGGCACATTGAAGTGGTGCTTCTGGGTTTCTGTGCTGGCTGTCCTGTTTTCTTGCAGACAACAACGTGGAAGGCACGCAAAGTTATATCACTGACCATCCAGTTGCTGAATTAAAGTCCCAGAGCACTGTTGCTATTCTGCCATTAGTAATGCCACCGTTTATAGCAGCTGTAAACCCTGAGTGCCTGTGCTTATCTCAGGTGCTGAACTGCCTTATTATCTAGAAGAGGCTGCTATGATCCTGACCAATTTTCTGACTTGCATTAGCGGGACACTGCTGTTATCATCAAATTTTTCTGGAGCAGGAATTCATTCCACGCTCCTGACTTGGGCTGCCTGGGGAGCCTGTGTTTCAGCAGGATGAGGATGTGAATGGGGCTCCATCAGTAGCCACTGATTTTTTGCAAGGTCATTGAGCACCTCTGAGAGTCAGTAAGCATGTACTACCTAAATAAATTCAGAATAAACTAGACATTTGTGGGGTTTGATCAAAATACTAGCTATAGGGTATGACAGGCAGATCAGACACCTTCCACATGATACCTGTAATACAAACAGGTTTGAATCAGGTTAGGGATGAGATGAGGCGAAATTTATTTAAGAAAATTATTTCAGTTGAATATTCATTTTTAGCTACACTTTTACGGGAAGGTCCCCGGCTGCTTCTGCTGGATTCTGCTTTGCTTCTGTCCTTCACAACGGGACAGGGTTGTTATACACAATTAAACACATATCTAATCTGTGCTCCAGAGACTGTGGCAGCTGTACCTCAACAGAGGGTGAAGACAGAGCAGATGGATAGAAGGCGAAGTGCTGTCAGTCCATCGGGGTTGAAGATGCCACAAAAATGCAAACAGGAACTATCGTTTATATGAGAAAAAAATGTCCTGACAGCCTGATGAAAGACTAACTCAGAAACCCTCATTTCCCCAAAAGTTAAGATCAGCTAAGATTGATATGGCTGTACTGTCAAGTGCTTCATCTTTTCTATCTTTTTTTTTTTTTTTTTTTTCTTAAATGAGAAACCAGACCAACCTAATCTCAATGAGGAAAGTCACCTTCCCTGGTGCTCCGTTTAATTTTCCTCAAGCAATAGAAATGAAAATGAAAATTCCATTTCAAAAAACTTGAAAAGAGGAATATTCTCATGAAGGTAGGAAAAAAAAAAAACCTCAACAGCCCCACAAGAAAAACTTTAAAACTGTCACTCACATCCCTGAAAGATTAAGCCCTACAAAACAGGATGTTCAAACCCATATGTGGGTGCTGCATATTTATTTCCTCAAAGACCAATAGAAACTGCAGTAACTTAAAAATTCTATTAATGCATAGCAAAGGAACACTTGAGAAGGGAAGGAGAGAAGGAAGACAGGATGAAGTCAAGTTAATTTGGAAGACATGTTCAGAAAAGAACATGAACACCGTTCTGGAGCTCCCAGTTATGGAGTAACCACAGAAGGTGCTGATGCGTGGATCAACATTTAAATCCATAACACTTTGGAAAACGTGCTGATTTTAGCTTTGTTATGTACTTATTGTTTTTCACACTGTATCTGTTTCACATGCACTTGTCCCTATTTCCTACAGACCAGATGCCGCACATCTGAAGCACTGCCAAATCCCATGAGATCAATGAAACATTTTACCTTAACCAGAAAGCAGGATATCAGTATGTTTCCATGTGTTTATCTTTGTGATCCTTAGCAAAGCAATCGCCTGTGGCAGGGTATGAATTTCCCAATCCCAGTGGAAGTAACTCTTCACCACACCAGTTCTAGCCCAGCCAGAAGCAATGAATTGTGTATCTGCTCCCCCGTCAGTTCCCTGATCTGCCCTTTGTGTACACATTACAGCAAAGATTTCCAGTCAGCCAGCTTGACATTTTTCTATGAATTGACTATGAAATGATACAGCTAAAGGGCACTATGCCAAGGAATGACCAATTCAAGCATGGCAAGCATTGACTGAAACAGAATATTGCAGAGTATGAAGGGCTCGCTTGGATTTTTCCATAAGCATCTCAGACATACTCAGCATCTGCATTCTCCAAATTCCCACCTGTTTTACAGGCATGCCTCCACACCCAGCAGCTCATCACACTGTCTGCTCTGTAGATAGAGAACTGAAAAAATTGAACTTGCTCAAAATCATTTAAAAAAAAAAGTTTCTACAGGTACATGTTTTTACCCGATTACAGAGAAGTAAAAGAAACAATGGAAATAAATCCTGAGATGCTGAGGTTGGTGACCTGAAATCTCCTGGGAGAGAGGATGAGCAAGGCTGGAGGAAGCTGGTTCTCACACCACGAGGTGCCCTGAGGACACGGAGCACTGGCACAGTCTGCTGCACTGTCAAGTGAAATCAAGACAAAGGCACTTTTAGGTGGATCTCTCAGGATCTTGCATCTTCCAGAGCAAAGTGTTTTCCCTGCAACGTGTTATTGGAGCTGCCTGAGGTCTCTTGTCAAGATGTCCCCATTAGAGGCTTAATCACAGAAATTACGGGATATTCGAGGTAAACTCTAGGGGAGGTTTGTCTTTCTCCATTTCACAGAAACTTACTGATATTATAATGTGAAATGCTAGGATAAGAGAATGCACTTTTCCCTTGGAGTATCTTGTGGGGGAGTAGAAGAAAATAGTTTAAGAAAATTTGCCTGTTATGGCTATGTGCAGGGTAAATGCTGCTTTTTACCAAGTGCAAAAGCATTGTGATACAGGATAGAAGGACAGGACCATGTAAAAAGCAAATTAATCACCAGAGAAGGTAGTACCAAAGGATCTTCTGTAGATTCCCATATTTCTATACACATTTCATGTATGCCTTTCAGTCAGCAAGACAGAACAAAATAAAACTCCGAGAAAGAACAATCTCTGCTTGGGGCCATGCGTGGACAGGAGAGTTTGATGAGTGTGTGGGAGACTTTTTGTTAGGAGTCTATAAACATCAGGGGCTGTAAATCTATATCATTTTTTTCCTCCTACTTTCTTGGGGATGATGGGAATATTTTGACAGAGTTGCTAAACCACACACACACATACGCCTGGATGTTCTCTCATCGTTTCTTCTCCCGGTGTATTCTGCCTCACCTTCCATGTCTCTCGTTTCCTTTCCAGCCTGGTTTCTCCGGCTACCCTGTTTTTATACAATAAATCGCAGTTTATCTCTGTGTTTTGCTGTGCCTGCCTGCCCAGATAGGCAGTGGGGCAGTGTGGCAGGAGGCCTGGGCTCTCTGCTGCCCTGTGAAACACGCTGGCAGGTGGCTGAGCAGGATTTCAGCACAATGCCCCAAGCACATTTTGTGATGACTCAAAACCTTGCTCATATAAGGAGGCTACTGTGTGGGGTTTTTAGAGCATGAGTCTGTCTCTGGTTTTGTGCCCAGCTGCAAGAGCTGACATTGCTACAAACTCTGCTGAAGGCTGATCCCCACAAGCCACGCTGAGCCAGGGGCTCCCTACCATGGCTTTGCTCTGCTTCCATTCCTCCTGAGGTGCCCCAGGCCAGGACTCTGGACTGCCAGAGCCCACACCATCACTGCAATGGGCATTCTCCAGTCTGGGCCCAAAGCACCTAAAAACTGTGCACAGCTCAGAGGTAGAGAGGCCAGTCTGTGCTGGAAGGCTGCCCTCAAACCTGATCCTCCAGCACACGGGCACTTCCCTGCAGGAGGGCACGACCTGTCTGTGCACACCAGAGCTCTCCCAGGCTGCACTGAACTCCCACAGCAACCAAAGAATCATCCCTCACCTTGACACCCACTTTGGGGTCATGATTCTGTATGTCCCATTTTTCACCAATATATTTCCTGAGGGAACTCAGCCTAGTTCAGGATTCCCCCACGGTGGCACAAGCTGTTTGAGAGTGGCAGCTGAAGGCTGTTGGAATGGCTGCAAAGGCACATGTCTTTTCTCTCTCTCTTTCTTTTCCACCCCCACATTTACCCTTGTTAGAAAAGCACCAGCAAACTGGTGTTTTGTATGACTGCTCTCCAGCTTAGCAGATAGTTTTTTCCCTTTAAATTATTATTTAAATGATTTCACCATTTGGGGAAAAGAAGAAAAAGACAACAGGAAAATCAAATTCTTTACATTATAAACTTACAGTATTTCTTCATTTCAAATACAGCTTTTTCTGGCGGTATATGGGTGTCTTATATGGGCTCAGAATGGGAAGAAAGTAAACATTTCTCCTTTGGTGAGGCAGCACACAAACTTTCCTCTTCTTTTTTTCCACTATAAAATGTTGGAAGTGGTTGAATAAAACAGTGATGGCACATACATACTTTTTTTGTCACTTACAACGGATGACAGACAAAGGAGGGGCTGACATCCAAAAATCCCCCTAGGTTCTGGGGTGATGGTGGTGGAAGCATAGAGCATTTCGTACATCAGCTACCAGGGCTGGGATTTACAGCATTGCTGATTCCACAGTGAGTTGAGGCTTCAGAGCACAAATACCATTAACTGGCTGTTGGTCTCTTGATACTGATGATATGTTACCACTTCTCTCATTTCTTCTGAAACACCTGAGGTTATGGTGATGTTTTTGGAATAATAACTTTCTTCTAAGAATGTTTGCTTTGGAAGTAAGCATAAAATCTGCAAGTTCCTTTACCAATATATTCTAGGCCAGGCTGCAGTATGGTGGGATCAAGTCACTCAAATCTCCCCAGCATCATGCCAGAATGCAGAACAGAATTTAAGTTTCATTGGGCCAGAGAGGGAAAGCACAATAGAGATAGGAGACCAGGACATTCATGGTTGACAAGGATTCTGGTAATGTCCTTCCTGCTCTCCAGGATGTTTTTGGCTTGTTAAGGCTCTTCAACAAATTTCCTTCACTTGCTCTAGAGCTCAGCATCTAGGGCCACATCCTGGGAGACACAGTTGTGAAACATTTTGGGCAGATAAGTAGATTAAGCCTACAGTCCCATTTTCTAGGCCAGTATTTTAATCCCTGAATAATTGCAATGAGCACTACAGCTATCACTACTGTCCCACCACCCTAAAAACCAAGCAGGAGTCAGCAAATTCCTTACAAATAAGAGGTGTCTCTGCCAGGGATGGTGCTATGCCCCATATCCCAGGCAGGTTGAGGTGTTTATCAGAAGTTCTCCCAAGCTAGGGACAGGTATCAGATTTGGCTCTGACCTCTGATTTTCTATTCAGTATCTCCAGGTGACTCCTCTGTCAGCATGCAGGTGGCATATAGGGGCTGGGACACCAAACAATATAGTTTCATCTAGCCCATAAAAGCCCTAAAACTTACGTGGTTCAATGAAGTTTTTAGCTGGTAATTAAAAAAATTACTAAGAAATTTCTTGGTGTCTGCTCTGTGGCTGGGCTATTACAACTGCAGGTCACGTGCTCAGAAATAAATCTTTGGGGAAAGGCATGGGGAAAAGAACTTTATGAGGCATTAGTCATAAACATGAGGACCCTTTTTTCTTTTAAGTTATCCTCCATTACTTCTAGGTCTTTTAACTGTGAATATATGCATCAGAATTTTTACAAATAAAATAAATCACCAGAATTACATTAGCACAAGCACCAGCAGAGCCACACAAGCAATGCTAATGTGATGATTGCTTCCACTTGGTTGTTTAAGTACCTAGAAGCAGCATTTGGTGCTCACAGGAGTTTTGCATCTTCAGGCTCTGTGAGATGGCCTCGTGAGTGTAAGGACTCATTTTCTTCTTTGTTCTGGTGGCCTCTGACCACAGCAGAGAACAAATGGAAACCAAAGGTAAGGAAGAGTTAAGAGAATGAAAGTTATGCGGGAATGGCATGCACACTCCATTTAATAACTTAATAAACCAGAGGGGTTTTGAGGCAGTAGGTAGCAAAATAGGAATAGGAGAAAAAGGTTTGTCTCAAGGAAAGCAGAGGTTTAGAAGGGACATTTAAAACCTCTACACCTAAATGAAGGTTTGGAGCAGGGAATTCTGCTTTAGAGCAGAACAGAATTAGTGTAACTCAACTCCACAGCAATGCTGTTGGAGCTCTCAAGCTCAGTAAAGGATTTGCAGGTGAGACAATATTTAGGTTTGGGTTAAGGTTTTGTTAATTCCCAGTGGAGTTCATCAAGTGCTTAATATTCTGTTATGATTGTGCTTAACAAAGCACGTGTTCTCAGATGGAAAAGGTGGAGAACGGATTAATTATGCTCTGACTCTTCCAGTATGAAAACTTGAGGATATGAAATGCACTGCAAAACAAATAAAATAATGTGGTTATTCCTCCAGCATGTAGTAGACTTGTGGAGTTTCTTGCCAGGGGCCCCTGTGAATGCTTGAAGCTTGTGCACACTGAAGACTGCACAAGGACTTGAATAGAGATACATTCTAGATTACTGAACAGAGAAATTACATCAGCTCTGGAAATATCCTGAGCTACAAATGCTCAGAGCCTGGGGGCAGCAAAGTACCTTTGATGTTTGCCCTGGTCTCACCCTGCCCTTGGCTTCTGCTTTCATCCCCTCTCTGAGTGGGGTGTTGGGCTGGGGGAATACTCACTGTGACCTCATGTCACTGCTCTGTGCAGCTATGGCCTGTGGGAGAACGACTTCATCAGCCTCACTTTAGAAGGACTGATGGAAAAATCCTGCTCACGTGTAGGATCCAGATTGTTCAGCAGGGAAATTTCTATCTAATTGCTCTGATTTCTGCACATCTCTTGTAGGTCATTCAGAGCCATGCAGAATCCTCACACAGTTTTGTGCTTCTCTCCACTGAATAAAAGCACTATGAAGAAACACAGGTGAAAAGAAGCATCTGTGACACTGAAGCATGTATAGTATTGCTCTATTTTTTGGCAAGTCTGGAATTAACATTACCAAGATAGAGTACAGAAGCCCATTGGATTAAAAAATCCACAGGTCAAAGAATTTTCTCAAAATTTCTGTAGTATGAGGTGTTTCAAATGGGAGGAGTAGCAGGGGCAGAAAGTAAGCAGAACAGTACAGCAGTAAATGTGTACAGACTAGAGAGAAAAATGATGCTCATGCAAAATACAACAGCAGTATGGCTGAAAAATGCAGACTCTCTCCAAGACACTGCAGAGCTTAGTTGTATTTCCAGCCACTATGTACCTGACATGTACACTTCCATCATTTTAATTTGCAGCCTTGAAAACTCTGATCTTGGGTAGGCTTGCTGTTCATTCCATTGTGTTCCAGGGAGGCATGTGGCACCTGAACACAGATGCTCAGAAAAGTCTTTGGTGTGCACAACAGATATTGTCAGACATTGTTTGCATCAAGAAGTTCCCACATATATTACCACCCAGTATCTTGAAAAATGAAGTGATTTCACTTTGCCACCTTACACAGCTTGTTTGAGTCACAGTCTTGTAATGAGCGTGTCCTTATCCTCAGACCCATGGCATTTTCTGGGGGCATTTTAAATGCAGCAATGAACCAATTTTTAATTTGTTTCATCAAACATCACAGTAGAGAATGCAACCAAGGACTTGGGCACCAAGCGTAAAGTATCCAGCTTGAAATCTCCATGCCTGTTCTGGTACTTATATTTCCACAAGCTGTGTGTGTTTTGTCAGATCAATTTGTATCTAAAGGACGTGTGATCTGAGCAGAGTCTTTCAGAGCATAGGAGGAGAATCAGCAGATCACCTGCCCAAGTCCACTGCTGAGAAAAGGGAGGAAAGGTACACTGAGGTGTATAGGTATGCTTTCTCTTTGACTTTAGCAAGTTTTTCTAAATCATCTTCTCTCCTGCTTTGCCAAATGAAAAGCAGGTTCAGCAGGATAACAGCAGATTCTGGTAACTACTGCGTTTCTCATCTGTGTTTGTTTTATAGATGTGGGGATTTTCACAAAAATTTTAACACACTGAACCTTGGATCTTCCTAGCAACACAGAACCATAACAGTTTCAAACATAGTTTTATACTACCTGTGCTATCTAAGAATATATTTGAATCAGGAATATAACACAGCTATAAGTATATAGTATAGACATTTGAGTAAAAAGAAGATAACTGTTCCATGTTTAGTAATACCCCAATAAACCAGACTTAAAAGCACAGAAATTACCCCATTGATATAATTTCCATCAATTTCTGATACAATTCTTTGGGGGGTTTTGGTTGTGGTTTTTTTTGTGGTTTTTTTTGGTTTTTTTTTTTTTTTTAAATCAGAGTGCCACTGAAGGATATCTTGAAATTACAGCTATTCAGGAAAGCAAAATAAAACTATGTTTATAGTTAAAATTAAGTTACTGATTTTAGCTCCATAAGCAGAAATATACAAATGGCAGAGCTCAGCATTTTCTAAAGTGTACTCAAGTCATGTTCCCAGCAATCAAGAGAGACCTAATCAGATTTTTTCCTCTCAAAAATAATGATCTTGGCAGATTTTGTTAAATAGCTTGCCAGGCTTTGCTGTTCCCAAGGGTGTTGTGTGCTTGTGGTGATTGCTGGGTGCTGAGATGTTTTTGTGCCTCCCTGCTGCATTTCCTCAGCCCCCGTACCTGTGTGTCTAACAGCTGAACGAGGTATTTCCAAGTGCTCTGAAACCCGAGTGAAGGTGGGAGGCTGTGCCTGTGCCTCTGCTGCCCCCAGGGAACAGGCTCTGCCCTGGAGTTCAGCTGCTTCCCACCCACTCCTGCTTCACAGAGCTCTCCCTGTCTCCCCTCCCTGCCATCAGCCTGTGTTATCAGCCTCACTTTCTCCTCTGCTTCTTCTCAGGTGATGTGAGAGCTCTGGAAGGAAGGAAGACCACCTGGCTACTTCCTCTGCCTTATGCCAGTAGACTGCTCATTTCTTTAGTTCACACATTTTCCTACTCCTGTTTCTCCATCTTCCTCTGCTGTATATCTAGTATATCTCTGCTGTATATCTCTGCCTTACAAGACATTTTGCGGTCCTTTGCATGAAAATTTCTGCAAAACCATCTCTGGATGTGTTTAAGAAAAGACTAGATGTGGCACTTGGTGCCATGGTTTAGTTGAGGTTAGGGTTGAGTTGGACTTGATGATCTTGGAGGTCTCTTCCAACCTAATGATTCTGATTTATTTTACCATGTAGGAAGAGTGGAAGACTTCAGAAATTAAGAACAGCACTTTCAGCTTTAGTTGCCCAGAGCTGAATAGCTAAATTAAGCTTAATTAAAAAAAAAACAAAACCCAAACAAACTAAAATCACCCCACAAATGAGATTTTCAGTGGTGCTGAGTCATGTTTACTTACATTATTCTTTGAAGAGGGCACTTGGATAGAAAGTGCCATAAGGCACCAAAAAAACTACACCGAGTCTGGCTAAAGATGGCAGCATCTGTTTGTGCATCCCTGTTCCAGGTGAGTAAGACACCTCAGGTGGGAAGAAGGCATGGTCAGAGTCCTGGTTCTTATTGCTAGACCCTGAGCTGCCTGTGAGTGCCACCAAACTGCAACACTCACACATGTGGAAGGAAGGTATGCGGGGGTCATGGGCAAGTAACTCAGTGAAATTTAAGGTGGTCATTTAGGTGTATTAACGTGGAGTCCCAAAGTACCTGAAATACTGTCTGATCAAGAGCTCACAGCACCCCCACTGCCATTGTGAGTGGAGGCACTGGGAACAGCAGCTCTCTCATTTAGCTACTGGTAGGGGGTTGAGGTTGAGCATCCTTTGTGTCATGTTAAGAAACAGAATAACTCAAGTAGAGAGATTAAATGATCCATTTCACCTGTAGAGTCCAGCTGGTGTCAGGGCCGCTGCTATGGGAGCATTTCCCATTCTGGCTCTCTGGCTATAAGCACAGGTGTTGTGGGGTGGGAGACTTCTGAGGGGCTTGCCTGTTCCAGCAAGACACATGTGAAGAGGAAGACTCCATCAAGATATGTTTTTGTTTAGACTTCTATCTGGAGCTATAATTTAAGCATGTTTTAAGTGGGGCCCTTCCCATTAGCTCTTCTAAAGCAGAGCCTCATGGATCCTTTTTCTGAATCGCACATCTCCACACAAAGGATTTATGTGACTGCCAAACCACAGGGCACCAGCAACCATTTTTGTGGCCGTGAAGCTTTGCCAGCTTGGATGCCCTGCATGAGTTAATTGCTCAAGAGAAGGTATCCAACTGGTCTGTGTTCTTGAAAGTGTACCCTTCTACGTTTCTTTTTTTATACAGCTAAATATTGCAAACTGCATTTTAAGCCTAAACACAGTCTTTCATTCTTAACCTCTGTGTTTATGCATTTTATTGAATTCTTGAAGATTGGATTAATTTTCAGCATTTGATTTGTTGCAGTGACTTTGGGCTGGCTGCCCAACTTAGCCATGGCTGCTACTCTTGGATGATGGCCTGACCATTAATTATTTCCCTGCTGAAACTGCATTACCACAAAATAAATTTTGTTATAATGACATTAAGTAAAGGCCACAGAAACCTGTCCAGCATTAGAAATTTCTTATTGCAAGTTTTTTATGCTTTTTCCTCATATTATCTTAATCAAGAATGAGCTATCCTTTAATATTTTACTAGCTTATGAATAAATAGGCTTTCTATTTTCCTTGATGTAAATATAACAACATCAGCACTGAAGTAATTATCAAATAATAAACATTACCCTGCAATCTTTATAAATTCGATTTCCCAAATAAGACAACACATTTAATCACAAAAAGATTGAATCATGTCAGGTTAAGTTAGTTACCATCTTTAGTGTACAGGGTATAACAGTTCTTAGTTCATAAGAAAAGTCTCACTGTGTAAAAAGGGTTTGATAAAATACTCATTACTCATTCTTAGAAATATGGAATTTTTTAGCCACAAAATTAAAACCATTTAGGACTCTAATGAAAGACCTTGAGGTGAAAGGAAGAGCAAGAGGAAAATATGTATAATTAAGAATGAGCATCCCATAGGTTCACTATTAGCACAACTGAAGTGCCAACAATCTGTATTTTGGTTACTTGCATCAAAATCCTGCAATTATGCTAATATACAGTAATGTCATTGCCCTTGAAAATACTGCTTTCCTCTAATAATTTAGAAAGGAGATCAATTATGAAGTCATGTGGTTTGGTCTTGCTGTTGGTGATGTCACTCTATTGCTGAAAACCATAAAAAACTATTAATTCCTTTCCACTTACACCATTCCCAGTCTGCTCCTTCAGAGCAGCCCATTTCCCTTTATGTCATATTCATGTGGAAAATAAACCACAATTTTTTTCCAGCAGAATAATTTTTCAAGAAGTATCTGCAGAGGTGATTTACCACTGAGAATGTAAACAGAGTTAGAGACATTCAGCTATCCTTTGCTGCATTAATCCAATTCCATTTTAGCTAACAGCAGCCTGGTGTTCATTATCCTTCCAGAAGGTAACCCTTGCTTGCCAAATATATGCTTTTCCAGTAGTTATTATACTTTTAAGTATTTTCTCATTGTTTTCTGCTGCACAGTGTATTTTGTTAAAGAATAATTTTTTTTGTAACTTCATCATTGGTTTGAAACATCTTACTGCAATTTAATTATGAAGAATAAAAGGAGTAACAGGCTAATACATTTACAGCAAATGTCTTTGGCTACTTTAGATTTTTTTTTCCTCCTCAGTTACAGACCAGTAAATTCAGTGGGGTTTATAGATTAGATCTCAAAAAGGCCATCATGATAGGTGATGGACTAAGTCTGGCTTTTTGTGTTCTTGTTTTAAATAGGAATTTTTATTACCTGCTGCTGCATAATCTACAGCCTTCTTTCTTCATCACTGCCCAAGTGGGCTTGACTGGCAGTCTCAAATTTTAATTTCATTTCAGAGCAGAGAGACTGTTTTGCACATGATTTTGTGGAGCACATACAACTCAGCTGCCAGGTTTGAGACTTTTCAACCATGGAGAACAGCCTGGTATCAAAGCTGCAGCCACAGCTTCACTGTGCTTGGTGCTGTACAGAGGAAAGGGAGATCATAAATTACAACATAAGCAAAGGGACCAAAGTTCAAAGTGCAAAATAGCTAGCAAGGAGTAAGGGAGAAAGGAAGGTATTCAATAGTCAAAGCAGCCACACCAGTCCTCTTTCATCAGCTTGCATCGTCAATCTAAAAATGTCCTGCAGAAGATCATCACTAGTACTTTTGTGATGACCAAAGGAAAAATATTCACAAAATTATACCCTTCAAAGCCCAATCCATTTCTCAAGGTGCTGTGCTTCTTAAAAAAATCACTTGTAAGTGAATTGCTTAACTCCTTCATGTGCATAGCCCTGGGAAAGAGTATGTACTATTGCTTGGCCTTATCATGACACTGAAATACTCCAACTATCTGGAGTTATAAATGTTCCCATTTCAAGCAGCAAACTCTGCTTTCTTCCTTAATTTAATGGAGGTGAAAACACTTAACAGGGCAGAGAATACTGATGCTCACAGCATCACAGCTGTTTTCCCCAGCTGATGCTCTGCTGTGATGAGTTATCAAAACATTTTTGCCTGGTTTCCATTATTCTGGGCTTCCTGGGCCCCCTCCAAGATAACCATTACTGTCTATCTGATTCTAATTCTTTTTATAGGAGTTGTTTTTCTCTAAATTTTGTAGTGCTTTAGGACTAAAATGTAGGAGAAGGGAATACAGGTGATCTTGCCCTGATAATTAGCAGCTGTGTTAACTACCCAATACAGCCACACCCCAATGAATCTATCCAATAAGGATAAGTGTAATAAAAGGGAGTGGGTTAGCTGGTGAGGGGAGAATCATGAAAGAGGGAGAACCTTGAAGAGGGAATGTGAGGATCAGGAAGAAGGATCCTGAGAAGAGAGAATCCCTGCTGTGAGGTCAGTCTGGGTCTGCAGTCAGAGCCTGTTGTTGGAACCTGCAGTCACAGTCTAGCTGGGTAAAAGCCTGCAGTCAGAGTCTGCAAACCAATACCTGCACTCACAGTTTAGCAGGGAATAACCAGCAGTCAGAGGCTGCAAGGGAAACCTACAGTAGGAGCTTGCTGCAGCCACAGTCAGTGAATAGTTGGAGTCAGGATGGCTGAGCTGTAAAGGGGAATAAACCAGGACCCTTTTTATGCTGTGATAAACAAGAAGTCTGTGTCTTGGCTTATTTCTATCCTCTAACAAGAGGGCTGATGCAATATAAAGTAACAAGGAAATATACAAGTACATAAACAAGAGCCTGTCTTGAGCCTTTCATCCAAATTACATCAAGAGACTAGCCTGTGAGAAGAGCTAATGATCCAATCAGCAGAACACATTACAAATCTGAGTTCTAATACATAATCTCTGGATGCAGATTTATTATGTAATTATACATTTGAAGAAATTAAATATTTTTATATGATTGATTTTTCTGTTGCTGTAGTCTCTTGCAATGATCTCTTTAGCATGTAAAGTTCCTTGTTGCATTCCATAGAAAAGGTTTTGAATGAATATTGCTTGACAGAGTGGCCTTCATGACAAAGACAGAAGGGTAGAAATTAGGGAAGAAAGAATGCTATAAATAGGTACAAAGGGACTGCAAGCCCCTGGAATCCTCCTGGGATCTCTTTGCATCCTTTATTAACATGATGTTGGTAAGTTGCTTTCATGCAGTTCATGAGCTAATGCAATCTCTATGGTATGTGCTCCCAAGCAGCTCAGCAGAGAAGCAAACTGAAGTGGCAACAAGCAATGAATCAACAACCCCTTGCTGAAATGACAGTAAACAATGAATCAACAGCCTGCTAGGGCATCCTTGAATCTGTGCCTCCTGTGTCGTATGAATTCCTGCCCTACATCAGGAACATCAGTCTGCTTCCATTGCTGATCTAATCAGAATTTGGAAGTAGCCGATACAGGCTGTACTTACTTAGTCATATACTTACTTGTTTGTGCCATGTTATTTACTGGTCAGTCCCAAGAGCCCAAAAATTATACATACACACACACACACATTACCTGTGGAACAAGAATCAACTCTACAAGCATTTGCTCCAGCATGTATGACAAGTTGCATCTGGAGGAAAGGGCTTGTGGTTTCAAATAAATCTCAGCAGAAATGTAAAACTTAAGTGAGTTGTACTCTCTACTTCTTATGTCATTCTCCTCCTCTCAGTGCTTGATTTTGAAGAGAACATGGCAGCAAAATCTCACCAATTTTACTTTAAACCCAGTCAAAATGAAGTAACTCCTGGGCAGGGAGCTGTAGATCTGCACATTGCCATGTGAGCCCAAGAGCCAGATAGGAGCGCTCACACGCTCCCTCTGCTCTCTGCACTGGGCTAGGAGAAGAAACACCTATTTTTGTCTTTGAAGGTATCAGAGGTGCCATATGATCCACACACCTTTGCTGTGCTGTTTTTTGAGATTTCCTATCAAACTGACACAGCACACCAGACAAGATGTGTGCTGTTACCATTGAAGTGTTTGGTTCCACTTCTATATAGAAATACTGGTCATGATCCTTTTTGCTGTTTGTGACAGCGGGAGACAAAGACACATGACAAAATGAGCTGCTGGAATAGTCACTTTGTCTTTATTTAACAGAGAACTTTTCTCATCCATTTTCTGAACAGGCAGTGTTATTTTAAAAAAAATCAAAAATGAAGTCATGATCAAATCCACACATAGAATAAGTTAAATAAACATTTTTCTTTTCAATGTAATTAAAGTATAGGATAAATAAAATATATTATTTTGGACATTCTCCATAAACAGTTCATATCTAATAGTTTCTCCATTAACTATTCAGAAAATCAATATTTATTACTTAAACTACTCTGTCACTGACTGCATCTTTAGAGGAACAAGTTGGCTGGAAAAAAATGAGATTTCACTGAAGAATAAGCCTCTAGAAATTATGTTTCCTAATTTTTATGCATCTTTAATCCTCTCTTCTCTCTTGAGGATTGAAACCTACAGCAAACTGATTTTATCTGAACGGGACTGGAAGCTGTTGGTGCCACTGCTTAGTTTAGCTAAGGGACCAAGCAGCAATGGAAAACATTAGGGATCATCCACAATGCTAACATTGAGGCTAAGCTCCTGAGAAACCATCCTCTGCAGAGTTGCTCTTTGTTCCTAGAGAGGAATGTATTCACAGAGATAGCCCAGCATCAGCTCCAATCAGCTAAACCGAACACGCACCCACTGCTTGCACAAGGGGAGACTTTTGCTGTATTGAAGATATTAATCCAGGCCAACAGCCCAGAGGCTGTGGTGCCAGTCCTGCACATTCCTTATCACATAATTCCTATAGGTCTTCTCTTACCCCAGTGGTTCCTGCTCAGATTGACTTGGCACCTAAGGGAGCCCCTGTACAGCACTGCACGGACCAGAGGAACAAAGTGCAGCTTCAACTCAGAGAGTTCACAGCCTAGGATAATGTAACAAACTGTGGTCCTGCCCCACAACAAAGCAAGGCTGCCACAGCTGGAGCTGTGTCCTCTCTTCAGGCCACAGCCCAGCATAACCCCAATGTCATAAAAGAATGTAGCTGGAGCTCATAATATTTAACATTAACAAGATGGACAAAGAGAAAATCCTAGTTCACTACATTAGATATTAGCTTTTTGTTTTTAAACACTGAGTTGAAGAACCAGTTTTCTTTCTGGTCTTTCTCATTAATACCACTTGTCTACAAAATTACTACAAAACACTGCAAGAATCTAATATCTGCTTAAAATAACTGAGCAGTTTTGATGATGATCTGCTCCCTCCTAACCTGAACCTTAATCAAGTTAATCTTTGTATTTTTTTCTTGTCACTGAAATATTGCTCTATTTCACCTCACATCTTATTCAGTGTACCCTAAAACCTACAGGCAAGTAGTTGAAAGAGAATCTTGTTTCACTTTAGAGAGTTTCTAGGTCTCATACTTGCACCAAAGGGCTTGAAAACAGGAATCATGTCAGCTTAAGGAAAGCAAATGAAAAACACTCTAAGGCACTTTTTAAACAAAATTCTCATCACTCTTACAAGAAGTTTATAATCTGAAGAGGTGAGGTGGACACCTGAATCCCAGGAATTTCCAAGTCCTTGGAGTTCAAATGTAAGGGTTACTCTTCACCTTCCTTTCTCTCTTCTGCTTTTCTACTCTTGTATTTGGTATGAGGAACGAAGATGCCCAAATTTCTGGTAGAAATCCTCTTCGGCCCGATTGAGAGCTTCCTCGTCTATGTAGACAGCCGGTCTCCGGGCAGCCAGGAAGTACTGCACCTTCCGCAGGCTCCATCCCACCACGTACTTCAGCCAGCCGCTGACGGCAGCTGTGGACCTGCCCACGCCAGCATTGCAGTGCACATAGACAGTGTGCCCGTTCTGCAGCAGCCCGTGCAGCAGGTACACAGCTTGGGGCAGCATCTGTGTTCTTCCTAAGAGGAAAAACAAGGCACGTTCATTTGCACCACACAAAGCCAGTTTGTGGCTGAGATTCTGCCTGTACAACCTGATGAACTGTGAAATATAATGGCAAACTTGACATGTTCCACTTTTTTCATTCTTTTCTCAAATGACCTTCTAGGCTAACTTGATTCTTTTCTTGTAACATGGAACCATAGTAAAATGCCCCAAGTCTCCTCTAAACACACATTTTGATAACATTGTAATGATCATTGTAATGAAGGCCATCATTTCAAAAAGTGAGGGAGGGAGAGCAGAAGAACATTTTACTGTACAACTTAAAACTGTTATGACTTCATTGTGTACTAAGCATACAGTTAAACACCACACAATAGCCTTTCTCACTGCCAAAGAGATGAATGTACCATATCTTCTGACACTTCTCTTCTGGCTATCCTGAGAACCAGAGCTGCAACAGCAGAGACCAACTTTTCCTCATGGCACATATGAGCACTGACATGAAGCCCTTTCAAATCCCTGTTTTAAGGTCTCCTGTCTTCCCTGATGTCCTACTGCTGACATGACAGTTATCTGTTTGGGGCAGTGGTATTTCACTGTGTTGAAAACACTCTCTTCTGCTGGCTGGCTGCTTACTTGAAAACACACTCACTTTCTAACCTTATGGTTGGAAACAAGACTTTGATCTGAGCATTCCAACCAAGGACTTAAAAGTACTAATAATTGATTTTACAGCTCAGGTGCTATGAGTATTTTCAAGTAATTGCAAACTGTTATATAAATGTCTCTATGGAGTTTCATCAGACTGGGATACTACAGTTAAAGAAAAAGTGTGCTGGGAAGAGAACAGCAGACACACAGCACTGTCTCTCCACTTTTAATCAGCAAAGATGGCAAGCTGCTCTGCTCTGCAAACTTGCAGTTTCCACCTACAAAGGGTATTTTCATTATATAGGATGAGCTCAAGCTGAAAGCAAAAACAGTCAAGCAGTTATTGATGTCAGATGGCTTTAAACTCAAATACACATAATACTGCCAGACACAAAGTACTTCAGATGGCCTCTCTGCCTACGAGAATATATGAATAATTAGTTAAAGACAGCACACAAAGAAACTATACCTTGTGTGCCAGCTATATTTTCATGCAAAATGTACACAGAACTCCTCCTCCCCAACTGCCATGAAAGTGACAGATTAGTAACTCAAAGTGTTTGTTGCTATTACTTTACTGCAAGAGTGACACGAGCATTACCTTCAGTGCTCATGTCTGCGGTTGGCAGCCAGACATAGGCAAGACCTTCTTCCTTATACAGCTTCATGAGGATTTCAGGGCTCATGGGTTCTGGGTAGCGGTTGCAGCCCCAGGAATTTTGAACAATGTCAGATTCAGTCTGGAAGTTCATCACAGCTGTAACACCCAGCTCATGCTTCAGCTTGATGGTCACGTGCTCCAGCTGCCGAGGGCAACTTCCCAACCAGATGTTGGGCAGAATCCTAGCATTGAGAAAACATTGCAGAGGGATTGCTTACAGTATCTTAAGGAAACTGCCAAGTTCGGCAGTGTTTCAGTTCCGAGCCTGCTTGACACCATCACACAAACACTGCTAAGCACAGACTTTCCATGTCAGGCAGTAAGAAACTTCTTGTTTCGTTACAACTTATTTTGTTACAGTTGAGTTGGTGATGTCTGATGCTTGGGATCAAGCTCCTAGACTACCACAAAGAACCAGATGAACTGAGAAAAAAATTCAGAGCATGATTACAGCACAGATCTCCAAGGCATCATTCACCACTAAGCCTGCAATAGAAGCTTACTAACATCAGGGATTAGAATAAGAAGACTCTGAAGATACATGCAATTTGCACACACACACACAAAACAAACAAACAAAAAACCCCGAACCCAACAACAACAACAACAAAAACCTAAAGAATTCACACAATCCAGATCTGCATTATTTTGATAATAAGTCAAACATAAAGAAGGCTTCCAACTCTTCAGCTACCACTATAATGAGGGAAGTAGGGGGGAAAAAAGCATTTTGAAATACCCTTCTGTGATGAAACATAAAAATTAACAAGTAATTTTCTTCTATTTTTTTCTCTGATCTCTTGGAGTCTAGTGGGAATCAAGTACAGAATTACAATACATGTGTAGCTTCTGTCAATGTCTGAAGGACCATAGGTTTTTCAGGAAAACAAGCGGTTTATGTAGGATGGGAAAGTACCAGAAATACAGTTGTTTATCTAAATCAAACTTCAAGAGTTCTATGGTTTTCCCATTGCTAATTATCATAAAACTATGTATACTTCAACAGATGTTGACATTATAAACTGAATATTAAGAAACTTGTTTTCAAATGAGGGGTTTTAATATGCACATGCAATTAAACTAATGGCATCTACAATGGATTATTCAGATACTCAAATTCCTAGTGATCTACTTTAATTTCTTTATGCTTCCATTAACTTCAATTTTGAACATGCAATCCACAAACTACACAAAATATCCCTGCACTTAACATAAAACTTTGTAAACCTTATTAACTGCAACAAATCTGTAACACTATTAACAGCAAACTTAGCAAAGACTATTAAATGCAAATCTACAATAAAAGCAAGATCCTCAAAAGTAAAATGTCTGCCATGCATGTCTTATGATCTTTCCCAATTTTAGCTCAGCAACAAATAAGAAAAATTTAATGTTTTTACAGGCACCTATAAACCACTCTTAAATCATCAGGTTTAAAATAATTTCCATTTTACTATCACAGTAATAAGTACTAGCATTTAATTAAGATCTGTAATTGACTGTCATTATTAACTCCTGCTATATTAGTACTGCAATATTATCAAAAAGAAAAATTCAGATCCAGGAAGCACTAATTATTGTTTCCTGTTTTTAAGCTTTGTTTCCTGTTTTTAAGCTGCATCCATGGTGAGCTGCATACTAGTCACACAAACACAGCCTTGGGCCTTAACAGCTCCTGTTTCAATGGGACAAAACACTTGATCTCAACATTTGGTAACTGAAACCAATTTAAACAAATATATTATATAGCAAATAACCATTCCAACCATGTTCCAACACTGAGGTCACTTTAAAAGATTTGACTTAGTTGTTGTTTCACATACATGTTCAAGAAGTGCCACAGGAACCTGTCACGATGATTAGAGCATTTCAAGGTGGTGAATGTAAGCTACAGTGCCCTAAGAGATGCTGACAAATGGCTGGAGATGAGCAATGAGCCCACAAAACTCCCTTCCCAGGACAAAGAAATATCACTAATGCCTTGTGACAATATGAGGATATTATTTCAAGAACAAGAACATTAGTACCCTTCCTTCAAAGGCTTTCCTGGAGAGTCATCCATATGTAATTCACTTGACACTATGTGAAACACCTAATGCACTAAATTACCTTGATGGGAGAAAAAAAAAAAAGGGTGTGTTTTCTAGGATTTGATTGAATTAAAAGTGACTAAAGCATTCCTGAGATAAATAAAATTCTGGGTAGTACTCTTGCTTACTGACAAACCAATGCTTTATAATTTTTTCCCCAAATGATTTTTTAATGGGTGAACAGCACAGCTATGCTATCTAGGAGACCCCTGGGGTATAGACCATTTGTTTATTTTGTTATTGCACAGCCTAACAGGTCCTGTACATCACAAGACCTCCTGTATTGCACAACGCTAATTGCATTTACTAAACAATCTAAAGAATTTACCAAATTTTTATCACTGTCTTTCCCCATAATTAACTAAACTAGGGGAGGCATGCAGAGAATGACTTAAAGAATGTATTTAGGACGGGCAGTTCTTGGGAATTAATATTATGATCAGGTCCTGAAGTTTAGCCTTTGAGAGGATCAAGATGTAGCCTTGACATCAATCTACAAGCCCCATATCTACCCACCTACAAACAACTGTGGTTCTTGGTCTTGCTGGTCAAGACTTAACCACCCTCTTACCATGCAGAAAACAGTACTGCAGAGCTGTCATATCAGCTAATTCATGTAAAAATTACACGATAACCCTAGTGCATAGTATCTATATTTCTATTTGATTTCATGTAGTTTGAACCTTACCTTTTTCTGACATCAGAAGGAAGGAATAAAAGGGGTTACTGCATGTGCCAGTACAGAGACTAATGGAGAGTTCAGCAGGTATATTTTATATATTGATTTTTCTGATAGCCCTACTGAGGTCTTCATTATGATGAGGATCAGGAAAACATACATATTGAACCAAGCAAGAAGGTGGTAATTTCATTTTTACATCTCTTTCCCTAATGATATAACTTTTAAGTTTTCCTTTCAATGTGGCACTTCTTTAAGTTGCCATGGAACTTCAGTGGGTAGCTAGATTTTAGCCACAAGACTATTTGGCATGGGAAAGACAGCTCTTTAATGTTCCCCTATAAACTGTCAACTTATAGTGCTCTGAGCTCTCTGACAGCCACTGCTTTCCAGCTCACATGTGGGTATATTCCAGCAGCAGATTAGGTGATCCCTAAGCACATCAAAAAACATTAGGAAATTATTAGGGATCAAATCTTTTCAGCTGAACCCCTTTGATGTTCCCAAAATACCAAAACAGGATGGTGTCTTAGCAAAATTCTCCTTGAAATTTTGCCTTAATATAAAAATGGCACTTTGTACATCCTTATTGTCTGCATCAAGGATAATAAACCATGTTTGGCTCCAGAAGACACGGTCAATTCAGTCAGAGACAGTTGACCAATGAAGAAATCACCTAGAGTGATTTAAATATCAACAATATTTAGCAATCTTCTGAGATTAAGACTTGCAGATTGTCTATAACCCCCTTCTTTACAGGTACTTTCAGCCTGCCTTACACTTCAGTTCTCCGCCAATAGTATGGACATAATATTTACCTACCTTAATGGAACTTTTAGGGGTCCAACAGATGAATTAATGTGAGAAGCTTGAGGTTGTGGTAACAAGGACTAAATGTTAGGCAAATGTTATTCAGTTTATTTTTACAGAGCCTAGACTGAAGGCTGACGTATTCAAAACCTGCTTTTTTACTTATAAACTGCGAAAAGCAACAACTATTTATTGTTACCACAGAGTAAATATGGAACACTCTGCAAACACTTGTACACTCCTTTTCCAGCACACTTAGATTATTTTAATGATCTAGACATATATTGTGTTAGTTGGCTTCCCCCCAGGATCCCGCACAGTCTAGATTAAAATATAACAATGCAGAGTGAATGCATCTAAAATAACAAATACATTCCATTTAATCAATGTGTATGCAAATGATCTTCCCATCCCTAAGGAGAAAATGAGTCTGAGGCAATGAAAAATTAGCATTGTGAAGATTTTTTTTTAATAGTGCAGACTAATTTTCAGTCTGGTTGACAAAGCATGACACACCATACCTCTCAATCTTAGTACAGTACAAAACAAGCCCAGAAACTGTAATTGTAGGATTTGATTCCCAGGGAAGGTGACCTGACCTAGGGGAAGACATCAGGTTACTGCATCAGCAGTAGTCAGCTCTTCCTCCATGACAGCAATGCCTACTCTGCTTCTTCAGCAGATCCTGTTTTACTTTTGCTAGTAATGCTTTGAGACAAACAAAACATAATTTCTAAATATAATTTCCTTAAAATGCTGAGTTGCAAGCTGGGATGACTCAGGTACTGCTTCCAGATCTGAACAATCATCAGTGTGCTAGGAGGAGGCATCTTAGAATCTACCCTAAAATTAATCAACCCTCTAGGAGTCACAGTTCTTATAGAAATGGATAGGATTTGTCACTTTTGGTGCACATTTTATCAGAGTATCTGTCAGGTACTGACAGATGTCCTTTCATCCTGATAGTTGCCAGCTTTATTCAAAAGAGAGGACTTTGCCAAACTAAGGAAAATAGCAGAGTATTTGTCATTGTTTATTGGCAACAGTGACCCATCAAAGATGCCATTTGTTTATACCAGTGATATTTTTGACCAAGGTCCAGTCTATTATTTTAAATGAAAAGTGATGGATTGATTCATCCCTCAGTGCCAGGTCAAGGTGTAGCCTGTGTTAAAGCTTGCACTCCACTTCACTCGTCTACACCAGACTTCCTTAGATCCTGTTAAGCATCTGAAGACAGTTAGATAAGTACTAATATATACATATAACAAAACAGAGTAATTTAGCTGAAACAATGACAAAAAAAATTATTAAATTGACTGTCCTCTCTCAAGACTCTTATTTCCTAAAGATATAGCATGCAACCACAGCTACATGGAACATGCTGTAAAACTTAATCTGCACTCCCAGAAGAGCAACATATATAATTCAGTCAAATTACCCCCAGCATTTTGTATTGCTTCTAGGCATACAGGGTGATTTTTTGCACCAGTGTAGTGCTATTACCCTGGTACCACTACAAGCAAGCAGCCCAAAGAGAATACAGGCCTGAAGTACAACTCAGTTACAGATGATTTTTGCAGCACTTGAACTACTAGAGACTGTTTCCAATTACACTGCATTCCTATTTCCTCCCCTGATGCCACTGGAGCAGGAATTCTTTTATAAGGTGAATTTTTAATGGAAAATCGTGATCTGTTTGAACCAAAAGCTTCACAGAAATCTTCAACTTTCAGCCAAATTTAAACTAGTTCAGAGACCAGATGTCTGTTCCCTGTCTCATTGAACACAAAAAAGAGATTTCCAGAAGTATTGCTTTGGGCATATTCAAAATGAGAATATAGGAAATCCTACCAGCTATAGCTGAGATGCTCTTTCATCTTTTTGTATTCTCTGCCTTGTGACAAGGCACATCACTTTAAATGGCGATACCACCGGATTGTGATGACCCAGAACTATCATCCTGCATGTGCTCCTTCTTTTGCCTGTGGCATCCTTCTAACAACATACAGCAGCTTATTCATAGGTCTCTGTGTGCCTTCCCTGAAGTACCTTTTAGACATCTCTCTTCCAGGCCTTCCTTGTTCTTTTCTCTGAACCTGTGACAGTGAGCACTTCCTAGAAATGAGATGAGGTTCCTGTACTTTTGCCAGAGCAACCTAGAATCATTACTTAGATTGCTGTCTAATGCCCTAAATGCATTCACAAACAGAAAAGGATTTTCAAATTACCAAATTCTGTTCTCCAGTGGAAGATCTGAGCATGTTCGAGTATTCTTTGATATGTAGAAAACACAATGATTACTATCCTCACCCCAGAAAAAATTTATTTTGGCTACTATGAACAATGTAGTCACAGGTCATAGAGATGCGTTCTTGTCTCCACAACAGACACAAAGAACAGATTATTCCCTTCCACTCTGTAAAATCCTTTTACTTATCTCTAAGTTACTCCAACACAGCTTTGCATTCTTCAGATGCACACACACACACTTGTCATATATTCAAAGCATCTGATGACTCCTGTTTGCCTTTGGACTCTCTCTCTTTTTGAATATGTTATGCCCAGTACTGAAAAGAGTACATTTCTGAGAAGAACCAAAGATTACTTACTTCTTGTGCTTCAAAGGCTTTACCCCTCTTTATAGTTCCCTGGCAGGTCTTCTACAGCATGTTATTGCTGACCTACATTCAACATGGGATTCCTTTTTCAAGTTAACATCTTTCCAATCGGATGAACCTACTCAAGGAGAGACCAAAGTTTGCCCAAACCATTATTATTTTCAATTGCCAGTGGTGTCAAATCAAACTAAATGAATATGCAGCAAAGGAGCAGATGAGAGTCACAGCTGATGAATGCATCTCAGCAATATGTCCTGGAATAAATAATCTCACATGCACATCACTGTGTTTTAAGCTAACTATAACCAAATAGAAAGGGAAACAGTACCTGCTTGTAGTGACACTTGGTGAAAGCATTGCTTTATAAAGAGGTCAAAGTGGAAATATGAGCCTGTACCAAGAAGAGAACTGAAAGTAACAGAAAATGTATAGTCATGGCCTCAAAATCACTGATCCTATTCTGTGCACTCAAAATTTGAACTTTTTACTAATATTTTATTGCATCGAGAAAGATACAGAAAAATGAAAGTGTTCAAAATACAGAAGATCAAAATATTCAAAATACAGCTATTTCTTGTGAAAATTCTTTCAAATGAGGGCAGACTAAGATTTTAGCATTCTTAAGAGGGAACTTAACAACTGTTTAAAAATAATATATATGAGAAGGGCAAACCAACTGGCTTTATCTAAATAAAAAACATAAAAAAATATAAAATTCCATATAGCTTTGCCTATAAAGTAACTTCCAAAAGATGAGAAAAATGGCAACATTTTAAAAATTTTTTTTTAGTCTTGTGTCTTCCTCCAAAATACTGACAACATGGGCAGATATCAAAACAGAGGAGTCCCTGTTTTGGTCTTGTACAGGAATTCTGGTTTCACTATAGTCTGTTTAAACAAAGGACAGAAAGATCTCTCAGCAAAATGCCTCCTTACCAATGAAATAATAATGTACAACTGAGGGGTTACGACACTGACATTTCATTGCATATTGCACAGGGCACAAGGGTAAATGGCTGTGGTCTTAATCCCTTCTCCTATTGATTGACTGATTAAGTCTTCCAGCAGAAGACAAACCAATGGACCCTTCGTGGTGAGAGGCCTGACTAAAGCAGGATTGACTGGGAAGTGTGAGATGCACTTGATTTCCCAGCACAGAGCCAAGCAGTAGTGGCCAGAGCAGGAGAGCAAGATTTGATGATGCTATGGTCTAACTCCAAGATAGAACAAACAGGCTGAATAAGTTCACTCTTATCAAGAAAGATGGAATAAATGGCCATAACCTTAGCAGAGAAGCCATCAGAGAAAAACACTGAATAATGATAAAATGATACCGTACTGAAACAACACAGCTGCAGACCTTGTAGAAACTAGTTATATTCTTGAACAAAAATTGCTCTTACCTAAATGTCAAACACAGAAGGAGCTCAACTCATTGCTTTTAAATTTGTTCTGCTTTACCACTGAAAGAGTGCCATTTACTGTGATGTTAAGAATTCTACCTCAGGGTTTTAAATGAGGAGAATTAAATAGGCGACAATGTAGTTCCAAGGTGTTTTTTTTACTTCTCCTTCTTATTTGGAACTCTGATGAAAAGCAATTAAGGTCTGGCAAATTTTCTATTTAGATGTAATTTGAACTACTTATCTAGCCTCTCACATGGGAGCAGACTGGGAATGTAGAAAGAAACACTTGCTATTATCACTTTAGAACAACACTTTGCCAGCTTAGCAATATGCAAAGTTTCTCAAGCCCTTGAAATCTGAGTCTTACGCTTAATAGTATCTTATTTATTCCATGTTCACAAATCTGTGGCACAGAACTACCTCATTTACTGATATGCCAAGCAAATAAGCCATTAAGGTTTGACCTCAAGCTCACAATGTGCTAGAAGTAAAGCAGGTAGGAATAACACCAAACCTGTAACTGAAATACAGTATTACCCAGACATTCAGCTGCAAAGTGGATCCAGTCTTACACTGCCCTCAGGTTCTGCTGTCTCAGGAAAAGATTTCCATAGCACCAGCTTGATGGTACAAAAGGGGTTGATTGTCCTCACTTTATCCATCAAGATGCTCTTACAGCAGGCTCCATGGTGCTCTCTTCAGGTTATGAGACACTGAGCAACCGTGCCCATGCCTAAGCACAGCACAGCTCTTCTCACTCACAACCATAGGGTGCATTCTGTGAGCTGTGTGTGCTTCAGGATCGTCCTGGCTTTGAATCCACCAGGGATACAGGATAAAAAGAGCCACGTGAGAAGAATTAAAGTCACATAAGGCTTTAGTCTAGACAGATCCACAAAATTTTCTCTTTATGGCTCATTTCCCCCTTCCACAGCAATCTGAAACATTCCCTTACAAGGAGCATAAGAGCTTTATTAGAAGAAACTCACAAAAAAATCTCATAAGGACAGATGCAGAAATCGAGGACATTCCTAACATCCTATACCCTGCCACAGCAGGGAACTTACTTGATAAAAACACATAGACAACTGGGAAGTAAAACACATCCTCCACTGCAAAAATTACAATAATACTTGGATAAGCAGTAGCACCACGATTGAAAGTCAAAAAATAATCCTTCTGTTGCACTCAGTACTGGTAGACCATCATCAAGAAAAATGGAATGAAGGAAGAGAAACCCCTGGAGAGCTCAGCAGAGAGTGCCAGAACAATCACAGTTCTAGAAGACAAGTTTTCAGAGAAAAGACTGAAAGATCCAAGGACTAATATCAGAATGAACACAGTGAGATATTCCACAGTCATCCATCCTGATTGTCAGAAAAAAAGGAGTTTCCAAGCATACATTAAAGGGCTATAGAGGGCAGGATACTAATTTGTTCCCCAAGCCTTCTGTGGAGAGAACAAGAAGAAATTAACTTAAATTGCACTAGAAAGACTTAAATTGAGATTAGTAAAGCTTTTTAATGGTTGCAATAGTGAGGTAATTGAATGGGAGAGTAACAGGCCTATAGAGTCTCATCATTAAGATGAGATCATATTTTAGATCAGGCTGGATAAACCTGAAATGATTTAAATGTAATTGAGATTAAGTTGGGGCAAGGAAATGGACTGGATACTTTCTGAGGTCTCTTTGAGCCTATGATCTATGATACTATAATCATAAACTTTAATTTCCATTTCTGGAATCACTACCTATATCAATTTATCAAGCTCCATCTTGAAATAATTTAGGTTCCTTGTCCTTCCTGCCCTATTTGAAAGGTCATGCCAGAATTCAGACATCATTCCTTTGATGACAGAAACCTTGTTCTAATTTACACTCTAAATTCATTCAGAAGCAATTAATATCCATTTGATCTTAAAGAAGGTTCAATTTCAATAATTCTTCTTCCCTCTTTGTAGTAATTCCTGAATGTCTTTTACAAATAGTAATAGATCCTCTTTCTTAGTCTTCATTAAACTATGCTGTCTATCCCAGGCACCAGAAGTAGTCAAACTATGGTAGCACAGAGTTCCTTTCAAGCCAATTTATTTTGCTTCAACTCTTGTGGCATAAAAGCTACACATCCTGTGGAAAATATTCTCATTCATTGCATATTTGCTCTCCAGACAGAATAATGGATCAAATTTACCTAATTTTGTCTCTAAACTAAGCTCACAAACTCCAGTAAGTTCAGTGGAATTGCTGTTATCAACCTTGCAGTACATGCAAATCTATACAGTGAAAAGATTCTCAACATAAACTCTTCTCCCTTCTTCTTCACTTCATTCCATTAAAAAGCTTAAAGCAAATTAATTTATCTCTTATGCATTTTTTTATAATCTATTTTGTCTCTAGTCTAGATATGATCTAAAGTAATGTGGTAACACAAGACTTTATGTACACAGCCAAAACTGAAATGTGGAAGATTAAATGTTATTCTCCCTTTATTCAAAATGAAATATTTTATTTCACATTTTCCAAGTATTTCTATTGTGAAGATAAGAAAGTAATGATTCACAAGCACACCAATGCCTTGTTGGACAGGGTTTCAAGATCTAGCCTTACAGGACTTTGCCAGAATTTATTTTCAAACATACACAAAAAGTTTCAAGTGATGCCTAAGGAGCACACTGTATGCAGCAGAAATCAAGATTTGCCTTTGTAAGGAATGACTCTCCTTGTACTTTCATTTTATAAACATTCTCTGAAAGCAGACAGTGTGCCAATTACAAAAACACAGCCTGAGAAGAGAGTCAGGTTCCAAGGCTTGTACTGAACAACCTGGAAAGGACTCCTCCATTGGCTTGTGAGCATTAATCCCTAAATGCTCCAGTTATAGAATCTTGTCTCATGCAGCCATGGTTGCCAATGGTTACTTCCCACATATGTCTCCCTCAGATTGCCAACATTCCCATTTGTTTTGAATTAGAACAAATACCCGGAAACACCAGAACAACAGGCTGCTAAACTCAGCCAGATCGCAATAAGCCATGAATTTCTTGGCACTAGGAATGAGAATTTCTAACATTACTGCCTAGCAATGGGAATGATGCCATTCCTGGAACCTGTAAGTTAAATCATCTCAACAAAATTGGCTTAAACTTCCACAAATGAACTTCAATTTAGTGCCCAAGAAGATTCGGGAATCATTGGTAAAAGTATATTTTGTCTTGTTTCAGAGTTTACCTATTAGCAGCTACTTAGGAATCTAGACTGGGAAAACAATAAAAGATAAATCCACTTTACAAAATGTAGCATTTCAGATCCAATGGAAATATATTCCAATGCCTCAGAAACAAGTACATATTCATGATAATTGCATAATTGCAAAGCACAGATTATTGCTAGGTGGCCTTGTGATCCACATGGCGCCAATGCACATGTACAAAATAATGGAATCTCTCAGGACTCCAACAGTCAGAGAAAGATGCGCCTTCATCCCTTGTGGTACCATCTGAAAACAGCCTTGATGAGATCTGTATGGATGTTCATTCCAACTTAACCAGAATTTCTAAGACCACATCAGTTCATTTATTTGAATTTTAAAGAGGAACAGATACATACTGGAACAGCACAGGTGGGGGACAACATCTTAGGAATATGCAGAAAAATGGAATTAATGCCTCACCACAGTCAGCTACATAAACACCTGTGTTTATCATCAAAATAAGGTGTTCTCACAGCAAAGTCAAATCAAAGGAACAACATGTGTATAGTGCTACCATAACAAAATTGTCAGAAAACTTCATTTTAGCTAATGCACCTTGTTACTAGATTCTAAACATAAGATTAATAACCCTGGTGGATGAACAGCCAACATCAAAGGTTGAGGTTGGGATGGTAATGGAGCTACTGTGAGGCCCCAGAAGAACCTATATGTGTGTCTTTTTAACACAAAACTACAAAGTATAGTGGAATGTCTCGAAGAAGTCTTGGATGACAAAATGAAAAAAAATCATGAGAGTTAAATTTATGAACAATCAATGCTGCAGTTTTTATTGGAGCTCAAAGACTGACATGAATTGCCAGGGGTTCTGTATTTTTTAAAATTTTTTTCTTTCAGATTTCTTTCTTTTCCTAGCAGTATCATTGCACCTACTTGGAAATTGAAATTTCAAGCATTTGAACAAATATATAAAATGATCTACTTTTACTAAAGTCTGCTTAAATGTGTTTACATTATCAGCTGAAGCTTAACTTTGTAAATTTGTTAAACATACTGGATAGCCTTATTACCAAGACTACAGATATATTTGAGGAGCTTTTTCCTCCTTTTATCTCACCAGATTAAAATAACTCATTATTACAAGGAAGCTGAGAAATTTAGTCTTCTGCAATGAAAGCTATATTTAACATTCTTTAGGACTGCTCATGGCTAACCCTTCAAGCTGACAGCCTGACCACAGAAAGAAGGAACATCAGAGAAATTATTTTGTTAGGGAAGCTCCATGTCCTCCTTATCAGATCATCACCTTGGGAAAATGAAGGCACTGCACATAACTGAAGAGCTTTTAAAAGGCAGTCCTGGAGAAGTTAGTTAAACGAAAAAATAATAATTGGAAAAGAAAAGGCTCTAGAAGCCCACCAAGATCCAGCCCCATGTACTAGTGTCCAGCATCTAGCCCTGAACTGAATGACAGTAGAGTATTGTTGGTGACTCACAGCTGATGGATGGGTGGGAAGAGGAAGAAAGGAAAGGGGAGAAAGGGAGAAAGTAAGCAAGCATCTACTTAATTATTGATTTTATATATATTCCACATTTTCTTGTGTCTGTATTAAAACTGAAATGAATATTTTGCCTTTATCCTCTTCTTGATGCTTAAAATCATAAATTCTATTACTAGGCTTTTCACATCAAAGAAAAAAGACGTTTCATTTAAACATATAAACCATGCTGACTACTGAACCAATAAAGAAGAAATCCACATTTCTTAAAGCTTGGCAATGTCTATGACATTTGACTCAATTTTTATCACAGTTCATGGGAGGACACACATTAAACTTCTGAACAACAGCAGGGATTATGTACCTGACTCCCTGAAATTAAATTTCCCAAAGTACAAGCATTAAAGAAGGGAACAAGAGATTTTCAGTTCAGCCTCTTAATATGTTCCCTGGGAAGACAAATGCAGTTCATTTCTTTGTTGTTCTTGTGTTTTTTTTCCTTACAGAGAGAAAATTATGTATAGGAAAATACAGAAACAATTTAATAATCTCTATTTACTCTTGGGAAATAAAATACTTATGTTTCTGAGACACACTTCAAAGGAACTAAAGCTATATTCCTTTCTAATAAAAATTTTTTATCCTTTAAGTAGGACTCTCCATATTTTCATATGGAGGACCATTTTTAAATACTCTTGTAAATATCTAGAGCAATTTAAGCATGCAAACTTGTATTTATATCTCTCAACATTTACAGAAATTATTGAAGATGGAGGTAGAATTCATAACTTAATAGCCATGGCTTGCTACTGTTTATAAATAAAGTATCTGTAATGCTTTTCCCATTTCATTTAAAATAATTATGTTTATTTCAGATTTTTTGACTTGCAGATCACTTCTTTCAGATATACAGTATACACTGAGCAAGTAAGTAAACACCAAAACAGCTGGTGGTAATAAAACATCTGATGGCATCACTTTTCACATTTGGGGACTAAAAACTATCTTGCTCTGAGACTCTTCTGTAAGAGTAAGTCTCAGGCTGGCTGGGCCAATCTGCCCTAGGAGCTGTGCCTGTGAAAAAATCACAGGAAGGGGAAGCAGAGTGGGTTAACTCTGCAAACACATGCCTGGTTCAATAGGTTCACCAGGTGTAACTTATGGAGTTGTGTTAGCGACGCTTTTCCAACAACAACCAGAAATCCGAATGCACTCCCTCCTGGTAAGCTAAATAGCAGTAAGGATGTGTACACAATCTCTGCTTTTCAGAAGGAGTTCTGCTATCTTTAGATAAACTGTATTAAGAAATGCCAGCAATTACCTGCCACCTAATAAATGCATGTAAAAGCTAGAAGGAAATAAATATCTGCAAGACAACTGGAACATGATCTTCGGTGAGAGAGTGATGCTGCCCCTTCATTGTCATCCCAGCTGTGAGCTAAATTGCCCAGGATTTCACAATCTCAGTCAATTTCATTCACAGCCGGCAACACCAGCAAATTGCTTTCCAATGGAGACAGAACTTTACTCTCTCGCTGACAGCCTGAATGTTAAAGAGTAAAGAAGCAGAAAAAAGGGCTGAAAACCTCCAGAAGAAATACGGGCAAGCGGCAGGAAGACACAGTAAAACAGACAGAGAAATTAGAAGCAACAATAGTTTCTGCTCCCTAACAGTGATACCCCACATAAAATTTATACTTACTGGACTGCCAACATTTTTCTGTTATATCCCACAGAGAAAAACAGAACTACGTTTACTCCTCCAGGTTTTTCCATGGAGGGTTCCCAATCTTCTTTCTGTTTTTTTCTCCCAGGATGACACAGAATTGTAAGCTTTTCTTAAGAAGTAAGGAAATCATTTTGTGCAGAGGGACACCTATGAAAAGGTCCATTTTAAAGAGCAACAGTGATTTTAAGTAAATATTACCCATTACCAGCCAGTTGATTAAAGGCGTCATCTTCTCATCAACAACCAGTCTCTGCTTGCTGTCATTTTATTAATGAAATACTCATTCCAGAACAATCGTCCTTCTAAATAAAAAAAATGCTCAAACAACCTATTGCCAAAACCACGTAAGAATGGCAAAATGGAAAAGAAAACGACAGAAAATAACCTTCAGAAAAAAATTGACAAGGCTAACCAGACACCATGCTAATATCTCCTTTAGCTTATTCACATAGGTAACATACTCTTCATCAGACATTACTTCAACTTCATCCCAAAGTCTAGCCAAAAATTTGTGTCCCTCAGCCACTGCAGGAGACAACAAACCTGGTAGCCTGCTGACTAATAGCTATTCATCAGGTTTAACAGACCAGTCATGCAGGTGGAAGTAATACTGGAATTCAAATGCTGATGACAGCCATGTAAAAATCTTTAATGCAGAAGCTCTGTGGCTTTTTTTCTTCTGGCAAAATCACCTTTTCTAAAGGTAGATTTTGCTTGCTGCTATGGCACTCACAAGAAATGCAATTAGAAATTCTGGCAACAGCCATTTGCTAATACTCAAGAAATCAGAATACCTGAAAAGCAAGTTCCTGCCATCTAGTTCATGCCCAGTATTCAACTTCATGGTGTGCAACTGCACTGCTGGAATATCCCAACTCTATTTCTGTTCACATTCACAGGACTGAGATTTGCAGCTGACACAACAATAGCCTGGCTTGGGCTATCCCAGCCGAGTGCCATCCTGCCCAAGCAAGATCACAAAACTTGGAAAAATAGAATAAATTTTCCTGGTTTTAGCCATTATTATGTAGAGCACAGTGTGGGGAGTTCGCAAAAGGAGAAGCTTTTTGTTTGGATGGACAACAAATGTGGCAGAAAAATGCAGTTGCTACCCAATAGAGAGATCATCTAAATCAAATACATGAAAACAAATAAGGACTAAAAACTGATCAAATTCTCACCTTATAACTTGTCTTCTCAGTCTTGCTCCTATTGCCTCACACTCCCTCTTCACTTTCAAGAACTTAAATAAAAAATTGCTTAAATGCAACTTCTTACACTGATTTGAAACCCATTTTCTTCACAACAGAGGCTAGTAAAAGCATTTCCCAGCTCCAGTTGGGGGTGATGTAGAAAAAAAATGAAAACACACAAAGGACAAAAAATAGAATTAACCTTTAAATCATTCTATAAAACTGATTCCCATTGGTAAGTAAACAATGGTACCAATTTAGATTAGTTTCAGACTATAGCTTCGTACAAGAAAACAATATTCAAAAGAGTATCCAGATATCCTAGTTTATGGGATAAACATAACAAAAATGTACCTTAGTATATTTTCATTACTTAATGTATAAAATGACCAGATAACTTTAAAGTTAGAGCCCCAAGTACTGAAATCAAGGGATGAACCCGTATTGATATTAAGTCCTTTTTATCAGGACTATCCTACTAGAACACAATCAATTAATTTTGTTCCAGAGCTCATGGTTTCTTATTCTTTTCGCTAAAATCACAAGCATTCTTTAGGCACAGGGGACAGTTAGCTCTCAGCTTTTAACGTTAATTATGGTAATCTCTGTAGACATCATCACCTCTTCTCTTAATTCATAATGTAGGCATAAAATATCAGTGCAGCTTTCTAATATGGTAGCACAGGTCAATGTACTCCAGGGGGTTTTTGTGACAGCTTACTCTTTAAAGCCTTTTTTGTAATTCAGCAATAAAAAAAAACTCTATAAAGAGAATCATATTTAAAACAGAATGGTATTTTATTTTGTGAATGAATTACACCCAGTAAAAAGAGAAATTAGAGACTAAAAAAACTCATGCTGTCTCTTGTATTATTTTCAAAGGTAATTGTAATTTCATACTGAACCAAATATATTCAACCAAGTTCTTGTTTTCCACCTGATTAAAGATGCAGATCAAGTAAATGCTCATTTTTTTTCCAATAGAAAGAAATTCTGTGCTCCATCAGCAAAATACTGCTCTAGTGTTTCCAAAAGGTAAAAAAGAAGCATCTCCATTTTTCCCTGGATCATTCTTCATTCACTAACCTATCTACATCAACATTTACTACAAAGCAGCAGCACACATCTTATGTGACTCTCCTAATCATTCCCACTCAACACCTAACTTAGGTTATAGCCTACATTACTGGCAGTGTTGTAGGAGACTGTCTTACCAACAAGCCACAAAGCATTTGTAAATACTACATCATAAATTGTGTTTCATTTGCAACCACTGAGAAACAAAAATAATATTTCCAAGCATGGGAGTCAATTTTCTTTTAATTTTGTCTTAGGGAAAAAAAATACTTATGATAGCAACACATTTGTCAACTTCCCAACCACTCCATGAACATGAAATATTAGTGTTTAATAGCCTATATATATATAATGCAAAAAAAAAAGGTACTAAAGAAAGCTGTACCTCAAAAAATTGTTGTCAGTACCCATGGCTACACTCATGTAGTGACTCCCCTGATTGTGGTAATTGTGTATTTTCTTCCAAAAAGTTTAACAGCCATACAATACCACAGTCACAGATTAGCTATCACTGCTGTCTGAGGAATCCACTTACATATTCCTGCATTTACTGCGTTTACTGCATTTTACATGCAAAGCATGTAAAAAGTATTTTTCTATGTCAGATTTAAGAAACATTACTCACAAAAAGCACACATCTAAAATTAGTCTGGAAATAGGGAACTAAGTAGATGGCTTTTCCTATCAGAGATATTCATTTCCATAGCACATAATTCTGCCATTAAGCATCATTGTCTTCAACATATTATTTAAGGATTTTGTCATTTCAGGTGTCACTCTCTCTCTTGCTCTTATATAATGCCTTTCTTCTGAGAAATGCAGATGTTTTTATATAAATAATAAGGTATACTACATCTACAAATTAGGAACATCCACCTTTCACAGATGGAGCTGAAACAGACATAATATGGCCCAGATTCACAAATTTTCTGAAATCATCTTCTCTCAGAAAAGATTACAATAACTCTAATTTACTTTGGAAAATTACTGCATCCTAAGTGAACTCTCCTGCAACTTGAAGCCATCCTATTGCAGAAATATCTAATACAAAAGAGAAACTGATTGTTTTTGTGGGGTTTTTTTCCTGAATCACATTTTGGTTAGAGGTGTCTTTAAATCTCCAAACCAAGTGAATATGGAGGTATCAGTCACGACTCTTAGCTGTGAGAAAGTTCCATTTCACATTTACAAGAAATTAGTTCAAATCTGCTATGCTTAAAAACCACGTTGTATACTCTCCTACCTGAATGGCCAACACAAAATGAATTCTCTAAATGTAAGTTTAAATATAAGTTTGTTGCCCTTGGTTTTCCATGTTTTTACTTTGCCTTCTATGTTTTGGTTTTGCCTTCTAATGTTTATAAAATTCGGAGTCAGATTCACACACTTTCTCTTGTAAACAAGAGATGTTTTCATATTTCTCCTCTAGGAGGAGTTTCTTGAGTGATAGTGATGGTCACCAACAAGATTCAAAAGGTGGCAACACCTTGGACCAATCTCTGGTCCTTCTGTACAGTTGTATATATTGGAGTCAGATTTTAAAATAAAGAGAACATTCCTGCTGACCTTGGACCTCATCCCTGCCTCGTCCTTTTGTGTCCTATTGCAACATAAGTTCACTAAAATTATGAGTGATACATCTACAGTGAATAAGAAAAAATTGATTTCTCAGAGCACTGTCATCAGCCTCAGCATAATGCAAAATTAGTTTTGGCCCCAGCCAGAAGCAGGCTCTTCTCATCCTGCTGCAGTCCATTTAAAGTACAAGCTCCTGTTTTATGAAGAGGCAAGATGACAGCAAAGCTCAGAGCAACTGTTTCTAATTGATTCAACGGAAGATAAATAAAATCAGTCCCAGGGCTTCACGTGGGAAGCTCCACTGACAGAGGAAAACCTTCCTTTCTTATTAATTCATACATGGCAGCCCTATTAAGTGGAAGCAACATAGAGGATGGGCTCACATCAAAAGTTTTCATCGATAAATCGTTTCTTTTCAGCCTCCATCGCTCTGTAAAGATCCTACAAGTGATGACAGGACTCAGAATTTGTGGTCATAATGCTCCCTGCAGCACTGCTGCCTTCACTACAGCATGGAAAAAAAGTAATCTTAGCTGGAAAACCATGATCTGATCATACTCTGAGATTAACTGTACAGGCAGAGGAACCGGCTTTTTACTTCTGTTGGGTTTGTTGTTGTTGGGGGTTTTTTTGTTTGTTTTTGTTTGTTTGTTTGTTTGTTTTTCGTGCTTTGGGGAGGAGGAGGGCATATAGGTACTTTTTATTAGATTAATCTTCATAGCACTCCTCTGAATCAATAAATCCATTGAAGAATAAAAGCATTTTCATCAGCTCACTTCAGCTGCTCTGCCAACAACAAAAAGAATCTAAAATAGCTAGTATTTTTGGGCTGCTTTATTATAACCAGTAGAATGGTGAATCTAGCCCCCAACTGTTAATAATTAAAAAACATTTAAGGCAGAATATCTTCAAAGTGTTAGAAGTAACTGTGTGACAGGACTGTTACGGAGTATGCTTACTTAATATAGCTCAAAGAAATGAGATAAGAATTACTAAGATGTACATATAAGTTTGCCTTTCAATGAAGGTATGTGTGAGAAGGGAATGAAGGAGATCCTCATCTGCAAAAGACTACACAGCTCAGAAAATTTTCTTCAAATATTCTCTAGCAGAATCTGCAGCTTTTTACCTAATCTTTGAAACACATAGTCATGCAGATAAGGCGGCATTAAATGGATTACTGCTGCCTCTGGAAAGGAAGATAAGTTAGCCTTTGGTACTTAGATATTCACTTTCTGACAGCTGTTCTTCTTTCTCACAAAATTTCTCTGCCAAGCAAAGATTATTTGGGATTGACAAGTCTGTGCTTTGGAATAAACAAGATCTTTACTCTGATAGGATGCTGGAAACAGATGTTTAGGAACCACATAACACTGTAGGCTATCAGGCGTACTGTGTAACTTGAGGGGGTCTCAGGGAAAAGCTCCCACAAATACCTACAGTTTCCTGACAATGTTTATGAATCTGTGCTATTCCAAAGATACCAAGGGGAAGAAATCTTTCCCTCACACACTGCAAGTCTAATGAGGAAAAGACATTTCTCCTTCCTACCCTGTGAGAGGGTGGAGATAAAGAGCACAAATTGGAGACAAGACGGTGAGGTTGGTGTAGCTAATGAAGTGGTCTGGAAAAATTCACACAAAACAATGCTAAGGCCTAATGAAAGTACAAGGTGGTTTGATTTCTTAAAAAATACATATTCCTGTGGGATAACTAACTGTAATGCATGTGGCATATAAGGACTTGCTAGCATTCACACAACTATTATCAATCCACAAATGTCCTGCTGTATCAATTGATTAGAGATGGGGAAAAAAGCTACACAGGATCCCAAATTCCTCAGTGACACTGTGTTAACCACTAGTGCTCAGACTGTTGCTCTAAGTACAACCTGTGCTTCATCTGCAGCCCTAAAGGGTGGGTGCCCTCCTTGACATTTACTGTCTTCTAATTCAAGCCAGGATGCTGCACCGGTGGCACAGTGGATTCAGGTGAACACTATGGAATATAAACATTTTAAGGCTTGTCTTAGTATTTTGTTAAATACATTCCCATAAGCAGAAGTCATCAAAAGTGGCTTTCACTAACTGCAGTGGCTGTCACCTGAATGACAACATGTCACCAGTAAGTTCTGGTGCTGGATTATACTATTTTTGTTTCCCAGGACATGTTCCTCAGTAAAATCATCCCAAACCAAACACATAACATACATGCAATTTTACATGTGTATATAGACAAGCATTTGAAAATTACTATCCAAAAATTGTCACAAAACATTTTCAGATGTGATGCAACATAAGAGACCCATACAGGCTACAGGTATCCTTGAACTTAGGATCTGCTAAACTGACACTTAATTGCAAAGATGTGCTGAATCTTTGTTAAAGTTTACTGCTACATACAGACAAACATTCACTACTTCAGAAGCAGTTTTCAGATATGCCAGTTTAGATTTTCTGCTTGTAACATTTGACACCAGCCAAGTTCTGCACATTTCTTTTACCTGGAGTAATGGATAGCTTGATGTCCTGCGATATTAAAATAGAAATCGGTTGTGTGTTTCATCTCATCAGTATGTCCAGAGACTTCAATCCAGTGTGCTATCGGGAGGCAGTAAACTCCATCTACTATGTTGCTCTGGTTGTAAACACAAATTCGATCATGATGGGGCCCACTACCTAGAACAGAAGACAGGACAGTTGCAGGCTGTGTACCTGGATAATCTTACAAAAAAACCAAAAAAAACTGCAGGGAGATTTGAGCATTCAAGGCCAGGAGTGGTGCTTCCTGCTTCTTCAAACTGCATTATAAACAACTGAAATAGTGGCAACAGAAGCACTGCCACAAAGCAAATGTTTGGCATTAAAATAAAATTCTGTAGATTATTTTTAAAAGTTTAATTATTTATTTTTAAACCTCCACAATATTAAAAAACTCCTAAATCACTTAAAATTTAAGGAATAATTAATGTCATTTAAGTTTCTCATTTCATGTCTCACAGTATGTGACCTGAGTGTTTAACATTCTCGCTCAGTGACCTCTCTCTAGGGTATCAACCTTGCTGTGTCTCAGACATGCCATGGCAGCCTGACCTTGGTTCAGGCTGACTTCTAAGGAAGTTGCCAAGATATGGCAAGGACCGCAGGGAAAGTTCAAAGGACAGCCATGCCAGAGACAACCACAAAAAAAAAAGGTAGGACTGGTGACATAGGATTTGCTACCAGTTTAAGGCTTCAAGATGAAAAACATCAATGTGGAAAGGCATCAAAGCCCAAAGAAGGTGGCAGACAGCAACCCAGAAACAAGGCAGACTTGTTTAAAGGGGCAAAGAAGGGTGGCCCTCTTCCACCTCACTCACAGCTGCCTGGCCAGCAGAGATTCTTCAGATTCCTGTCACGGACCAGACACATATGGATATCTAGCCAAGGAGTTCATCAAACCCTATCTGTCTTTTATGTTTGTTGACCAATAAACACTCACTTTGTTGTCTTCAAATGCATGTCTCACTTTGAGAATCTGTTCATACACAGTAGAAGCTGCCCAAAATGATCCACAGAGAGATGCTCACAATTGCAACGGTGAATGACCACAACTACCTTAAACAGCCTAGTTTAAACTAAGATTCATTTTCTTATGATTTTCCACTAATATTCATTACCTCTTCTTCTTCTCTTACAGCAGTAGTGTGAACTTTGGTCAGAAAACCAGTTTTTAATACCACACCAGAGTAAGCAACTTGAATTGAAATGGGTCATGTCATCAATCAAAAGGTTATCTAGCCTCCAAAAATACACTAAATGTACATTCTCCACCCCACCACCATTTTTACATTCTTATTGTAATACTAATTGCCGTGTAGGAATAATTATCCTGCAGATCAGAAGTGACCTAGTCTATGGCTTGTTTAAGCTTGTTACACTTATACATTATTAATGACGTTAAAGTATTTCTGAGAAAAATTATGCCCAAAGGAATATCTTCAATTTCACATTGCATGTAAATGCATGATCAGTTTTCAAGCACCACAGTTAGAGAAATTTGCTAGAGCAAGAGCATTTTGGGAGATGTATTAATGCAATGATTAGAGAGTAAGAATAACATTTAAGAGGAAAACTCAAACCATTTCCTTTTTTCCGGATGACATGTAGGCCATTTTATCATAATTGTGAAATATTATTATTTACCAAAATGAAGACTAAAATATGAGGCAGAAAACTATTTTCTCTTTGACACTGCTGAGCAATTATGCATCACATAGTTTTTGATTATTTTATTATAAATAAGGCAAGCAAGATCAGTACAGTTTCAGAAGCTACAAATCTCACCACTATATTTTTATCTCATATTTCTAATTGTTTACATATTCTAACCACCTTTAAACAGTATGAGGAGCCAACAGCATGCATCAACAAATACAACAGAGTAACAAAATCTGTGGATGTTTACAATATTTAATTAATGACTTCATGCATTCAGCAAAATACAGCCACAAACACCACATCTTGCCTTCCCCATTCTGCTTTTCAACACCTGTTTATAACAATGCACAACTCCGTGGCCATGTCCTGCCATCACAAGGCTGAGTCTGCCCACGGACCCATGTCCTGTCCCAGCCTCAGCCTTTTCCCAGGGAGATGCCTGATGCTCAGGGCTGGGGCTGCCCTTGTGCTCCTGACTGCCTGCTCCTGACTGCAGTCCTCAGGGAGCTGTCAGCCCTCATTGCGCCCTGGCAGTTCTGAACCTTGTTCTCAGGATCTCTGGCTTTTTTTGCTACTCCCAGCCCTGTGTTTCCTCGTACACAGGTACCCACCATGTGCTTCCTACTGCACCATTTCCAATTGCTGCTGCTTGAGGTGCATGCATTTCTGCCACCTGCCAGTTCTACAGTTCATCATCCTTCTCCTTCTCCAGCTTTAATTCTTGTCCCTTTTTTGCCTTCCTTCCTTATGACCTTCCTCCTTCTCTCTGCCTTCTTCAGTGCTGCAACCTCCTTGCCTTGTAACCTTATCACCTTCACCATCATTAATTCCTCTAAATAGCCTACAATCACATATGGAAATGGGGCCATGAGTAAGACATGAGATGCTTATTTTATTTGTTCCCTCAAACAGGTTTGGTCAAATCTCAGTCTGAAATACTTTCTTCTGTAATCAGTATTTATCACAGTTGATTTTGCTGCACTGCTCAGCCTCAGCCTTCCCGCTGTGGCCTACAGTCAAACCTAAATTTCAAAAGGTATGGTTCTGGTTTGCCTTTAATAATCAGGTAAACAGTAACAGCTGCATTCATATCATATTTCATGAGAATTGCCTAGCTCTTTACTACTCCTTATGTAATATACTGATCTATGAATTAAACAACTTTCCTACTGAAATAAGACATCTGTGCAACAGAATGTACATCAACATATTTTCAACATAAAGATATATATTCTCATGTGATACAGCTTCATACAGGAAGGAGAGAGTGCTACCATCTTAAGTAAATTTAGGGAACAGAATGATCAAAATGGATTGTGTCCAGAAAGCTGAATTCACTATACTTCTTAAGGGAATCATGAAAATCTGCAATTATCAAAAAAAAAAAAAAAATCATGTTTCACTACCCAGGTAATATCCACATGATTACACAAGTGTCTCTTACCACAGTTTGCTTCACAGTATGCCTTTAACGAGTAAGTTTCAAAATGAGAAAAAAATTGTTGTATCAGTCCACATCTGATAGCCTCTGCTAGTACAATTTGTCACAAGGAATCCACCATATTTTGGATGCCATAAGACAACAATGCAATTTTATAGTATTTCAACTTTCCTGTTCCTAGAGACAATAGTAAAGCCAGGAAGATCAAATGTTCATCTTTGAAAAAAGGAAAACAAACATAAATGTCCTCTGAGAAAGGGCTCATACAACAGCGAATACATGGTTTTACCGCCAAACCCATTCCTAAATCAGTATTTTTCTTCATCTTCTTTTTATTCATATTCCAAGTGGCAAAACATAGGTTTAATTATTTATCATTGGCAAGCAAATAAACAGTCATCTGAAAACACATAAAATTCAGCCATAAAAAGGGATAAGTTAAATATTTGAATAGTACTGGTCTTCCTGTTAATCGATCATGCTGGCTTTCCCAATTAAAGAAGAGCATTTTGGAAGATTTTATTAGAATATACAGGTCCTAGTTTAACTTCTAGGATAGCATTTGTTTTCCTTTAATAAGGTCTATTTTTTAAAAAATTTAAAATCCATCTTTGTGATCCTTCAAAGCAAAAATGCTCATCTGAAAGATTAAAATAAGTTTCTAGGCATTAAATTATAAAGTTCTTCATTGCTTTTGCAGATGGTTTTGCACAGAATTCACTGACGTAGGGAATTGCTGGAGAGCCAAGCAATCAAGTAGCCCTGCTTACAACTCAAGCCTCACAGAGGGATCTTTCAAAATCCACAGGACTGCACTTTATGGCTCCTTGTTTAAGGCATATGAAGGATGATAAAACGAGCATAAGTGGCTGTACAAATAACTAAATGAAAGAATAAAAGCAAAGATCTCTGTATAACTGATAAATGGTGCTGGTAAAAGGAGGAGACCAGAATGAAGCAAAGGAAAACTTTGGTTTTGATCCTCCTTGAACAGGGAAGTTGGACCAGATGATCCATTGTGGACCCTTGCAACCTGATTAATTCTGTGATTCTGAGAAAACCAGATGAAGATATAGGAAGTAATACAAGATGTGCAAAGATCTAGGACTGGAAGAAGGTAAGCAGAGACTAGAAGAGGATATTCTGAAATTCAGTCTAATGAGGCACAACCACAAAACACAAAGAAAAACCTGCAGTTACTATTTTATTACAGCTGTACTACAACGATGAAAGGAGTACAATCCCACAGCACAGACTCATCTTAACACAGAAGAGAACCGCACACAGATTGCACGAAAGAGTCAGAGTGGAGAAATTACCAGTTTGATCTTAAAAGATAATAAACAAAATATGGGTCAACGAAATTTCTTATCACCATTAAGAGTGGTGAATAGAAATCACAAGAATAAATGAAAAAAAAAAAAGATTGCCTCTCCCATTGTCTCTGCAGAGCTCTTTGCAGCAAAGGATCTGCTCAGCCACTGCTTGTTGCACACCTTGCTTGAAGTTTTAATTTATTCTGTGTTGTGTAAGGGAATGTATGCAGGAATTCCAGGGCACAACAGCAGCCATAAAGGAGCTGGGTATCTCATTCCCTGCCTTAGCCTGACCCTAAAACACAGATATGCAACTTCCAAACTACCAAACCCCAGTAAGGTGAAGATGTTTCTCAGTTCACTGTTACCTCCTTAAAAACCACAGGGCTGAGATAACCTTAGAGAAACACATTAACTAACTAACCAACTCCAACCACAAGCAGCCAGGCAATTTTCAAATCATCTACTCACAAATCAGTCAGAGCACAGACTAACTCCTATAATCTTTGTCATAAATTTTGCATGAACCAGTACAATTTAAGTTTCAATTCAAAACTTTATGTCTAAATATTTTAAGTCATTCCATCAACTGTATCAAACAAGGTCCTTTAACAAGGTAAATGAGTATGTTAAGTTCATGCTTAGAAATTCCCCTGGAAGAGTTTAATATTACAAACAATCTGGGGGAGATAAACAGGGAGAGGACAAGGAATAAAAGACTGAAAAAAATAGCAGCATAACAGGAAGTAAAGAAAACATTAAAAAACCCCAAACTCTGAAAGAATAAGGTTTTGCTAGCTTCCTTACCTTTTATATCAAAATTACAACAACGAAAATCTCAAGTCCTATTTTGGATACAATTCTCAGTTATCTGAATGTGATTGCAGTCTTGTTATTCCACATCACTCTCTAACTGAACTTCCTTCAGTACACTCACAATATTCAAATTTACTCACCCTTCATATCAGATTCTATCACAGAAGTCTCCCTGCTGCCTGTGAATAAAATTCAATCTCTGATGTTTTGAAATAGGATCTGTCTCAATCTTGCCAAGGCTGAATTGCTATTGATTGCTAAAAAAAAAAAAAAAAAAAAAAAAAAAAGGTAGGGGAGGCTGAATTCTCCTCATTGGAACTGAGCCAGGTCAAGTTTTCGAGAGTTTGAGTCTGCCACAGGCTCTGGAGTCCCACCTCCCTCAAGTTTCAGCAAAGCCCTCAGCAGTAGCCCTTTGTTTTTACAGCTCTGACAAATAGCTCCAATGCTGTATGCCATGTACAAAGCCTTACTCATATGCCTAAGAAAAGCATACTTTGATTTTTAATGCTATTGTTTCCTGCTGTCAGTAAACCATCTTCCCCTTAGATTCTGTAAGTGGTAGATGAATTTATCACATTACTTTAATACCTAGTGTTAATGTAAGGCAACTTGTGTGTTAATTTGCCACACCTAGTTCAGTAAGTCCTTAACTGGTTTGATTTTCAGAAATGTTTCCTTGCATTTGCCAGCCATGAAGATACCTAAAAAGAAGAAAACCATTTGCATCATACACCACGTGTTTATATTCCACCAGACTTTAAGCAGACTGTTTCAACTTCCCTTTTGGTAGAGCTGCTACATAGAACCATGTAACAAGTTTTAGTTCTATTAAGATCCAGGCCGAATTTAAGACTTTTTAGTCTATTTATATATCCTAAGAAAATTCTTTTGATGGAACTGTATTTTGAAATTACGCCAGAATTAAAATGAAATAGTGTACAAGAAAGCCATTCTCAACACTTAATGCTGTTAATCACCAAGGCTTTTTTTTTTTTCTTTTTTTAATCAGATATAAGAAAATCATAATTTTCAAAAGCAACTTTCAAAAACATGTTTTATTTCTCTCTCTAGGTCTGCTCAGGCCCAGGTGTTTTTCAGTGGGAACTTCTACCATACTACAAGATTTTAACCAAATGCCTTGTTTAATGATGAAGTCAGAGAAAAGCAACTAACAGGAAATTTTCCTCATGTAAAAGACAGTTTCTTTTCTCACAGATGGTAGAAATAAGACTACAGGAAATACAGATGAGATAATAATGATTGATAGCAACAAAATGTATAACCTAATACTGTCTTCCCATTTGCTTTGACATCCTTCACTGTACTGTCTACTACTGATCGCTACTTTCTACCTATTGCTATCATACCAGAAAAATAGGCAGGAAATGAGCTACAAAATAGCAACCACGGCAATACCTTAGCCAAAGTATCAGTCCAGTCACTTATCCCTTCTCAGTGTTTCTTGCCATTGAAAAATTGTTGAGGTCTATTGCATGCTATCACCACTTGGAAGTGAGGGACAAGAAAAATGGTAAATACAGGATTTGCATAAACAATGCATTTATTTTAAATTGCCATTATAATCACAAAGGCTTTAATTAGGCTTTCACAGGAATCAGAATTGGCCTCTGATTATCTCTGTGGGTAGGAAAAGATACATGGCTGCCAAACCCAGAGGAATGCCAAGTATATGCATCTATCTTTATTTTTGTAATTTTGCAGTTTCACATAGGCCATTCTACATTGTTTTACTGATGTCTGGTTGTCTGCTCAGTATAAGCTGGTTAATGCTGATAAGCAGATAGAAAGCAATGAGAATCTTGCTGCCATTTAATTGCACCAAAATGCATGCTATATATATATGTCTTGAGGGGGTTGAAGAACAAATCACCAGGAGCTATTGCACTTTGTAACCAGAGTTTCTTTCCATTCCTTAAAGAAGTATTGGGTTGAAGAATTCAGAGTTATCCACTTTTACTCATTAAGTTTTGTCACATCTGAAAGGTGTTAAGGTATCTAGCACTGTCCAGAAAGCAACAGCTTTGCAGGAACAAAATGCCTATGATGCACAATTATTCAACTATCACATAACTTGTGCTTTATGTTAATTTCTAGTCACCACCTACTTCAGAACAAGACTGGGATCGGGAAAATAAGTAAAACTCTGGATTATTTTCAAAAGCAGACAGACTACACTAAATACTAACGAAACATGCAAGTAGCTGCAAGATGCTAGGCAGCCACTGGCTATACACAGGGAATATGGCACCACCCAGCGGGAACAGCACTACATGAATTATCTGCTTTAAAAGAGCCATGAAGAAATGTAACTCCTCATGGTTCACTGGGTTTTTTGTTTTTAATAATGGAACTACTACCTATTTTAGGGACCTGTAGATTAGTTTTGGAGAAAAAAAGAAGGAAAAAATGGATCTCAGTTAAGAAATTACTATTGTATGCAACTGCACTTCTTGGAATGGCCTCAAAAGAATTTTTACTTTGTGTAGCCTGCTAAGGCTTAGCCCCAAGTATTTTTTTTGTTACAATTTCTCCATTGCAAATGGCAAGTAGACTGTGCCTTCTCATACAGCCTTGCAAGAATCTCCTCCTTTAAATTAAGAAATTATACCTGCTTTGTTTAAAGAGCTGAAGCCAGGAATCAGATTGCTTTAAGTTTCAACACACTTTAAAAATTAAATTTTAATGTGCTTGATTATCACTGATGCTTTCAACAAATCAGGTGCTCAACCCTCGAAACCTATGATCAGAATTTACTTCTGATTGTATTACAATGATGTGAATACTTTTACTACTCCATAAATGTAGCAATCTTTTAGATTATACAAACAGGCTCACAGGAGCATGAACTGGAAGTGGAAGGCCAACATAAGACAGGCTGAATAACATAATGCTTTCTAAATTGCACTGTAAGGTATTGTTTATTCTTGCAAACAATGCATCACTTTTTTTCTCTTCCTCCCTCCCCAAAAAAACTAGAGATGGGGTTTTTTTGGAAGGATTAAGGCTCTGCTCACCTGAACAAATTACTAGACTACCAGCTGACCCTGCTTTTGAGCTTTCACTGGTGATACTGTAAATGTCAACCTTCAAGCAAGCTCCATCTACACCAAATCAAGAACTACATGAAAATCACAGAGTAACAAAATGGTTTGAATTGGAAGTGGCCTTAAAGATCATCCAGTGCCAAGTCTTCCACCTCTTCCCCAGGCAGGGACATGTTTCAGTAGCCCAAGTTGCTCAGGGCCCCATCCAATCTGATCTTCAACACTTCAAGGAAGAGCCATCCACAATTTCTCTGGGTAACAAAGGATCAACATTTTACAATACAAGCTTATATATGTACTACAAGCTTATGTAGGTTTTCATATAATTTATTTTTCCCCTTCCCAAAAATATAAAGTGTTAGCAGATTGTATTCCATCATCTCAAAATACAGTTTGGGGCATATCTCTAGTAAATTCCCTGTCCTTTTATGCAGCATGTTTCTTGACTAGTATCTATAGTTTATTTAGTTGAAAGTAAGGGGATAAAGGCACAGATGAGTGTTCCATCATAAACTCACAAAAACAAATCCAAGCATAAGTTTCATCTTGTATTTATTTAGTTTTGACAGTAGGCACAAAATACTTTTAGTTGCCAAGGTAAGAGATGTTAAGACCAGTTTTGAAGAATCAACATCAAAAACAAAGTACACAGACAGACACAGGTGCAGCTGGGGGGCAAAAAGGTACATACATGAATTTAGTTTTTTTCTAAACCTATTCCCAGATTGTAAAGCTCAGCATAACCAACCTGTTTCCACATATACCACGGCATATCACGAAACCTTTTGGAGAGCAGGCTTCAGCTTCCACAGTAAGTAAGCAAGTACCAGCCCTGAAGAAACCCCACACAGCTCATGTGACCTGAGCCAGAAACACTCAGTGACTTTAAGTGACAGGTCCTGGGTGCAGACCAGCAACACCACTCCGGGACTCCAGAGGCAAGTATCTGATCCTTCAGGAACCCAGGGGGTGTCACCTCCCACCTCCTCCCCCCAGGGAGGGGAACTTGTTCCCTCCAGGCTCAAGCAAGAACTCAGGGAATCCTGCACAGTCCAAGCCTTGCCTGAAAGCTTCCTACCAAAAGCCACAGAACACTGGCCTGTGACTTTGACTCTTCTATCCCACAGAAATAACTACCCCCACTTTTATCTTTCAGTCTCCCCACTGCATTGGAATGGCTGCAATTTGTACTCAAAATATATGATACTGTAGGTATTGTACTATCATAAAAACAATATGCACTGCCAGTGGAATTCTCACATACATTCTTGTCTTAATAAAAAAATAATTTTCTTAAATACAGCACATGATTTCAACATCCAATATACGTAAACATCTGACATCCATAACTGGACAAGAATTTCTCTGGTTACAGATGAATGCCTCAACTCATAAACTTAGAGCAAATATCATTCTGCACTGTTCTCCATCCCTCATAAACATGTCTTCAAAGCTGCAGATATTCTGCAAGTGCTAAGTGTTTCCCAAAGCACATTTTAATTCTAAACACACAGGATACTAAAGAGACAACTCACAGCACTTGTTTAGCACAAAAACCCCTGTTCTTTTCTTTAAGAAGGGAGTTGTCTCTTCAAGTTGTGATTTTTATAAGAATTAAACAGATGACAGCAAAACTTTCATTGATCAAGAGTTTAAAAAAAGCCCAAAACCCCAAAAACATTAAAACAAATTAGATTAAAAAGAACTGCAAGATTCCCGTTATTGGATAGGAAAACATCCTTAGGCTCCCTTAATGTAATACATGAAGAATTATAAATTTCAAGGTTTAAGCAAATTTGTGCTTTCCTGTAAATATCAATTGAGGAAAAAAATGTTGATATGAATGACTAATTGAAAAACTCTTCTGCATTTAGATGATATGCCCACTCGTATTCCATCATTCCAGCTAAGCACTGAGCTCAAACTCCTGAGCATTCACAATGACAAGAACAAAATGCCACACAGGTTAATCCTAAAACTGCAAATCTGCCAGAACGCCATACATTTTTTACTCTGACTACATTTCCTAAATGTGCTCCCTGGAACAGACGATAATTTGAGCTACCCCTTCTTCCAAACCAGACAGTAATCATCGACCTTACAACTGAGATTCTCTGAAGTTATTCTCTATTATATCTATAGAATTCTAATTATTACTAGTTCTACTATTATTTATATATTCTGCATGGTGAGGACTGCTTTATATACCAGTATCATTGTCATATTATGTACAACTTGGCACCTTCAAAAGAGACCCAATTCTGCTTCCTTGGACAGATGTAAAGATTTTTATTCCATAAATTCAGTTTTCCTGCAATTCTGGAAAAGAAAAACATGGTTAAAAGAGGAAGAAAATACTTTTTGTTTTAGCTGCTAAATAAAACAATTACTATTGTACAATGTACATAGTCCTCCATGATGTAAACTTCTGTGAATGTAGCATTAGCACAAAGTCTTTTATTAGCATAAAGAAGAACAAACAAATGCAACAGCTATGACAACATGCATGTTTTAGTCTACATGACAGAAAGACAGTTCAGAAGTGTGGTACATATTCTTAAAACGGGTGAAGAGCAACTGCTCTACTATGTGTTATTTTGGTACATAGATTATGATGCTGTGAGTCAAAAAAATACCCTCACAAATTACCAAGGGATGTCTTCCTTTCACTAGGTCAGATCCATTCACCAGTAACAGGAGGTATATTTAGAGTTTTACTTGACTCAGCAGACAATTGTCTGAGTGTTTCTCTTGTATTTAAGATACTTAAATATACCACAACAGCATACGGAAACTGACTAGAGTCAGATGTCATTCAACATCTGAAAACACATAGCAGGAAGAAAACACGGTGGAAGCACTACTGAAACAGCAAAAAGACTGGAAAAGCTGAACTTTTCCCTGTGTTTTTCTTCAATAAATTTAGAATTTACCATCCTGAAAATGCCATCATGACATTTCACCTTAGCGAAATATAATAACAACCCACACCACAGTGCATATCAGGAGATCCTGAATTCTTTACTACTGGGGAAAGAAAGAAAACAAAACACCATGACAACGGATGCCTAAAGTAAGGCGGAAAAAATAGAACTGTTTCAAACAACTTTTACCAACCTACAAAGGCAGCCTCCTTCTGCATTCACCCGCCTCCATCAAACGGTTAAAAAATATTTTTGTTTGCGAGAACCCACGTCACGCCACGGCAGCCGGGGCGGCTCTGCCTGCAAGCACAGCTCGGGCCACCGCCGGGCCGGAGCACCGGCAGCTCCCGGCTCAGGCAGGGCCCGGCACAGCGGCGCGGCCCGGGCAGGAAGCGGGCGGGGCTGCCGGGGCGGACCGCAGCCAGAGCCAGCCCTCAGGAGAGGCGCCGGCACCGCCCCTCCCGGCAGGGCAGGGCGTCCTTGCGGCCGGGCAGTGCCGGGGGTGCGAGGGACGGCAAAAGGGTGCCCTCCGTTACCTTCCCAGAGGAAGTGGCCGCCCTCCCGCCGCAGGAATTTGTACCAGAAGGGGCTGGCGGCGTCCTCGTCCGGCAGCGCCACCTCCGCCAGCCACAGCGCGGGCTCCTGGGCGGGCAGCGGGGCGCTCGGCCGCGCCCGCCTCATGGGCACGGCGCGCCGCGGGTCCCACTCGCCCAGCTCCGGCCGCGACCCGGCCACCAGCAGCTCCGCGCCGCCCTCCGTCACCCGGGCGGGCAGCACCACGCCGAAGCGGAACAGCATCTTACTGCCGCTCAGAGAATGTGGGTTAGCGACGGAGTCTGCTACTGCTTGCAGCACGGCCCGGAGCAGGGCCGCCGCTGGGCCGCCGCCCGGGCCCGCCCTTCCGCCGGGGATGGGGGCCAGACACCGCCCCTGCCCTGGACACCGCGCCTGCCCCGGACACTGCCCCTGCCCTGGACACTGCCCCTGCCCTGGACACTGCCCCTGCCCGGGACTCTGCCCTGGACACCGCCCCTGCCCCGGACTCTGCCCTGGACACCGCCCTTGCCCCCGCCTCCGCCCCTTGGCTCTGCGGAGCCCGAGCGGTGGCCTCTTCGGTCCGGGCTGTTCCCGGTGCGGTTGTTTCGGGAGCTTGGCTGCCGCACGCATGTAGCCGAAGGAAGCTCCCCTCCGAAAGTAGCGGCTGGGGGTTCAAACAGCACCGACCCCCGATCGCCTCCTAAAGTGGGGATGGAAAATCCTCCCCGCAGCTAAACGCTGGCTCTCCCGGTTGCCAAAGGCTACGCGTCACGTATGCTGACTTTAAACAAGGATTATTGCTGCATTAAAGGAAGCCACTGCAATTCCTCCCAAGAGCCCAGGCTTAATTTAGCGCATCGAGCACATCATTAAAAATTGCCATACGCGCAGCTACAAACAAGGACTGGCTGCAAATAACGCTTTAGTGTTTATGATGTTTGTGTCTTCCGTGCTCACAGCCCCACAGTCGTGGGGAGAAAAGAAATGTGAAGTGCTGAGGGAGGTTTAAATCTGGAGTTCACTGCATGCATTCTGTTTACAGCCAGAAAGGGAAAATTCGGCAACTCCTACGTGTAGCAATACTCAGGACTTACAAAGACTGAGGGAGAGGATGCAGTCCAACCATTTATGGGGCGGTCTTTGCTTGAATACACCCATTTCAGAAGCTTTTAAGGACAGAAACAGAGGAGTGGTAACTTTATTTAGGTCAAGTTCTGGGAACAGGATCAAGGCCTTTCAATGAGTCAAAAGAAATCGTGCCTGAAAAGATGGCTGTTTGTTTCCTTTATTCAGGGGTGATGACACTGAAGTGTATGTGCTGCCAAATTTATTTTTAAGAGGGCTTTAGTCAATTTTCACTGATATTCATTGAAATTGTGTAAGTGATATTCCACTGCATTTCCAGATGTAACCAAAGCAAATGGAATTCTCGCTGTCCTCCATTTCTGCTGGCTTCACTGTAGCACTGCTGCCTTTGTGGAACAGTGCAGTACATTTTAATCTTTGTTTCTGCTCAACCTTATAGTCATGCTACCCATACCCTATCTCATAAATGTCTTTCAAATATCGACCTCTTCACCATACACCTTCATTTTAGCAGCATGGATGAGACAGAATGTAACAACTTTGGGGTTCTATCCTAAAGCTCAAGCATGACAGGAGTCCTAAAACCACGCCGGCATGCTGTGTCTACGTAAAACCATATGCTTCTGTTCATTCCAGTCACAGTCTCAGCTAAGAAACTGCAGGATCCAATAGTACATCTGACTGACAGTTTAATTCCTGGCTGTTGTCTAAGCCCCAGTGTGAATAGAGACCAGCAACATCCATCTTTGGACAAATCTGAACTGCTTTCTTCCTGTAAATATTGACTCCTCATCTTACATCTGTAAGCCTTGTGAAACAGTCAAAAATTGTTCTGTAGACTCTGATGTGTCAAGTAGCATCTTTAAAAATAATTCAGTCCATTTCTTCTCCAGGATCTGCCTTAATCCATTTTGTGCCACTCAGTACTGTTAGTTTAAGGTTAAAAATGACAGAAAGTGGCCAGCTTGATTTCCTGTGGTTTCCTCAAAAGCCCTAGTGCAGATTAGGGTGAGGTTGAGACATCAACAGGAAGGGCTGAAAATCTGGATCTACTCATGGATGGTGCAAAACTGAGATAAAAACCAGAAATGTAGATTGGCTTGGGATGTCCCATGGCTGGTGATAGTGGGACCAGAAGAGCAGTTTATATTGATGAAATTGCAGGCTGAGTAGGGGCTGTAGACAGGATAAAATTTATTAGCATTAGATCTGAGACTGATGAGCCAAAGCTTTGTTTTTATGGTCAGAAAGCAAGGGCAAATGTATGCGGTTTTTCCCCTGTTAGATTTGCATTGTCTATAATTCATCATCTTCTAAACTGGAATTTCTGCTGGAGTAAAGGCAGGGGTGGTGGGGACGAGTTACTGTTAGTATTTGGGATTGAAGGAGTTGATAAAGTACTTCCACAGTTGAGCCATTGCCATAACCCTAAATTTAGTTTTAAGTGTCACCCTAAGCCTCTTAAGGAATTAACAATAGTTTCCCTTGCCAAAATGACCTGTTACTCTAGTATTGCCTGGCCAGTGCTCTTCTCCTACAGCGCTCAACACTATTCTGAAACCTAAAAGCTTTCCCTATAATCCAGTCATCTTTTACAACCACAAATTAAACATGACTATTTCCTTTTTTCCCCCCCCACTATAGTAAGTCCTCATTCCAACTTGGCAAGCGTAACAGTTCCCATCAAAAAGCTTTGGCACAAAGGGGCAAACCCCTAATAATCAAGTTGTTTCCAACTGTCACAAAACAGTTGTCAATTGTTGATCCCTGTGGGAACAAACTACCATCTTAGAGGTCTGTCTGCATTGTAACAATAAACACTGTGCATTTGTGCCCCTCACAGCCGTTTAGGATCTCTCAGTACACTAAACTTACAGCACCCACTTGCTGACTGGAAGCCTCGATTGACCTCAAATCGAACAGTGAACTAGCAACACAGTGAGGCTTAGTGCCAAGTTTATTTTAAAGCCTTCAGTTTATTGTTGCTGCTACCATCCCAGGCATTTGCTAAAGCTGATTCTAATTGGCAAAAGGGGAAGAATTCTATGAAAAAATAGGTTATTTTTACACAGCATTAGTGTGCAAGAAGGGACTTGAGAGACCCAGAGTTTCTGCAAGAATCAATTGCTTCATGGATTTCACCTAAATTGTACAAATATGTAGTAGCCTTATGTAATTTCCAGCTAATTAGCTGCTTTATTATCCAAAATTTGTGCAAGTGGTGGGGATCTCACAGGAGGACTCACCGTACACGGATGTGTACCAACTTAACACTAACCAACCATTAGTTATACCTTCAGGTTTCTGCTAATGGCTGTATTTAAAGAAGTCTAGGGAAAAGTCTGAATGTCCAGAAATTGGAGCTGTAACTTTATTTCCAAACATGTATAACCCCTTTTAAGGCATTTTCACTTGCTGTGCATAAAACCTTTGCAGGATCACTGTTCTAACTTTCTGCAGAAGTCTGATTTCTTATAGTGTCTCTTTTAGAGATAAAATGGTATTTTTGTGAACCAAAGAGTTTTAAACCATTTGTTACAGTCAGAAAACTTGGGCAAAGTATTGCTGGTTGAAGTTTCAGTAAAGACAGTAGTTGAGAATTTTGACAGTGTACAGCAGTTCAAAATTCAGCTTTCCAAGTGGGAAGTCATATTTTTCTTCACAATTTTCTTATTTGAAAAGTGTCTACTAGGTATAGAGACAGCACACAGTTATCTGATCAATGTGAACTCTAATAAAATGACAGATGAAAAAATCCATGTTAGGGTAGCCTGTGTCTGCAGTGTACATGTTCTTCATTATTCCAAACTTTTACCCCATAGCCCAGTTTGCAGCTTGGAACAGCTTTATCTGTTATTGCTGTACAGTGATCTCAGATGATAATATTTCCAAGTAGGGAAATCTGTAGTGAAGAGAGAGAGTTTGAGTAACAGAAACAAAACACAAATACAGAAAGATCTGGTTGGAGAAGGGAACGGGTGACCCTGATTGCAAGTTGTGGGTGATGTTTAGATTAGCAGTGCTCCTTCCTAGACTTGCCTTTCTTCCTTTTTAGGTCATTTTCTTTCTTGTAAAGATACAGAGAAAGTGTTATTGCAATTTCCAAATGTTTCTGCTAATTATAGAAAAGAGAAAGGCAGCACATGGTATGCAGTCTTGCTTGTAAAAAGGCAAACATTTATATTATGTGATAAGCTGACTTAGATGTATTAGTGACTTGGGTAAAATGTTCATTGCTGAAAAACTTACAGACAGCCTGTATTGCTTTAAAGAGACTGAGTTAAATATAAAAGAAACCATCTTCTACTGCAAATAATTTAAGACCACTGGTTTAAGTGAAAGTTGATTATGTTGATTAATCTAAACTAATCAATCTATTGACCCAGACCTTCTAATTGAATTCTAACTAATTCTAAGAGGAATTCTGTCCCTCTTATATCAATTCTGATAGAACTATGAACTAATGCTCTCACCAACACTTCTAATTTGACAATACAGCTGCCAAGAAATACCTCTACAGACCGAAGACTGAAAGAAGACTAAGAATGAATGAACTTATTAACAGATAAGCATTGCTAACCAGAATTTTTAGTTTTAAGTTGAGCTATGTCAGAGCAGTGATAACTGCATGAAGCATTTTAACTGCTTATTGCTAGGAGCGACCTTTTATGCAGACTAAGCTACAGAAGTTCTGCCAGGACTGACCATTTTAGGAATTGTGTTGGAAAACTACTCTGCAACAACAGGTACAACACTACAGGAGATGGTTTCCACTTTTGCAAGGGGGTTGGTGTAGCATATTTTTTAAAAATGGGGTTATTTTTAGAAGTAACTTGGCAGTATAAATACACAGTAACATTACAGTAAACATAACAGAAATAAATACAGGAATAACTGATCTGGTAGGTTTCTTTTTTCAACATCCACTAAAGCTGTCTGCATCCTCCCCAGCCTCATATGCCTTGGGAGCTGGACAAAGTCCCCCCGTATTTCAGCATGGGGCCCTTTCAGGATGTCGGATCAGCCTCATCAATGTCCAGAAATCAATGAATATTGCAGACTAGTCCAGCACATGGCTCCTTTCCTGCCCAGAATTAGTCACAGAGTTTTTAGAGGGATGCTCCAGGTCATCTGTGGTGCATTTGCACTGGGATACTGTGACCTAAGCCAACTCAGAGTTCTGGTAGCCCTAGCAGGAACATGGCTCCTCTGCCTGGCACAAAGAGACAAGAGAGGCCAGGTGCTTACCTGGACATCAAAGTACTTGGAGCTTCTTGAGTGAAAAACAGTATGCAGCTGTAATCATTACAATATTAACCCACCATCAGCTTCATTTTTGAAACCAGTCTGTTATCACCAATATTATATCAAGTTTCTAATTAAAATATCTACGTAAGGGAAAAAAGAAGTGTTTTGGCTGTTTAGAAACAAGACTGTGTAAAAACAAATACTTGATTGTACAGAATAGCAAAACGTTATTAGTTAAGAAAATTTTATTTCATTAGTTAAGAATCTGACCCAAAACTTATGTGCAATATGAGAGATTAACTTTCAAGTAGAAAAATGTGCCTGCTTTTTTCTGTGGAGACTTAAATAATCCTTCCACTTTCAAAAGCTGATGCTCACAGATCCTAATACCTGTGCTCCAGTCTAATGCACTCTCTGTATCTGTGCAGGGTTTCAGTGCTCTTGGGATCCCCAGCAATTACTGATTGATAGAAAGTTCCTGTATATTACACTCCTGGAGCCATTTTAAGAAAAATGTAATTGCTTTCTTTTCATTTTGCAGACTTGAACGGCAATTGTTTTATGTATGACTAATAACATTTCAGGAAGTCACACACAGCATTGGATGTTGTGTAAAAGGTGAGAAAAGCAACCATGGGAAAGGAAGCTTGACAAGAAAACTTCCTTCTCAATATGTGCTTAAGCAATAGGTTTCTAGCTTGAAAACTGACTGGAATTTAATAAACAGCCTAAAAAAACCTTGAAGTCTTGCTGAAAAGTCCAACTAGATTTTAAGTAAGTTAGAAACAGAACCATTTTATTGTATAATGATAAAATGGCTTTGGAACAAAAGCTGTTTGGAACACTAAAGGGAAACCTTTACTGTTTTTTAAAAAGTCAAGCGAACATAAACTGAAGGGTGTTATCCTTCAAGCCATGGCCCTGTATCAGAAAAGGGAACAGAAACAATTATTCATTTAAGTATACAATTCTCAGTGGTTATTATATGCTTCTCATAGTACAAGAAATCAAACTTACTGGTGACTGACCCTACCAATCAATTTATTTTTCCAATTATATTAAAAAATTAAAAACAACTTAAAGCCTTTTTCTCAGACTGAAACTGGGTCAAAAAATAAATCCAGAAGTTATCTTTAGATCAACACATTATTTTTAAGGTCTAGGAAAAGTGGCAGCAGAAATAAAAATCCAGTTTTACCACATACAAAAAATAAGAAGAGGTTGTATCACCAACTAAATCTAATAAAACAGAGATTTAATGCTCAAGTGTATATAACAGCAGAGTAGCTACTCTCTTATTTCTATATATGAATCTGTTGCTGTATCATTGCATCAATACAACACACTGCTGCTGCTTATCATCCTGGTTTCATGTATTTACCAAATCTTCCACTGCACATCTCTTTATTTTAAAGAAACTTTATTTTGGCTGATTTGGCAAGCTTCCCTAAAGTCACTTATCTGGCACACAAATAATCCCTGCTAAGAAACACACACTACTTTCATCCAGATATAAAGAAACCCTTGGAAATAGGAATTGCAGTCTAGAATGAGAGTGTAAATAGCCTGCAACTTAGCAACCTTCCACAGGCCATGGCAACAGCTTGCAGCCAAGAACCAGAAGATGTGTATGACATACTTTGCAGACTAGATCATAGACAGGGGACTCCTGCTACTTAATTTGGTGTGTGTATGTTGCTGTGTACCATAGTAACCTGTTTCCACTTGAGCTCAAGTTCTCACACAGATGCCTCTCCATTAGCACGGCCATCCCTCAAGGTACTGCCACAGAAACCACAGCTGAGCTGTACCTGGCCCTTAAGTCAGCAGCTGATCACTTGGTTTCTCTTCACCTGTTTGAAAGAATAATGGATTTTGAAGATCAGCCCAAAACCAGATCAGTCGTGTCAATCAACAGTATTACAACAGCCTTTGAAGTACAGCACACACTTCAAATATTCTGTGTAGAATTACACTTGAATTACACATACATTGTCTTGAACAGCTATAAGAACACTTCAATTTTCAAGTGACATTATCTTTCTCAGTGCTTTTTATTCCTTACTGAATTAAACTATAATTACGCAAGCTGTCTGAAACTTCTTACACCTGTGCCTTCTAAAGTGGTTTTAAATTTACTGAAAAATAGCACTGAGATATAATTTTCAGAGATTCCTTCTTGGTTTACTTTTATACATTAACTAATCTGCACTCCTCCATAAACACAAGTTGTCAGGCTAAGATCCATTAAAGCTTAGTGCCATATGAAATATTGTCGCTGAATACCTTCCCTATTCTGAGATAAATCTAAAGAGAAAAGTTAAGAGATTCATATATTACTAACAGGCATTAATTTGGCAAAAAATGCACATTTCTGAAGTATTACACTCATGACTTCAAATTCCAGGTCAGTAGAATTATTTTCTTAAATTAACAGAATTAGTTTTTGCTTGATAGCAAATTCCTTGTCTGTTAAACCTGTAGAATAAATCCTGATCTGATCTCTCACTTTTTAGGTTCCTGTCCATAAAACAATAAAATGGGAGTTTTTAAAAATATATTTATATAGGTATTGTTGGAACTAGTTCCAAGCAAACTTCAAGTACTTTTGAGTCTCTGTCAGCCAACTAACAATTCTTTGTAGCATGTAGTAGAATATCATGCTCCAAGTTCTCAAGAACTTAATCTTATTTAAAGAACAGGTTTTTAACACTGCACACATTTATGAGCAATTTTAATTTGTTACCAAATACAGCTATCTCAGTGGCTAGAATATTTCTAAGGAGGAAAAGGCAAAGGCAATAGAGCTGTAAGAATGGCGTGATGGCCAGTCTGCACTGACAGGGGCAGCACAGTGAAGCACTTGATGTGCCACTATTGGGTCTTTGGAAGCATCCACATTTTAAATGATTTAAACTGAAAGCAACAATTAAGCTCTGCATTTTCACTTTGACTCTAAGTATGAATATGCAAATAAAATAGGTTTTACCTTCATGATCAATGAAATTGTTAGTGTTCACTACCCTGAACTGCATTAAATGACACATCAAATAAACTACCCTTCAGCATTTTGCAAAGACTATGGTGTGATAACTCAGTCTGTTGCTTCCATAATCAGAAACTCAGAGAGTATCACTTCTGGCTTGGTGAATTTGACTGGTGTTATTGCCCAATTCCTCCTCACCAGAACATATTATGTGAGGTACTGACTTGTGGGTTCCAAGTATAACAGAGCACCTGTCTTACCTTTGCTTTCTGAACTACCTCGCTTTCAGCTACACACATTGCTTTCAAACTACATGAATTCTATCAATAGAAAATAATAAGCTAAACTAATTGACAGGGTTTCCTTCAACACTATTTCTAAAGAGTGATTATGCACACAAAACACAATTTAATATTTGCATGTTATCTCCATGCTCCTTTAATCACTGAAGATACTTGTTTGTCTCTATCAGCCATCCTCCTGTGGGTTGGAAGTAAACAGTCTGGCAAGTTACCAGCATCAATTAAAAAAAACAAACACAAACAAAAAACAAACAAACAAAAAACCCCTGTTGCCACTTGTGACCAGTGGAACAATACATGCTACAGCATGCTCAAAGCCAAGTACTGCAGGAGAGGTGGCAACAACAGACCTATCCACATCTGTACAAAACAACCATCTGCAGCACAGCACCATTAGTATTTGATTCCAGAAAGATCCTATGCTGAAAAAGCACAAGACTTAGACTTTTTTACATCTAACATTTCAAGAGCTGAGCCCATCATTATTCACCTCCAAAAGTAACAGAGCCAAGGGAGCATATTGTGTTGTAACAATTATGTCTACTTTCTAGTGCTTTTCCTTTTAATATTTTTAAGTGGAGGGACAAACCAGTATTCATATCATTCTGGTCTCCATGTCTTTGTAGGGAAAGTTAAACCAATCTTATTCAAATGAGGTTCTCTAAATGTGTTAACCACTAAACCTCAGAAGGTAGGTTTTTCTTTCTTCATATTTAAAAAGCATGAAATAAAAAGCACTGACTGCCAGTGCCCTCATTTGCTAGTAGAAAGATCCAAAGTGACTCTAGCAGAACCATTCTTTTTCGGAAGTCAAAAGATACACATTTATGAGAGGTAACAGATAAATCCATACCCTCCTTTGACTTTATTAGTACATAAAGGATTATGTACCTCTGGAAACATATATTTAATTTTCTGCACTTTCAAACCATCTTTTTTAAGCTATGGGTATTTAACATAGGTGCAAGTTTTAACTTAAGACTTTATGAAAATAAAATTGCTGTTTATAAAGCTATGCAAAATTATCATTTACATGTGTAATTTACACTAGTATGACTGAAGATTAAAAATCCCAGTGGGATATTATTATTTTTTGAACAATGCCAAGAAAATTAGAGACATTAAGGAAAAAGGAAATATTCCAATGCAGCTCTTCTCTCTCTGAACTATGCAGACACGAAGAGAGACTGATGCTTTTCCTACTGCTTCCCTCAGCTGGCTTTTTTTTTTTTTTTTTTGCAAAGCTCTGTGGATTTCATTAAAGCTCACAACCAATCAGCTGAAAATGTAAATGAGACTAGTAAACTTCAGCAACTAATTTGGGTACTGTACACTTTTTTTTTTTTAATTGCAGTTTTCTGCCATTCAGAAATGCTTGCTAATATAACAGCTTTTTCTTAGGGCCAGGCCATCGACTAGAGACCTGAAAAAGGGAAAGCTACTGAATTATTTCACAGCAATGGACTAGAGTGATGGATAAATGGCAATTATTACCTAGAAGGGCTTATTTCAGACCTGAAGAGTTAGTACTTTGGTTTAGAACTAAGATGTATTTTAAGCAGCAACCCATGTGACCTGGATTAGAAGACCTGAAAGTTACACAGAAGTCAAATGAATCCACTCATTTCCCCACAAACACATTTTTATGTAAATTTAGTAATAGTGTTGTCATATGACAGAATGTGAATATGTATAACACATAAACTAACAAACTTCAGATTGTTCTACTGAGACCAAAAACACTCAAAAATCTGTGAAAAGTTGTTATTGACATAATAAATCCATGCGGCAGTTACTGGTACTGTTTCCTAAGTTCTGTTAAGGTTTACATCCATACCACTAGAGAATGGTTTTATTTTACATTTATTATTCTGTATTTATTAATGTTTGCTTTGCTGTAGCACATCTTTGTTCAAATATTACTACCTGCATAAATTCAAGGAGATAGAAACCAATTCATTTGATACATAGATCCAACTAAGCATAAAACTAACTCTACATGGATTTCAAGGAATTACTATAGTCATAGCTTTAGCATCCCACTTCATTTAAATGTGACTACATCTATATGATCCATACAGCAATAAATAGTGAGCTTTTTCCTTATGCAAGTTGCATTATGGATAAGTTGATGAGAAAAATTGCAATTACAAGCTCTGTGGTCACATGTGTCAGGGGGCTGCTTACCCTTACTATGGATGAGTCCCCAGATAATGAGCCTCATGATAGTTTCAGCTTGAGCACAGCTCTAAAACTTTATCACCATGGATGCAAGTAGCCACTCTAAGCTGGTCAAAATATGGAAGAAAAACATGCTCATATGATCCTCATGCAACCATCAGGTACTTTGCTCAAGATCTGAAGTCACATCAGATGCATCAGCTGGCCACTTGTTAACTTTTCCCCAAGCTCTGCTAGGTTACCACAGATGCCAGGGAATACTCATTCATTTTGTGTCTTGTTCTAAGTACCATGGTGAACAGTAAGTTGTTCAAGTGCTGTCAACCAAGAGTGGCTTAAATTTCAAAGAGAATATTCCAAAGACAGGCTGTGCCCTACCTTTAGAGTAGTGTTTTTTAAACCCACTTTTGCTGAGAGCATATGTGTGGGCAGAGCAAAATTAAAGACCAGTTACGATTTACATTAACTGTCAAAACCATAAATGATTCCATATTCTCCACCTATTTCAATTTCTAACTTACATTTTATTTCATCTTTTTACATTTTACATCTATATTTTATGGATGTTCTGGCCAACCTTATTTACCACACCTCTACATAAGGTGTGTAACTAATTCATACAGGTGTGTTATTCTGGGACTAGTTGATGCAGTAGAAATGTAGTAGCCACAAAACCTGCTCCTGCATCAGTTCCCTTCCATGGGCAGAATCTCCTGCCAGAAGCCTGCTCCTGTGGGGACTGCAGCTTCCCTCAAGGTAGATCCACCTGCAGGCCACTTGGGGTCCTTCACTGTCTGCAGAACTGATACCTGCTCCTCTGCAGTCCTTCGTGGCCTAGAGGAATATCCTGAGTTACCATGGTCTTTTCCAGATTGCAGAGGAATCTCTGTTCCCACATCACGGACCTCCTCCCCCTAACTCTTTGTGTCTGCAGGGCTGTTTCTTTCACGTTTTTGTCGCTCTTCTCTCACAGCTGCTACACAGTGTTTTTCACACTTTCTTAAATGTCCAGTCTCTTCTCGCAGAGCTTCTTCCTTCTGGATGTTAAAATTAGCAAATCTGCGACCATTTAAGTTTCACTTGAAGATCAGAAGGACAGTAGAAAAGTGATATTGCCAATCATACAGCTTTTGTGTCTTGCTTTGGCTTTGGTTTTCATTAGAAGAGGTATTTGTTTATCTACATGCAGGAGACTTCATTTGAACAAAATATAGAAACTGAGTTTTCTGTTTACTTCCCAGGCTCTCCTAACAACCATTAATCAACACTGTTTATACATTAAAAAAAAAATCACTGAGAATTTTTCCAGTTGCTGGGGTAGGTTTCTTTTTGGTGTGGGGTTTTTTGTCTTGGCAGGTTTGGTTCTAACCTTTAATATAAAGGCTTCTGTGTGTATCCAAAAAGGCATCAGCTGAAAAATATGATTACAAGTTACAACCCCATTTAACTGATGTCAAAGATGCAGGTCACTTGGATAGTCTGTTTTATCACAAACTACAGAAGCAATTTTTGTTGTATGCAATCTTATGTACTCAGTAGATTACTGAATAGATGGGATTGTGTACAACAATACTGCACTGTTAATTCAAGAATATCCTAGCCATCTGCATATTAAGAAACACATGCCCAGTGCTGTACCTTATAAAAATCTTCCTTGTAAGTAAAGCCCCCTTGCTTAGGCAACAGGGCATTCAATCATCCTTTCCTCTTCAAATACACAATGATGTGAAACTCCAGACAGCTGATGCTCATGAACAGCTGTCACAGTTCACAGCACTAATATTTTACCTTAACCAAGGTTCAAATCTCTTTAAGCAGCACACTATTTCCTGTTTGCTGCACAGGCCTCCAGAATCACATGTGGAACACAACTATATAATTAAAATACTAAAGAGAACAATATTCAGAAGATTACACAACCCATAACAATCAAACATTAACACTTCTGAACAAAGTCCAACTAGGCTCATGCCAGGTCGTTGATTGTTCATTTGCTACCCAGTCACATAATCAGATTAGTTTTGTCCTGCAGCCTACCCCTGTGCTATGAATACTAATGCAACCCATCTTTCATTTTACTAGTGGAATTGCCTCCATTTAAATCACATCAAACTTGAAGATTGCTCTGCTGTTACATACTTGAAAACATATATTTGGGGGGGGGGAAAGGCAAATTAAAATGAAAAGCATATATCAATCTATTTCTTCTGTTCCTCTCTTTAATATCTTGCAAAATCCTTGGTTCAATATGATATTATGATACTATGAAACTGAAACAATTTTGTTAGGTCATTTCATCTTTTCCTACTACTGTTTTCCTGCAGCTCATTCATTTTATGATTTAGATAAATATATAAATGTCAGCCCAGTTTAGGATGAAACTAAGAACCAGAACACTGAAATATCCTCAAGGCAGAAATCACATTTTCCTGATTCATTGTACATATCTATCCCTAATGAAATTCTAGCTTTCCTACATTTTGCAGTTAAACTGTATACTTTTTTTTCCTACTACCTGAGGCTGTAAGGAGGCTGTATACCTACTGCTGCATGTGTCACAGAATTAGTCTGCCAAAATAGCAGAGGTGTGGACTTTTGCCATCATACTGCAACTAATAATGATTAATAATGTTTTCTGGATTACCAGGTTATTAGTGAGCTATACTGAATTCTATCAGTCTTGCTCCTTGCATGCCCTAACACATTTTTGGTCTCTTTTTCTGCCATATATCAATAAAAATCAAGCAGATGGATCCTCTGTCTCTGAAGGACTTTACTTTTCTATTATTCTTACCAAATACTGCCTCTGATACCACCAGCATGTAAAATCTACATCAAATACGTACCTTGTATTCAGTCAAGAGGACTGTGTTCAATTTAACTAATATTTGATTCAGGAATGCCAGCAGTGCTTGGAGACAGTTTACAGCTAAAGCACATTAAAGCACAAGTACCAGCAGGATAACTCCTGCTATTATGGAAAAACTGATAAAGCGCCACTGAAACACAGCTGCAGCATGTACAAGTTAAACTCTCAGCATTCTCAGTCTCTCACAAGAGTCTGTATACACTGGGACTCAATGCCTGAGTTATTCTATCTCTTTATTCAGTTTCCCTCTCCAGTTTGGATTATTGCTTCAATATTGACCACATGCCAAAAAATCACATTATGAGATTCCCATTCTTTAAACTCCGCTTTACATGCTGTAACTTTTTATAAATACTATCTGAATACTACTTTTTTCCTCAGTGCTGTAAACAACTGCTAGGTTCTGCTCACCTGAAGATTATCAAAGCTACCTGAACAGACATTCTAACTAAAGAAATTTAAATCTGATATTACAGAAGGCATTGAACTATCCACTGTACTTAAATCTCATTTTAGAAAATTACATGCAGCACAGAAGACATTTCAGCAGTAGTAACTTCAGAAAAACAACCTAAAAAATACAGGCAAATCCCCTACAATACTTTAAGCATCAAGAAAGTTAAAGGAAAAATATTTCCTTACACAGCAGAGTATCTATCGCAGTTATGGAGAGAGAAAACCAAAATGTGGTCTGTCTAAAAAGTTAAATAGTCACAAGTTTTTAAGGTTGAACCTAATGTAGTATGGGTATCATTATTATTTGTAAAGACTATTTGTATGCCAGTATTAGCAAATGTCAGGCCAAAACATCAATTTCTGAGCAGTCTTCTATTTTAATCATGTTTTATATTCTGCCATTCCATAAGCAGTCTGAAATACAACCATTATCTAAACACCCTAAATTTTTGTTTCTGTACTATTCTAACCAACAACTTTCTACAGAAAGCTTTACTCATAAAACAACACACTGGAAATATTCTTTGCAAACCAGCAGCACATCATGTTGATCAGATAATCTTTCCAATTTATTATTCAGAAAAATCAATTAGGACAAACCTACAAACTACAATGTATGTCTTCAATGTTATGTACTCAAATCTTTAATTGTGGAAGGCAATCTATGCTGCATAACAGACCAAAGCAATAGAAATGGGTAGATAATCTGAAAAGGAATGACCAATCTTCATTCTGAAACGTGTATAAATATTAACCACTTCCAAATTATGCAATGTTTGAATGTCTGTAAATAGTTTCCCATATGTAACTACTTTTGGCATACTTACAGGAATCCTATAGGCAGACTCTGAGCACCATGCTTGAACACCCAAAGGCTGAGGATGAACTTTAAAGAAAATAAAATCATACTAAAAGAGAAACTCCAAAAGTTTTATTAGGATTTCAACAGACATTGAAAAAAATTGCATAATGATTGAAAACATAATATTTTAAACAAAGTAGCAATGTGGTATCAAGTAAAAGAAAGACTGGAACAGCTCTCTATATATGCTGTACGGAACATGTACCAGGAAAGGGATATGACATTTTTAAAATTCAAGGGCAAATGTGAACAAGTCACATTTTGATAGACTGACTATATACCATAGATGTTTTACAAACTGCATAGCAGTGTTTAAAAAAAAACAAAAAAAAAAATACCAAACAACAAAAAAAAAGTTTTATCCTAAGTATATTGTATTCCTGCATTTGGAGCAGTTTACAAGGCAGAGATGTTGTTTACAACACTGATATTTTAATAGCTCTGGATTCTCATAAAAAATAAACTAATTTAACAAAAAAGCCTGTATCTACATTTGAAAATAAAAGTGCATGTACTGAGAAATAGTGTTATTTCTTAAGAAGAGTACTTTAAAAATTCATTTTAACAGATCCACAACTGATGATACTTTAGATGCAGTTCTGCAATGTGCTACAAGCGAGGTTCTAACACTAGTTCCTCTAACTGAACATCCTTTTTTTCCCATAAGCACCAAGACATGTGCCTGCCTACCGTAGTTATCAGGGTTCTGGGGAGTTAGAAAGAATGCAGAGTACCAAAACCACCACATTGTTCACTAAAAAATACCAGTAACCCAAGACAGATGTTTTAAAGTAGCTTTAGCCATAAACGAGAGCATTATCTCCTCAACTTTCAGGATCCTCCCAGTTACACAACTACTTTTAAACACTGGAGAGCAGCAGCAAGGAGCCATTAGAGCTAAAAGACAAGAATTGATAAAAGTTTGTCTCCTGCCTTGTACTGAAGAATTTGTGGGTAATGAGCATTTCAATGCATTCAAAGCACCAGGCTGGGGGTGAAGGATTCCTACCTAAAACCCAGTTACTACAGTCAGATCTGTACTTGAATCTAGATTCTCCTTTCCAGATAACTGTGGTAACAGCTAAGAATTACTGCAAATGTTGCTAAATTTGTAGAGGGTTTACTCCTTTCTTCCCTTCACACAACGAAGAAGGGAAGTTTTGGAACGAGAACATACAGTTTGAAGATCCAGGCAAAGCTTCTGTTTGAGTTCTTATAATTTCAACTCATGGCACTGAAGAACTAGTTTTATTAGGTTTTTTTTTTTTTTTTTCTGGGCACCTGTAGCACTCTGAATATAAAAAAGGCAGTGAATGTTTAGCTGGACTGAATTCAGAATGGGAAATGCACAGACACCAAAGCTATGAACTGCAGCCAGACTAGCCATAAACAAGTGTCCGGTACAGAAATTACAAGTAATAAATTTAGCCATCTTTGTAAACATCTCCTCCTTACTAATCTCTTTTTTTTCCCTATAATGGAAATATGCACTGTATTTCATTGTTCCAAACTCTGGTCTGTTTCTGTTTTAGCTTTGTGGCACAGTTGCTAAGTGCAACAGGCTAGAGACACCAACAGTAATGCAAACAAGTTGGAAAGTCAGTTCAAGTTATTAAAGTTTTGCTATACCAGGCCATTTTTCATAGCGTGTATTCCCTGTTCACAAACACTTTGTAAGATCTTTTCTTATGGAAGACTGGAAGCAAATTGGAGTTATTGGTTTAAAAAATGTGGTTTAACGTAACATTTCTGATATGCCTTATGCAATTAACAAATCATGTCTCATCTTATGAAGATGATACATTTGCTATACATACCAGTAATTTAAAATGCTACTTTAAAAAGCAACATTTTTATACAAATTGACAGAAAAGGAGACAATACATCTCACAATACCACAGAACAAATAAAGCCCTTTCATTAGCTGCACTATAAATTCATAACTGTTCATCACATACTTTGAATTTCTGACTGCTCAAGCAATTTAACCCTCAGCCAACTGCAGGACAAGGAAAAATTTTCTGAACATTTGACATTGGTATCATTGTAGGTGTGAGAGTAAAAACTAGTATTCCATGGTTTTAGCTCTAAAAGTTTTGCTCCCAGAAGTAAAACAACTGTTAAGAGTTTAGAAGAAAAATAGCAATTGTTGACATGTCAAACAAAGTTGTACTAAAAATCAAGCTGCTGTAAATCTGAGTTCACTTAGACCATTCCTAAAAAAAGTTTTTTAAAAAAAAAGCTGATCCTAGATAACATGTTACCTATGAAGAGCAGAACACCGACTTCATGAGAAAAGAGGTGCTTAAAATGCTGTGTTTGAGACATCTATTATAAAGTTTTGAAGTCTTCCTTATCTTTCAAATATCTGGATTATAATTTGTTTAAAAAAACCATAATGACCAGAACAGAAGGTACAGGATTTGGACAGCACTTTCCTCTCACTACAGTTCAGTGTTTCCTATCCAAATGTGGATACCATTTAGAGGTCATTTTTGAAATGTTATCAGTCAACAGCTACATGGGCACCAGTGAATCAGAAAACACACCTTAGGATTTTTGTTCTTAAATTATATAAGTTAGATAAAACTACCCTGTCCAGCAAGTTCCAAATTTTTCAAACGTTAAGGCAACTTTCACTACTTTCCAGCTAAACAGTATTATAAAAAATAAATGTCACTTCAAACCTTATATACACAGTGACAGAGCAGATTTAGCTAGAAAGTATCTTTAGTACATTAATAAAGTGTCTCATAATATTACCGAGGTTATATCAGGTGCTTGAGTGTATGTGCAATCTGAGTGGCTGCAATAGTTAAAGTACTGGTTTCAAAACAGAGCGCAGTGAACGTCCCTCCTTGGTGAGCTCTCGTGTCACACACATACAGGGCAGCGGCACAGCCTCCTCTCTTCTCTCCACAGCGTTGTAGCTACACTTCTTCAAGTGGTCAGCCATGCTCACAATGTCAGCAAACTTCCACTCATTCACAGTACAGAAAGCTGTACTGAAGCGCCAAACCTGGAAAATAAGCTGCACTTAGGCTCATGATGTTTCAAGATATCTGAACTCAGAGCAGTTTACATTACATTATTTACAAATTACATGCTTGTGCTATAAAACTTTCAGGTAATGTTGTCAATAACTCATACTAAAATCAACGTGACAAAAATACACTATACAGAATTTAGTCCCAGGCTGATTCAGACTCCAAGACAACTCTGAATACTGGGAAGAAACAAAGGCAGTATTTTTTGTGTCCACAAAATAGATACAATCAGAAGTTAAATGACAAAGTATTTTAAGACCAGCCACAACAGTTTGTTTCGTATCGACTTCAGCAGCTCCAAATGAGTGCTGCAAATACTCTGCAGTTTGGGGTGGGGAGAATGGTAAAAACTGTATTACACAAAGGTTTTAAATTATTTCAATATTTAAGGCATTCAGTACCAAGGCAATAGATATGATCTCAACAGGTTTGAAAAAAAAATTGCTGTAAACACTACACAGGCAGGGAAAGCAAACTTTGTAAGCAGCCTTCCCACTTCTGTAGAATATTGAACTTAAAGCAAATAATGGAGTAAACTTTTAACATTTTAAAATATTGGAAAAAACAGAAGTTAATTTACTTACATCTAGCAAAAACTAGACAGACTCTATTTCCACTTCTCCAAGTGTGGAGAAGACTGAGACAACCTGCAGCAATCTGCACTTTTTCTATACAACACTCTCTTTCTTGAAAGGTTATTATATCAAAATCCAGTAGTAACAGACATAATATTAAGAGAAAAAGCAGAAACAGGACCATTGTAATACTTTCCCCTTTTACCTTCAAAATAAAAAAATAGTAACTTACCTTTTCTTTTACCTGCCAAGAACTTCCTTCTGGGCACTTTCTCTTCTCCCAAAGCAGTATCACCATTCCACGTGCTTGAAGTAAGCTTCCGCACACATCTCTCATTAAACGTGACACTCTTGAAAGCTGACATAAACTAAAGCCATCTAGAAAGCTAGCAATGTGCTGGAGCACCTCAAAAGGTAGACTACTCAGATGGTCATTGTGTAGTCCAATTAAGCAGCTTTTTGCTGGTTCTACTAATACTGTGGATATGCAAGGCTGCACTCCAAATGACCGTAAGTGGCGGTCATGAATAATTTTTGCCCCTTGTGTTGAAGGGCAGAACCTTCGTTGAGAATACGTACACCCATAATATGCCAAAGGACACCTCTGCTCCATCCAGCCATTAAGGCCAGCATGAATGTCTCCATGCACATTCTTAAAATGCGACGAAAATTCATTCCTTCTAAACAACTGTCCACAAACAAATGTAAACATTGAACGCTGTTTTGTTTGGTATCTAGCCACATACTCCAATACCAAATCCAATCCAAGGGTCTGGAATGGACTTGGATTTGAGAGCTGTGGGTTGGCATGATCACATGCAGAAGCTGAAGCTATTTCCCCCACCATTGTATTTGTGGCCAATATAGCAGATGGGAGAGAAAATGTTTGGGTCCCAAAGTCAACGTGATACACATCGACAGCACGACTTTCTGATATCCCCCTACCTCCGGGAGAATCTCCCAGGCAAAACAACAGAGCTGCAGTGATTAGATCAATTCCCTGAAGACCCATAGGATCTTCTGTTATCTCCAAATCTGATGTATCAACAGCTTTGTCTTCTTTTGGTGTTGACCAATAATGGTTAACAAGGAATCTGTACGATCGATGCCGTAAAAGTGAAAATGCATCTATGTTTCTCAATCTTTCTTGCTCCACTTGTCTCTCTAACATTTCTTCTTCATTAGCATTATGGGGAACTAGTACATGATTAGCATTGCCATTAACTAAGTGATCAGCTGGTATTACTTCAACTTGTGCTGTCACAGGGCAGGAACTGCAAGATTGTAATGCTTCATCATCATCACGAGATGCAGCACATTCACCATTTGCTACACTGGACGGTTTTGAATTAGATACAGCAAAATCTTCACTGTGGTCCAACACCTTTGAACATTCATTTTCTACATGAAAGCCATTACACAAAAGTGAGGAGTTACTGAGGTTTAGATTTAAGTCATGGTTTTGCACTACATCGTAACAAATATCACAAGAACCATTTTGCTCCATTTGTGAATTTTGACTCAGGCTATCAAAGTTCATTCCCCCAACAGCTCCTACATTATCTTCATCTGGATTTTCAGAGTCAGACTTTTTATCCTGAATAATGCCACCAGAAGCTTGTTCTTTAATCTTGGGATCTTCCTTCATTTCATGTGGTGAAATGCAGAGGTTTGAACTTAACATACCAATGTCCCTTGTAGCAGTGTTCAGGATATCCAGAGCAGCAGCTAAACTCCTCGTTGTTTCTACAGTAGCTTGATAAAGTGCACCATAGGACTCTTCATCTACAGGCATCAAACCATTGGTATGCACTGTATTGGGGGCACTTGATTTGACAGAGGTTTGCTCTCTGGATTCTGGTATTTGATCACCTGCTTTTGACATCATAGTTGCTACTTTAAGTGATTCTAATAACATGCGCTGGTCTTGAAGAGCTAAAGCCATATCTAGCTGCTCCACTTCATCAACATCTTTACTCAGGTTTTCATAAGATTTGCGGTCAGCATAACTGACTGGCCATCTATTCCACTCCATGGTGCAACATACCACACTTGCAGGACAAACTTCAAGATGATCAGCAATTTTATTTCGGGCTACTATGAAGGGACATCCAAAGCCATTGTTCAAACAAGGCACTCTTTCAAGTGGACATAACATGCGATGTTCCTCAGCTTTACAGGAGTGAAAAACTGCTCCACAAACCAAGGGGCAGCCAATCAAATCACAGGAAATGCCCGGCTCTGGTCTGGTCATACAACGACGGCTGACACAGTTCACACAGTGTAAGTGTTGCTGATGCTCCTCCATGACTGTAAATCCAATTCTGAGTAAGAGAAAGGAGACAACAGCTTAAAATATTAACCCAATATTGTTAATATTTACTAGCTACTATTTACAGTTTTGCATATTTGTTCAGTAGATATTTTAAGAAAACAAGCATATAACATTTCAAAGAAATTATGTTTAAAAGTTCAGCTGAAAATTAAAACTACACAGTTGTATCAGAGCCCAGAACACAGTCAGTCTATGCATTCATTTACCAGGTCTAATATAGGCAACTTAAATAAAAATGTTGTATAATCCTTCACTGTGGAATAGCCCTTTTTCCCTGCCCATTGCAAATAGATCATTCCATGAAAAACAAAGCATGACCTGTGACTGTATAGCCAACTATCTAAAACTATAAATGATACAATTACGCAGAGTACAGAGACAAAAATAAAGGAAACCAGATTAATCCTCATGCCCAATTCTCTAAATTAAACAGACGCAACCTGTTCCCCAGGCTGCCTGCTACCACCTAAGCTGCTGACACTCTCTTCTTGCAGTTCTGTTTAAGGCAATCTGCAGCCTTCAGTGAGCACCTCAATTCCATGCCATGTTCCATCCTCTCCCCATTCCCTCCTTCTGACAGACTGCAGTCCTTTACAACAGCTCTTCATTCTTTTTCTTCATCTATAGCCTATAGCCCCTCCCTTTATTTTCTACAGTAGTTGTTGTACAAGTGTAGCAATAATACTACATAATTACACTACATATTAAATAAGTCCTTTTATTCACTGAAAACATTTATATAAAACATTAGTTGCCAACATGGTCCTATCTGTATGTCCACTCCAATCCACAAAAAGTAATTTTTTACTGCATCCTATGGTCACAACACCAGCAATTCAAAGTGTAAAGATATCAACAACTCTGCATAACAAGGCCAAACAGCAATAAAAATCAAAATACATATGCATCCATGGTGCAATCTATAACAACGCATTGATGCCAACAAAAAATTAAACTCTTTGTTGTGGCATGGAAAAATAAGGAAAAAAAAAAAACAGAAAAAAGAAAAAAAAAAGAAAAGTAAACTTTGTGTCTTTGTATTATACTTCAAGAAAGTCTGCAACTGCTCTCTAGCTGGAGTGCAGGCCCACATAAGTCACCAAGCTCTCCCCTATGCTCTTACAAACTCCCTCTTTGAAGTGATACCAGTAGGGATTAAAGTTCAGTTGTACCAGTGAATGACTTGCACAGAGCCAGATCTCATAAATACTGTTTCAAAATACAGTTCTATCTTTTCCTTACTCTTCCCTCTCTAGCAATTCTCTTGAGAAATAAAGCACTCAAAGAATTTAAGATTAATAAAAATGGTTCCTTATTCAGCTAACAAGTGCTCTCATGCATTGTCTTTAGACTAAACACTTCAGGTTTAATGCATTAAAGCTTCTTAAATTAAAATTACTCTAAACTATAACAAGAAAACAGCTTCTCTTCAAACAGAAGGTAAAAGGAAACAAAACACTCTGCTTTAAATAATTTAAAGCATTTAAATAGAAATCTATGTGACACTTCACTCACTTGTATTCTTTTGTAATGCTTTGAAATTCATGCCAACTTTAAGTAGCAATCAGTCCTCATACCCCCATGCATCGTAATTTGGATAACTTAAATATTTTAGCCACCCACTCTCCTGAACACTTTTAACAAAAAAGCATATGTGCTACACTTAGCAGGCAAAACACAGCTGAATTTCCCCCACCATACCCTAGCATTTATATACTGCGTAACAGTAAGTTTTGAATAAATTGTCAAGTGTATCAGTCACTGGACTCCATGACTGACTTGTTCGACATTTTTGCAAACTTCTCTGGCACACAACCTGCTTTTGACTTGCAAATTAAGTCAGATAGCATCTACTACAAAGAGACTAAATACGTTCAGTAAAGAATGAAAAAATTATTTGACTTCTTTGATGATAATTTTAGTTCTTCCAGCAAAGCCCTCTCTGAATAATTCTTGTCAAATACCGTGGCCTGTTGCTAGACCATCACTACTGAAACCAAACTACTACTCCTCAAGTCAACAGGTGAAGAGAGATCAAAAGGAAGCTCTCAGGTTCTGTGTGTATTTTTAAGTGTGTAAGACAAAATGGAAACAGCACTGAAAAAGACAATTGCTAGTTTATAATGCCAGGGCCTTTAAAGAGCCCAGCCCCTGCTTCATCTATCTAAACATAATCCTGCTCCCATAAAACAACACTCAAGCTGGCCAGAAGTGAGCCACATGGAGCGCAGCATGCAGGTGTGTTCAGGGCAGGAGTACCTAAGGCTCTCTTAAGATGGGACAGTGTTGCTAACAGGGCTCAGCTGCACAGGTCATACCTGCCTGTGAGGGTACCCGAGATGGCCTCTGCCTCACTGCGGGGGTTACGGATGCTCTCACCCTACCCAGCAGCTTCACCATCCACTTGACAGTACCCCAGGTGGAAAGAGGGCACTCATGGCATGAGCTGCCAATGCCCTTTCCCACTGGGTGGAAAATCTCGTACAGTCTGACAGCAGCCCGGGGAGTAGTGCTGCCAAGACTCACAGGACTCCCACAGGAGCGAGGGGCAGGCCTGGGCTGCCCTGGGCGCTGTCACCGCACAGCTCCGCGCTGGGCACAACAAACCTGGGCACATAGAGCAGGTGGAGACCATTCCAGACCCTCATGGCTGCCTGTAGCCCATTCCATACCAATTGGGACACTTAGACTTCAGTGGGAATTTCACATCACCATCATCAGATGATGTCAAGATGTGTCGCACGGCAGCAACCTAGGCCAAAATTTTACTGACTTTGGGCAAGGTGGATGAACCACCTTCACTTAACCCAGAACGGGGACATATATCAATCATGCTGGAAAAATAGCACACACTCCAAAGCTGGCCCACATGCAGCAGCTCAGAACACAGTCAAACTGAGCTCGTGTTTGCCTGCACTGTTTCTGGACACATACCCTAAATTAGTCAACCATCATTAACTACCTTTAAATAGCCTGAGCTTACACAGAACATTCTATTAAGACAGTAAAACATCCTCCTCCCCAGCACACTATCTTGGTCTTTACAAGTCAGATTGTGAAAGCCGAGTTGCACAATGATACTGGGCTTTTCTCAGGCTCCTGAGCTCCTTTCACTCATAAACTAATAATCATCAAAACTTAATTATTTCATATAAGGAAATGATCTTTCAAAGTAAGAAGGAAACAAAATCTGGTGGAAACAGCAAATATCAGTAACAGAAAGTGTGTGAAAGCCAAAGCTGACACTAAAATACCACGCCTTATCAATAACTAGATGCTAATTTGTTCTACTACAGATGCTTCACTTTGGTTTTATCAAGAAACAGTTATGCACAAAATCAATTAAATAACTGAAGTAACTTATTCTCAGTTTCTATAAATAAAAATTTTACTGGTCACCAAGAAGCTTGATATTAGTTGCCATTTATCTTAAAATTCAAATCTTTTGGCTCATTTTCTAAACTTATAATTTAAAATCTCTTCAGACATCAGTAGACCATCAGCAGAACAGTCACTAAAATTCTGCATTCTGCTTACAGGCCTTAACTCCTCACCATCTGCTACAAAATTTCAATTTAGTCAGAATGCTGCATTTTATTTATAAGTTACTAAGAAGTCTCTTTAAATATATGAATGTTCTTTTCAGCATTTTTAATTTTAATACCTGAGCTTCATACTCAACAGCTGTTTTGGGCAGTCATGAGTCTCTGGACTGCTTCAACTACTTTGGGCTTCTGATATAATTCAATTCTTAAATTGCAAATTAAGTCCAAAGGAAAAAAACAATAAATGACACTATCAAACTGGTAAAATAAATAGATAAGACCTCAAGAATTAGCACACTGATTAATTAGCAAATGGCCATGACTCACTCTATTTTGGAAGCTAACTTTGTAAACCGCAGAACTTAGCACCTCTTTCATTCATAGATTAGGAGCATTCATATATGAATAATTTCCCATTGAAGAACCACAACCACTATATCATTAGTACTATACTGAGAACAAGAACCACCCTATTCCCAAATACTGCTTTGTAAAGAAAAAAAACCTGTTGGGTAAAAAGGAGATAAAGAAAATTCTCGCTGGAGGTAACAAGTCCTTTTTATTTCCTCTAATACAGCAAATTGAAAAGGCTAACAAAGAATGTCATTGCTGACATAAAGAAAATACCTGTCGTCAAAACACATACCAATAATATTTACAGTGTTTATATCCCACTGTGTTCCTTGTCAGAATATGGTCAGAAGACGGTGTCAGAACAATGACCACAGCAAGAACGAACAGCTGTCCTTTTCTGATAGTGTAGTGTCAGCAACCAGCTCCAGTTCCTTCAGTTCAGGGTGCTGCAGTATGTACACTTGACTGTTACTAGCAGAGAAACCTAAAAATACACCCCGTTCCAGTGAGGTGACCACTGCGCTCAGAATTTGTGCCATCACTTGATGTTATTGTACATACTATACAGTCAGCTGACTAAATCAGCCAGAACATGCTTTGAAAATCTGTCATAATTAAAAGGATTAAAATTCCAGCTGCTACAGCCACGTGATTTCCAGTTGCTGTTGTAACACAAACATTAAAATAGCATAATAAGGGTTTCAGACACACACAGGGCTTCAGTTGCAAGTGTGAGCTATCATTTTCTTCTACATCACAAAAACTGTACCTTAGTACTAACAAACCCAAAGCCTGCTTGCTCACTCTCTCCTGTATGAATTCTTTGGGGCCAATAAGACAGGAAATCACAGCAACCATTATTGCTATTGGAGCCCTCCATTACACAGCCACCTTTTACTCATCAAACCTATAAAGACTTCTATCAAATTCAACTGAATAGACCAACAGGTTCTTAAATTACTTCTTCAAGGAAGTAAAAGACTAGAGACACAAGCTGTACTACAGGTTTAAACTCCCAGGAGCATCCAAATCCACCCACAAGCAAATACATGCAAACCATACTAAAAAATTCCCTTTTGTTTTGGACACTGCATAAGTGATGCCTTCAAGTTTTAGCTTTTACATTTTTTAGATCCTGTACGGGATTAGTGTGTAACTCTGAACTTCATACAGAGTGTTAGTAAGCTCTCATCACAGTTTGGTCAGAGAAAGGAATCCTTCCGGGCCTGAGAACTAAGGTCATCATCACAGCCTCAGGCCCCAAAAAGTAAAAACAAAAGTTAACTTGGGGGAGCAAACTGGGGCAATGTGTGTTCTGTAAGCTGTAATTGGACAATTACCCCTGATATGTAAATAGACCAAACTTACATCTGCCCAAAACATTTGTGACTGTTGTCCATCTTGGGTGTAGCCTCTGCAGGGCTCCTGCACTGCCCAAGGTGTATCTGTTAAAGACCTGTAATAAATACTCACTTTAACTCCATCTAGCCTCTGTTTTAGGTAGCCAGTCCAAGGCATCAGAAGAGACTACTGTATTTTTCAATCTTCCATCTTTTACCCAGCTTTCTGTCAGGAGCTTCTCTTTCAGATGCCAAATGTAAATTCTCAACCTTACACAATACTAATTACCGCCCCCCAACCCTAAGTTCATCAGGACAACTCTCATTTCTGTTGCAACAAGGCAGACCAGGGAAGCTAAAACTATATTCAAAACAGTTGGATGGATGAGTGCTCACTGCATTCTCAAACATAAATTCATCCACAACAAAGACAAGAGCATTTTCCCTGGCTGGTAGTTACTGCACATACTGAACATACTAGAATGAGTCTACGTTAATTTATTGTTAATCACTGAAAACATGAAAAGCAATCCAATTACTAAAGCTTACTATGTAAGCAGGACGCTACTTCAACCACTACCATCATAGTCTACAGCTATTATTATGTATTCCACAAAAGAGACAGAAAAAGGTTACACTAAAATACGGCTTTTTACTGCAAGAAAAAGCCATTGGGGGACACATACTTCTGGAAAGGTTCTAGTTTTATTAGTGGTCTAGCATCAAAGGAATATATACTAGCTGCTTTGTTTAAGAATAAATCAAAGTTATTTATCCACCTCATTAACAAATCAGACCAAAAAAAGAGAACTCTCTAACTACAGCGGAAATAATAAGCACTAGAATTACAGGGAATTCAATCTTTTTTATGCCAACCTTATAAGGAAGACTTTTCCATGTCTGCCTCTGCCCCAAATATCCTTTCTTCCTAGTGGCAAACCATATTCCTACCATTCAGAGAACACAGTGAATTATTTCCTCCCAAATCACTGAAGGGAAGGGGGAAAAAAAAAAGAAAAAAAAAAGAAGAAAAAAAAAAGTATTCAAGGGGAAAAGGAAAAGAACCAAAGCAAAACACTGCTTTGACTGAAGTGGACCTGATGCCCTGTGTGTCTGGCTTTGTTACATTTTAGAACAGAAGCTCTGAAGAAATGACAGAACACTTTATTTTATCCCTGTTAAACTCAGTTAAAAGAGTGCTAAAAATCAAAAGCAAAACTAGTAGGCTTTTCTTTAGAGTACTTTTGTGACAGATCTGCCATGCATTCTTGCTTCCTTGACAGATTCCCCAGAGAAAAAACCCAAAGACCTCAATGTGCCTTTGGCCACACACGGACACAGGACAACCACAGGAGGAACAGGCACACTTGCTGCATGGCTCAGGCACAAAAGCACTCTACCTGCTGAGACGGTGACAGGGCAGAATCAGCTAGAGAACCAGTAGAGTTCATGTGTAAAGCACTTCTGAACTTGAACACAGTGTGACTCCTCGATTGCTGCAGATTCTGCAAGAAATGAGATCAGAAGAAAGGTTTCATTTCAGGTGTAGACATCACTTTCTGTATGTACAATCCCCTGAAAAGGTCATGCCCTTACACTGTCTGGGTCTACAAACACTGACATTTTTGTCGCTTTTATGGGAATATAAACAAGTTTTTAATAGCCTTTCCAAGTACAGCCTAAGTTCTGTCATTTTACCTTACTGCTGGCTGTTAGTCACACTGGATGGTAACCTAATTATATTTAAGGCTGTAAGAGATTATTAAAAGTTATTATTCTGACCTACTGCACTTAATTCGCTGCTCTGACCACTTCAGGGAAAAAAAAAAAAAAAACCAAAAAAAACAAACCAAACTTGTATGAAAGATGGCAACTGCTGGAGAATTAAAAGAAATAAATAAAGTTTGATTCTTTTATGAACTACATTTCAGTCTTGTTAAAATTTGTCCATCTTCAGTCTTCATACATTGGAACTTATTAAGCAGTTGCTTACTATTAAAAAGCTTTTCACTGTAACAAGATGCTTCTTCCATTCCTTTATGCCCAAGGATTACCACTAAAACTTAAGAGAGGTGAAACCGAGGTGAGATGCCCAAAGGAACAATGATACTCTTATCCCAATAACAACTCACAAATCCTCCAGAAAAGCAGGAAAGAAAATAAGCCATTTCTCAGTAACCAGAAACAGAACTACTGGAAAAAATAATGCACTCTGTATTACAGTAGGTAGTTTTAACCACCCAAATGAAACCAAAAATAAATCCTTTTTATGTAATATTTTAATTCATACATGCTGCTGCCGAAGAATTCCTGACCTCTGCATATTTACAGAAATCAGGCCAAACATCTCATTAATATACTGCTTCAGGTCTTACTACACAAGTTTATCCAGGTCCCATAGCAAAATGAGAAGACAACTTTAAAGTAAATAGACTATGAAAGCAACTTCTCTCCAACACCCTACACCGAAATGCAATGTCATGTATTCTGTCCACATCAAGTTATTTTTTTCTGCTAAAAAGATATCCTTGTTAGTAGACAATGGCCTGACTAGTACGCAGCAAAACAGACAGCACACAAAAAGATTTAACAGACAGGGAAACCTTATCAGATTACACTGAAGTAGAAATGATGGGAGTTTGTCTCAAAATATTTTGAAAAATATAAAGTAAAAAAAAAAATTATAAAACAGTTTTAACAACTCTGATCTATTCTATTTTCAGTTATTTCCCTTTTTTATAAAATGAAAGGGACTTTTCCCAGCAACTGTCAGGCTCTTCCCCCTTCCAAGCTGCTTGGTTTTAAAACCAGCAAAACAGTAAAACCAGAGAGTTTAAAATAAAGTTATTGTCTAAACAAAACCTCACCTACCTCAAACAGCTGATGACAGAAAGCACGTGAGCACGTTATATCAGCTCTTTCAACAGGTTTCTAACATGAATGAAGAACCGGAAAACACAAGCATCTTCACTAAAAGTTTGTACAGGGCTTTAGGACATACGATTATTCCTCAATTTGTTATCTCTAATATAATTTAGACTGCCTTTTCCAAATGTCAACAGGCTTGATGTTATTTCTTTTTGCCCAAGGACTCCAGCTGAACGATCCTATCCAAATACATTCCTTATCTGGTGACAACAGTGACTCAGACAAAACAAGGTTTTGTAAGAGTATTAAAGCCTTCCAATAAAGCACACTCTTATAAAAATCCTATTTGCAATGAATCTATCATACCAACAAATTTCTCTGTCAAATAGGAGTTTTGGAAAACTACAGTTTGTACGAGAGATGTTTCTAAATAGACAAATAAAAGCCTGAACTTCACCAAAACACCACCCACCTTCTAGTACCTCTGTGGCTAAGTCTGAACCAGGTATCACAATCAGCCCCAACCACCACCTAAAAATTTACATCAACAGCTGTAACTACACTATTCAGAAACTTACTCACCATGCCTCTCATTCTCAAGACTTAAATTTAGACCTATCATTTTTTCATCATGATTTCACATTAAGAGCTTAGATCAATGTTGGACACTTGGTAAGAAATAGCACAGTCTACTCATCTGGATGTTCTACTGACTGTAGGGATTTGCAGGGTCCTGAAGCTTCAAACAGCATCACCAGATTACTAAAAATTATAAAAAGACACTAAGTGTTGCATCAGAAACTATTAAAAACAGCAGCTTGCAAAGTAAGCTCCCTTGTAAGTATCTAGAAGTAAGAAATCTAGAATTAAGAAGTAAGAATCTAGAGCTCCCCTGCCATTTTAACTCTCTTGGCCTGTTTTAGACTAGTTCATTCAATATTGAGACTGGACACATGTCCTGACACTTAGGACAGCTTACACAGATTTCTCTGTAACCATCAATAATGTAAATATTCATTTCTTTGTGGTCTGTTCAGGAATACTCACCACCCCTTATACAATCTAACCATCTCACCAAAAGATACATCATCTTTATTCTTTTTATGCAGATAAGGAAACTGAAAGGAAGTTGTCACCAGTACAATGATGACTATACATGATTCCCTGCTCCCGTCTTTATTCCACTGGATCTCATTGCCAGAGGCAGACAGCATTTGCCTCCTTTTGGATAGAGCCCACCAAAGAAATAGGTCTATCGATATGAGGGAAATTTTGTTCCTTTAAGTTCAGTTGGACTGAAGGCAAAACAGAGTTTTCTTACATAGCTGAAATCTGCAGCAGCCACAGGAACTCATCTGAAGACTAATAACCATATGCTCTCTTATTCACAACGTTGTAGACTACACCCTCTGTTGTAGACACTCTACAACCTAAAAACCTGGCTGTCCAAAAGCACGCAGAAATCTTGTCCAGAAACTTTCCAACCAGATATTGCTTGTTAAACACAGCACTTATTTTGCCCATTAGACTTCTACCATCTAAGTAGGAGACAAAGGAAATATAACCCGAATTTAAGAAGTTAATTGACTAAATGCAGAATTTAGCACAAAAGAATGTTCAGGCAGCAGAGCAAAAACACTGCTTTTGCATAGCCTTTACCTGTTCTGCTGGGATTCTCCTCTTCTCTAACACCTTCTAACTTTGGAAGCAAATGAGAGAAGAGACCCCAGAAAAAGTCAAAGCTTGCAGTACAATCCAAATTCACTCTCTCTAATCCATTTCTCCTCTCAATGAAACTTGACCATTATGGAGAAATTCCACATAGATATTTACATGCATACAGAGTGGAAGGGAGACTAAACTTGCCAGTGCATTTTTCAGTATTCCAGGTACTCAACTTGCTTACCAACAAAGTTCTTCTAATATTTTTTGTACTTCTGGGAGAGGGGTGCAGAGGGGAAGGCCATAAATAACTGACATCCTCCTCAAACGGGATGCATGAACTTTAATCTCCCAAATCAGCACAAGTTCAGGTGTATCACTCAACGTGAAGCAGAAGGCAGCAGGTGTCCAGGTGAAGGACTTAACCATCAAGCACTCCACTCCAATTCTAGAGAAAGCAGAGGAGATATCTTGCCTTAAGTGCCAACACAAACAAGGTAAGGCTGTTACTTCAGGGGCACTGGGTTTGGACTAGTATGCTAACAAACATCTGGCATACTAACAACATAATCAGCAAAAGGGAAACAAGGATTATGAAAAGCTCCTCAGCCAAATCCGAACAGAGCTTTACAGAACAAAAGAAAGCCACATCTCCAGCCCATGGGTTATTTCCCTTAAGAATTCTGAAGACCTGCTGCGAACAACAGCGACACTAGAACTTTTGGAAGCGAGGCCACACAACTGTTCCAACAAGCGAGCCGCTCAACAAGCTGCTGTCATCTCCCTGTATGCTTCTGATTGCCGACCCGTGGGGTTACAGGAGTACAACCACACAACCCTCGATACCTTCATCAAGGAGGGAAACAAAGCCTCCACCGCACGTCAAAAAACTGCCATTAAAAAAAGAGACTGAGAGAAGAGAGAAAACACCACCTCTTTTACGATCTGAACACATCTGTTCGAAATAACACAAACACGGGGGATTAGAGAAGGATTTCAGCAATACCTCTAGATTATTTGCTCTCTTTTCCCTCCTTTCACGCAGAAAGGCGACTCACCGACAGCGGTCTCCACAGCACCAGGCAGACCCCGGCCCTACACCGTTCCCACGTGCTATCGCGACACCCCGACAGCGCTGGCAGCACGGCGGGGTCAAAGGAAGAGGCCGCGGCACAGCTCGGTCACAGCCACCACCCGTGGGCCCGGCGGCAGCGGCCACCCTACACGGCCCGGCACGGCCGGCACACACCCGGCGCTCCGGGCCCCACGGGGCACGGGGGGCGGGCGACGAGGAGGCGACAACGGCGGAGCCGCACATCCAGCCCCTCGCGGCCTCTCCCAGCAGCGACCTGTCAGGGGCGGCAGCGGGGAGGCGCCCCTGGGCGCTCGGGCCCCCGCCGGGCCGCCATTTGTTTACCGCCCGGCTGCCGGGCAGCGGGCGCGGCCCCAGGCGGGACGCAGGGCCCGGCTCTCCCCGCCAGTCGCGGACAGCAGCGGCGGCTCACCCGTCCCCGTCGCTCCGCAGGCAGGCGAGCAGGCGCGGGAGCCTGCACTGCGCCTGGCGCTTTCCCCCCGCCGGGCTCCAGCCACCGCCGCCGCACTCGGTCCGCTTCTCTTCTCCTCTCTTCGCTTCGCTCCGCCTCTCCCGGCCCGGCCTCACCGCCCGCGGGGTTCCCGGCGCGGCCCCGCTTCGGCCGCGCCCCCGCCGGCCGCGCGCGCGCGTTCCAGGGCCAGAGCGAGAAAGCGGGCGGGGCGGGGCCGCCGGGGGGCGGGGCCGAGGCCCGGGAGCGCGCGCGCCGGCGCGGCCCCGTTGGCTCTCGGCGAAGGGGGCGGGGTGCCCGGATGTCGCGTGCGCGCCCCCCCGCCCCCCACCTTCGTCCCCCCCGCGCGTGCGCGGAGGCGGGCGCGGCCGGGCCGGGGCCGGGGCGTGGGGCCGGCGTGTGGGGATGGCGTGTGGGCCCGTGGGGTCACTGCAGCTCTCCCGAGCCCTCCTGTGCAGGCGGAGGATCCAGACAGCCCCGCTCCGCTCCCCTGGGGCTGGTTCAGCAGCCTTGGTTCCAGCGTAGATCCACAACCACCACAGTCCATCCCGTAACCAAAGTCACCTTTTCTGGGCCTCTGCAGGCACTGGGCCTTGCTAAAGCTGTCCCCTCAACAGAACCTTTCTTGCCAGCCGTCACAGTACGCCTTTTGGTGTTACTGGCAATGCTCCTCTAACACTTTTCTTGGAGTGTATTAGATTTACGGTCCAGAACTTTATTCCCAGAGACTTGGCTATGCACCCGCAGGTGCCTGTTGCTGCACCTTCCTTTGCAGGTTCTACCCTTCGGCCTATGGAAGCCAGTCAAAAAAGAGGCTGTAACTAGGTTTGAATTATACAGGGTGTTACCCCTATAAGGGTTCTTATTCCTCATATGCATGCCATCTTTTAAAGAGCTGCAGTGTGTCTTAAGAGTCAGGAGGGAAAAAAGCAGTTTAACTTGGACCATGCGCCTTTTTCAGAGAGAAAATATTAAATGTAAAGCTAGGTATGTTGTGGCCGCAGAAGATACAGAGTGAGTAGATTAGTTAATTGACAAGAAAAAGTTTTTTTTCTTTAAACTTCCAGGAAAACCACCTTGGTCTGTGCTCAGTTTCTGAAGACCTTATTTCCCTGTCATTTCTGTAGATTTCTGTTGGAGAGAGGTTATACATGTTTAAGATCTAGCCAAAAAGATCCTCTCAATCTCTCAGCACCTAACCCAGGTGTGGGGAGTAAGTAAAAATGTGACTATTTCAAGTTTGACATTTATCATCTTAGAAGAGTCATGCTTTTTCTTACTCTAAGAGAGGATGAAGGAAAGGCATAAGTAATCATTTCCATCTTAGCTATGTAAAACAAAACGTAAGATGACCTTAATATTGAGGCATCATTGCCAGCACTTCCTATAATAAGCACTCTCAGGTTTGCCCCACCCTTATGTGACAGCCTTGATCTTCCTTGATCCTGAGGACAGGCCCTTTATCCCCTCATAGGTTTGATTATAGGATCTGTGTATAATAATTTAGCCAAGTGAGCTGCAGAAGATGGTAGGGATTGGCACTGTGACTCAGAGAAGCCAAGAGGAATCGTTTCATCTGCTCATCAGACAATTACATAAATTGCTGGGCAGAATCCATGCAGACAGTCACTGGTTTTCACAACTGCCTCTTGCTGGCAGTGCCTGCTGTGGGACAGGTGAGGTTACTGTGCTGCTTACTCTCAAAACAGTGGAGTGTGCTCAATGTCTGGCTGAGGTATTAATTACATGGGCTGTTGCAGTGCTTTTGTGGCTGGCTGGCTCTGTGCTGGAACTGAGTGAGCTTTATGACAGAAGCAGGGCTTTTTATTTTAATTGCTTCTTTGGAGTGAGGAGAGTGAATTTCTGTGCCTTGGACTTGCTTTGTCATACCTCAGGTGAGACTTGTCTGGTCATTCAATCATTCGGGGAACAATCTGGTTCTTCCCTAATGCTTTGGTGCATATACTTGCTCATGGTCCCAGAGCTATCCCATGGTACCTCACCTGACAATCATCATCATTCTCATGAACTGCTGATAAGGTAAACAGGCAAGTTTTAATCGTACCATTTCGCTAGTACCACTGACCTACAAACCAGGAGGTCTTTGAGGATTCACTGGGTGAACCGCTGGAGGGGTTATTTTCTACTGGCTTAAATCCAAAATGACTGAGACTTCATTCTGGCTATTCATAAATGGAAAATTAATATCTGTGTCTGTTCCACTATTGTTCTGTACATGACACTGTCACAGAAGCCAACAGAAGAGTGAAGTGTAGATTAATTCTTGGGGCAGTGTGATTTGTGTCTTTCCCTTCATCCGAGGTAAAGTCTACATGAAATGCCAAGGCACTTGTGAGGTGTGCAACCGATCTCCTGTAAGCCAGGGGCTGTGTGTGAAATAAACCACGTTTATTCCTAAGATTGTGGGTAGGCAATTTGTTTGCTGTAACTTTCTATGAAATGTGAATTATTTAAACACTTTCTAATTTAAAATTCTAACTATCACAGTCACTTTTCACTGATGGGTATTAATGTCTGGAAATTGTTTCAACATAAAGATATAGCGCAGGAAAACAAATTTGAAGTGCTTCCGAAATGCATTTGCAAGTAGATTTACTAATGTGAGCGTTCGTATTTAGCAGTGTGTAAAAATAAACAGCTGAGATCTGCTCACAAAGCCACATATGCAATTTGCACTGCCCAGCTTTGACAGCAGGATGTTTCCAAACAACAGAGACCTCAAAAGAAGGTTTTTGCAGCTCTTGAGCTTGTGTTTTCAACCTAGGCTCATCAAGAGGTCTGATACTTACTTTAATGCCTTTATGGCTGTATCTCTTCAAGCAAAGCCTCTCCTCTTTAACAAGGTGCTTTGTCATTTAAAAAAAGCCTATTAAATAGCCTAGAGACATGAAGTAGCATAGTAATCATAGTAATACCTTTCCTAAAGCTTTTTGAGTTAATATTTTAGAACATCTGGAACATTAATTATAAAAGAAGCTGCTTGATAAAGTGAGTTTGGGCCTTTTATGTTGTTTCATCCTCTTCTGTCTTTAGCATAAGGAGGGTTTTTTTGTAGGAAAATCTACCTTGTGGGATCAGATGTTCCAATGTCAGCATAGTTGCCCACCTACCTAGTTACAACCATTAAAGCTGCAGTGGGTGGTTGCTCCAGTTGTTTTGTGGGAATTCTTGGTCCTCTAACTCAGGTGCTGGGATATAAATAACTTAAGAATCATGGAATGGTTGGGGTTGGAAGGGTCCTCTGGAGGCCATCTAGTCCAACCTCCTGCCAAAGCAGATTCACTCAGAGTAGGTTACACTGGATTGTATCCAAGCAGGTTTTGAATATTTCCAGAGAAAGAGACTCCACAACCTAAAAAAGTTAGTAAAGTTTTAATCCTGCCAAATTGGACTCCCTTCATTGGTTGTAGACCTAGGAGGAAGGGTGTGATTGCTAGAGGAACTAAACATCACCGTGGTGGTCTTCTAAGCAAAAGAAACTCAGAACGATTCAGTGCCATACGCATGTGCAGGATATGATTTTCTGGGATATGATATTGCTTCTTCAACTCAGGAGTTGCTTTCATGGGAAGAGCTGTTTTCAGCCATGTGGGCCTCTCCTGTGGTTTCACGGGCATCATCCTGTCATTCTCCAGTCTGAAGGGAAAACTGTCCGTGATGTGAAGTTGCATCTTCCATTATGGGTGGCAGCTAGGCAAGACAGGACTGTAGGACTGAATTGTTCCTAAAGTTGTCCAAGTACAGCATAGGCATAGGGAATCTGATGGAGCTGTGTGTGATTTGCAGTAGTGGAAAGAGGGAAGAGATGGGGCCTCTGACACCACACTTGAGAGGTGCTGTGTGAATGGCTGAATTTTACACAGCAGCATCAGGAGACCTCTCTGATCTCATGGCAGGTTTGACTTGGAAGATGAGTGCTCAGGAGGATCATTGCAGCTCCTGGCCTTATAAGCCCAAAACTGCATTTTAGCAGAGGTAGAGTGCCTCATTAAACAAAATAACAGTGACATAACACCTTCACCAGATGTAATTCTCTTTGGCACTAGTAAGTTCTTTGTATAGCTACACTTCAGCAATTTTTATCTGTTGGTATTTTTATTTTTTCCATATGTTTGGGAATGTTCTTGTTCTTACAACCTTGCCATACTGTGTGACCTCTGGTTTTAGTGATTCCAAGCTACCTCATTTGTTTAGAAGTAAAAGCAAAAAGCTAGCTAGCATTGACATGGGTGATTAATTCAGAAGACTTAGAAAGATTCAGTCACCCACCAGTGCTTTTCATTTCTTTTCATTTTTCCTTTACAAAACTGAACTGGTTGTGTGACAAATGTCACTTCAGTGTTTTATCTGAGGGGGAAAGGAGCTGAAGGTCAAGTCACAGAACTACTGAAATGTTAGATCTTGTCATACAGGGCTGCAAGGGGAAGCAAGGGTGAAAACATCGTATACATGCTGCTGCCTGCTGCGCAACACCATAGCTTATTTCTGGCTTTGGCAGTATCATGATAGGTGAGAAGAAGAGGCAGGACTAACAGGAGTGCACTTAGAGCTCATTCATCACCCAGTAAACCGTAAACCATTTGTGCCTCAAAACGTGTGGCTTTAGTTTTTACCAAAGCTTACTGATAGGGAGGCATGGTAGCTCCCAGCCCTTTGGACTGATCAGGACACAGTGTGTTCATTAGTCACACAGGAACATCTGGTTGGGCTGTGCACACATGTGCTAATCCAAAAGAGTGCAGTGGCAAGCAAAGCAAGCCACATCATGACGTATGCATGGATATATTTAAGGTTTTTTGGATTACGAGAGACTTCAGTTTTAATCTCAAGACAGTGACAAGAGTTCAACTTCAAACCAGTGTCACATTTTTTACTTTAAAAGCATGATGGTGATTTTTGGTAGGCTACATAGAACTTTCTGTTTCTAGTGAACTACTTAGTTGGAGTTGCTTCCCTGTTAGCTTCTGCTTAATAGGACCATAAGAGACCGTGTGAGTGGGAAATGAAATTGAATCCATTATTTCTGATCATTCTGCCATAATTAGTACAATTCTGATTTAAAAAATGGCTGATTATAAGGCATGTATACGCTTCTCTAAAATGAAAAGTCAATTAATGCACAAAACTGCTTGCTCAGGAGCAAAAGCTGAACAAGAAGAGGAAGGAATAGCTCTACCAGCTCTATGAGGCCATGTACAGGAGCTATCTCCTTTCAAGAGAGGGCTCTGACACCTATATATACAAACCAATATATCATGTATTCCAGAGGCACAGGACAGCTTGTCCTGCAGCCAAGAGGACTTGTTGTGGCACACTAACTTTTTTTGCACACAGGCACATTTGAAGTCATTTGAGGTCAACAGTGGCCTGAACCTGCACACGAAGATGTGGAGCTACAGATGGCCCAGGGCAGCTTGCACAAGTGTAGCTATATTGGACCTAATTTTCCACCACTGCAAATCAATGCACTTCTTGGAGAAGTTGTGAGGGTTATTTTACAGAGGTATTGTTCACAAAAAGGTGCTAACAGTCTCTGAGAATTAATCCTAGTCAAATATGATTTTAGTCATACAAGGGATACACCCAGCAGCAAGAACAATGAAAGTAAGTTAGTGGGGCTTTATTGACTCTCCCAATTGTACTTATGCTTCAGAGCTGTTATCGGCAATGCTGATCACATCAGAACTGGGGAGGTTTATTTGTACATATTAGTGTGAATTACTAGGATGGTATAGGACACACTAGAACATATGCTAGGATTTGAGCTCTGGTTTGAAAGATATATTTTTACTTAGTGAGCTTGAAAGATTTCTGTTTCTTTGTCCCTAATATTTGCTCATTTAACAAGAAGAAATGCCCATATTTGCTTATATTTCTGTCTATAATACATAGAATAACATATATTTACGTAGAATACCTTTAAATGTTATATTTCTATATTGTACATTGTGGCTGTATATTGTATGTTGTATTATGTGTAATTTCTATATATTATATGAAAATAAAATTATTTTCTTGCCTTCTAGGCCTTACTCTTACATGGAACAAACTTTCATGTATATCAGAAAGTCTTAAGTTTTGGTGACCAGATGCAAAGACAAGTAACCACTGTGGCTGTTTCAAAGAATGGCTAATACACACTTCATGAAAAAACTGGCAGATGTATCACAAGAAGAGAAATCAGAACCATTTTCGTTGTGACAATGTGGCTGTCAATGTGATCCTAAAATCCGGTAGGATTTAACCAAGAGAGCAATATTATAATGAATCCTCATATTTAGAAGTATATGGGCAAAATGATGTACAGTAACAGTTTATTTTTAAGTTATTGGTACAATTTGCCTTTTACAGTAATGTCTTTGATTCTATTGTTTTTTCTAAGTGAGCTGATTCAACTGAGACTCTGCACAGAGAAGATAGGTTATTCCTTTGTATTAATTGCTTGTGCCTGCAATGACAGGTTAAATCTGGCATCCTGCACACTCCCTTTTCCCAAGGACAAAGCCTTCTCTTTCCCCAGGCCCTATATATAGAGATAAAGTTCTGGGGAATGATGCTGGGGAACTCCAGTGAGCAATGCTAGTGAATCTCTCAGCATCTTGGTTGGAATGGGGAAGGGAATTCCCCAAGTGCTCAATCATCTGGGGTAAGATCTTGATATGCATGTCATTGTCTTGATTCAGTTCTGCAAAAATAGTGAATTTCAAAAACAAGGCTGCAAATTAAGGAAGAACTTTCACCATCCATAATAAAACAGATCAGGATTCAGAAATTCTACCCCTTTCACACCCTTGCAACATACCCAGAACTGAACATCCAGGTCAGCTGCACAGACGAAAATAAAAACTTGCTTCACTGATTGGGCTCTCAGCCCATAAATCCCTCCCATCACAGCTGTGCATAGAAGTTACTGGGGCTGTAGCTATCTCTCCTGCTTCATAAACACACGTGCTGGAGGTTTGGGAATGTCCCAGTTAAAAATATTTTGCAATAGTGAAGAAAGAGGTCTGCAGAAGGAATAATTAGGCAGAACTTCAATTTCTTGTCTGGAAGCAGGAGACTGAATCTTATCAGATTTATAGACCTTAGATGTCGTAAAAGCTAACAACTGCAAAAAAAAAGGCTGAGGGAGGCCACTTGCTGTATGATAAGCTAAGAAATCATTGTGACTTTGTTCCAAAACCCCCAAAAATTGCATGGCAAAAATCTACCCTATTCCACAAAGAGAAGATGAAGTCAGCTACTGCAAATAAATGCTGATGTTATAAGCCTGCACATTTGGAGAAGATAAAAGGTCAGCAATGCATTTTCAAGGGCTTCTTATCCTCTCCCATCAGTTTTACTCACATTGTTGAGTAAATGTAAAACAGCTATAGTTTATAGTAATAGACCCAAAAGGACATTCAGGTCCCTTTAAGACAACCACTATTGGATCACTCTCTGTGATGAAATCAAGACCCACTCTGCAGATACATCTTGAGGAGTCTTTGTTTCTCACATGAGCAATAATCAACATGGAATATGCCCTGCTCCTTATGGTACCATGATCTCCTTTCCTTCATAATTAAATGAGGCTAGATTAGGTCCTCCTAGGAAAAATAAATCAGATTCAATGGTAAATTACTTATTTATGCCCTTCCTAAGTATTTCATGATGACATTGGTTTGCCAAGGTTTTGAATCACAAGGTGAACTAAGCACTGGTTTAACAGGATCACATCCCTAAAGTTTTGGGGATTTTGTCTTTTTAAAAGAAGATGTGCTGTTGTATGGACAACTTACAAAACAAGGTCTGAAGCAATAACTGACATTTATATCTGGAAGCAGAAGCAAACCCTAGTACTGTTTTTCTCAGACTTTGTTTGTTGAGTGTGTTTACAATCTTGTGACTTTCAGACTTAGCATCTGTTTTGGAATCTGTTTCTAAAATGTCACAGTGTCTTCTGCTTTGATTTCTTCCCTTGTTTAATGTCAGTGTGGTGATTCTCAGATATATCTTTAAAGAGATAAACTAGTTCATAAAACCTTGTTGCCATGAGGTAGCTGCCATTAATGACTAAACCTCTACCACCTGAAAGCTATCAAGTAGATATTTGATTTTGTGTCATGGTATCTCATAAGCACTAGGAATATGATATAATATTTTCTCCTCTGATCTACAAAGTATTCTCCCTCTGGGCTTTGAATAATAAATCTTCTTGCTATTATCAACATTATAGAATGCCCCAGCATAAAACAATCTGTTCTTCTGGAATATTATAGTGCTCCCATTAGAGAACTCCTGTTTCAAGACCCCATAATTCATTAACTGAGTGCTAGTAAATGTCACCTAGTTATAACTCCTGTAGGAGCAAGTACTATCGTGTGCTTTCTGGCACCACATACCTTGTCTCATCTGACAGAGACAGATTCTTTGCTGCTTGTTTTCCTTCGGGGCTACAAGTGTGTAATCTAAGCTGTAAACTACCATCACTATGGGACTTTTCTTTTTCTGTGCACATCACTGGACAGGCTGCTCTAGAAATAATATAAAGTATCAGTCCAAATCATGTAGAAAAAACATAAATTGATTTTAATAGGATTTTTGCCTCTTTAATCGTGGTTGGTTAAATAGTTTGCTGTCTAGCTGCAATAGTAAAGCTAAAGTAAATGTGTGTGCTCATTGCTCCTTAGTTTCATTTCTGCCAAGTCACTGCACAGGCTTGCTGCAAGAAGTATTTTTCCTGTAAAGGGGATGCTAAAACCCTGTGGTTGAACACTGCTCTGGCCTAAGTATCAGCTGAATGATGGCAGCTGGAATTCAGAAACTGCCATGTAAGAAATCTGCTCTCTTGGCCCAGCAGTAATGTAACTTCATCTTTATCCTCACATCACACACATAAATCTTACGAGCTTCCAAGCAGCTGCTGTGACACATCTGAATTCTGCAATATGGAAAAATGTAACTAGAAGAGACACCAACAAATCTGAACACCTGGATCGTAAACACTCCATTCATCAGTGAAGATGAGGTTTCATCCTAGGCAGCTTTTGAGCAAGTATATAAAATAAAAGTTGAGATGCAGTTAGATCCACTAAGCTTTTAGACTGTGGAACTGGTTTTATCAGACATTGAAGTGATTTAACTGAAGAGCAGAATCCAGTGACTAGACTTGATATTCATGCATCCCACAAAATAACCTAACTGGGAACTAAAGGAATCAAAATTAGACTGAGAAAAGCAGTGAAAATTTGCTACATTTCAATAATAAAGTGGTTACTTATTCAGAAGACTTTAGAAAAAATACTAACTCCATTTCCCTATTAGAAGTCCCAATTTCCACTTAATTTTCAAATAACAATTTAAAATTTTCACACTACTTTTAAAATATTTTTAATTTTTCCAGATTTACCAGAGGATACAAAAAGTGAAGGACTGGAAGGAAAAAACCCCAAATTTATCTTGTTCTTTTGTCTGTGCTTTCTTCTGTGAGAGTTTGAATAAAATCAAAACCCAAAAGCAAAAAATTCCTGGGGCAGAGTCACAAAATCTTTTTCTAAGAACGAGGTGTCTAAACAACAGTGTTGGCGCTGTGTTGGATATCATACAACCACCTGTCTCAGATGTGTTTTTACGACATTCCTTGCCTCCCCATGCCTGTTGTTTGCCTGGTGCTCAGGGATCCCTTCCAGGCCTTCCCCTTGAGGCTGGCCAGCCAAGGGGGCTGCCTCAGGGGCTGGAGCTGGTTATCTCTCTGCTGTCATTCCTGAGATGGATGTGATTTAAACCTAGGAGTGAACAAAGACCTCAAAAATATTTTAATGCTTGTTCAAAAAGCTGTTATGGTGAAATGCTGAGTTTGTTTCATCTGCAGTCAGTCTTTGTGTGTGACTTCTTGCAAACATTTGAGTGTAGAGTAAGGCATGTTTTACACCACTGCATGTGTTTATTGTATTTTAGAGAAGAATCCAGTATTGTAAGTTCTCAATATCAATGAAAAAAGGAGGATTTTCTTGCTGGGTCAATTTGATGGTCACAAAAGAAAATGGATTCCTAGTGGGAGGTGTAGATCCAGCACCTTATAATCTGGATATTCTGGGGACATTACAGATTTTATTATAATCTTCCATATATTAAAAAAAAATAGCCAGAAAAGCTTTTCTATAGAGGAGAATTGGATCACAAAGTAAGTGAACTCTGACTCCAGGGGACATGGTGCCATCCTGAATCAATATGGTTTGGAGTTGAGTTTTTAATGAAATATGCAAACAGGTAGTATACTTGGAGTAGGATAGAGAAAAATGATTCTGTTATTGTAAATATATTTGCCTCAATGAAGTTTTTCACTGTCTGAAATGTTCAGTGACACTTATTTCTTTTTATTTATTTCAAGCCTTTACTCATGTTAATTTTTCTGCAAACTGTAAAATTTTAAATTGTCGCTTAGAGTGAAAGCTGTGATGATCATTCTGTTGAAAGGTTTAATTTGAAACTGGAAGACAGACTACCCTAAAATTACTGGCAAACCTGTTTTTGGATTCATTCCAGAAGTATTTGAGCACTCCCACCAAAAATTGCATGAAGAGTTACATGCACCCAGCTGCAGGCCCTGAGGGAAAGAGCATACTAACATCATAAAGAACCTTGCTGGGGGGCAGCTCCTGCTGACTTGCCCATTTGGCTCATAGTCAGTGACCTGCCTCTGCACAGTGGCCCAAATTAAAATCTGATGCTACAAGAAATACTTACTTCCCTTGGTAAGCCAGTGAGCTTGTAAATCCCTTGGTGAGCTGGTAGATCAGCAGAGATGAGGATGTAGAGAGGAAGATGTGATGGGCACCTGGGAGACAGCAGTTTAGTCATCTTACCCTGGATCAGGAGCAGCCGATGGTTTGTCAGACCAAAGCCCACGTACCTGTCCCTGCAGTCTGCAGCACCAGCTATTGCTCATCCCTGGCTTGTCATTCCATTTAGTACTGGCAGATAAACACATTATAAACATAGCTTGGTGTTTCTGCTCAGATTATCATCAGCAAAAAGGTAATATATTTAAATTATTGTCAGTCTTCGTTTTAGTGATGCACAGAGATGAACTGCAAACTCCTCGCGGAAGGATGTATTTTGTGCAGGTTTACAGAGGTATCCCAATGCAAATCTACATTTACTTAACAAGTTTTCTTTCCCACTTGCATTAGCTAGTGACTCTTTTAATATTTTCTTAAATTCTGAAGTAAAATTACATGGGAGCATATTCAAATATGAATATATATATGACTTTATGGTCAGATTGGACACATTGTTCAGCTAAGGATACTGCAATAGAATTGGTCAGTATAGAGAATTTATCCTCTGTGGTAGATTTCTGCTTTGACTATTCCCTTTGATCTGAATCCTTTGAATTGAAAGGATAACGTAATACTTTTTTTGTTCCCCATGAAGTAAGAATTCAAGAGATTATTATATTAAAATTTCAAGCAGCTCTTTTTCAAGTATTTAATCCCATAAAGTAAAGATCTTTGTTTGGAATACCTTCAATCTCATTCATAACCTATTAAGTCCAAATGAAGTACACTCTTTTCCTTCAAAGCATTGATTCTTTCCATTATTTTCTTACAAAAGTCAATATATTCCTGTGGAAAATTATTCAATTTCACTGCGTATTTTCTCCAATAAAAATATGCAGTTCAGAAAAATTCCAGTCAATCCTAGATTCAGATTAATGTTTAATTATTGTACAGGAATACAAGCCTTTCTTCTATAAAGGAGTACTGGACAGCATGTGAAGGTTCTTTTGTTGGTGTAGACCAACAGTTTTCAATGGAAATTATTAAATGTCCTGGAACCTGAAGGAGACAGATACAATTTTTGATGATTGTAAATCCTTAGTTTCAAAGATATTGTTTGTGCCTACATCTAATCGGTGCTTGTGACAAACTCAGAAGTGAGAAGTTATTGTTGGGTGAAAATTTTTGTAGTATTAACTGATTCAGACTTTCAATTGAGTTTACTTTTTTTTAAATATGACAGTGCTTTATAATAAATTCCCTTCAAATTCACTGTGGAAGGAGGCTTAACGTAACACATTTGAGTTAAGCAACTAGTTTTGTCTAAAAGGGAGAAGGGACTTCGCTGAAATATTTTTTCAACAATTTTACCAACACAAAAGGTGCCAACTCTCAAATTTAAAATAGTACTTTTTTTGGAAATCTAAATTTCACTGAAAGTGAGAATGATTCAATAACCTGCAGCTAACTAAAATGTTTTCACTTAAAGCAGATTTTTGGGTGGCGAGGGGGGAGTGTTTGTTTGTTTATTTGTTTTGGTTTTGGTTTTTGGTTTTTCCCAGTCATTTCATCTTACTTTGAGAAAAAGAAATCCACTGAAATGGGTCAGGGCAGTGTTGGCAGTCCGTGTCCAGGGAGGGTGGATGAGAGGACCAGAGCAAATACACAGTGAGAAAGTACCAGGTATGGACACAGGAGAGCAAAGCTGAGGACTTCTGTGCAACCTCCTTCTCGTATGTAGGAGAGGCAGGCAGAGAGCTCCAGAGACAAGGGAGAAGACAACCCAGGAGAAAATGAACCACAAAAGTACTGAAGATGCTGTTTGGCCTGACTCTGCTGCTGACTCATGGCAGCCAGGATGCCTGTTCCCTTGGTCAGCTACAGCAGATGTGTCAGATGAGGCTTTGTGTTTCTCAAGCCTCCCATTCCCTGTGATCTCCTCTCTTGACCAAAAAGCCATGCATTACATACGGGCTAGGTGAGGATACAACCTTTCTGGTGGCATCCTTTATGTGTAATACCCATGAAATGCATTTTTCTTGTGAGCTGTTTACTTTCCATCCCCATCTGACATTCCATCATTATGGGGAAACAACAAAGGGTGCCTTTCCACTAGCTCAGGATAGGAAAGTCAAAAGCTCAAAACCCGATGCAAGCCACATCACTCATTATGCTAATGTAAAGCATGATCTAACTGTGAAATGGAACTTTCCTATGAAAAGAGAAAACTTTAGGAACCAGAATGAAGCATGAATAGAGAAGCATAAACAGGAGTCAAGAGAAAGACCCAGGGCTTACATCCTAGGGTAGTCATAGTGGTGGTTGTCACTGTGACAGAAAGGGCACAGAACCCCATGGCAGAGCTTTGTGAGTCGTATTCTTCTCTGCTGTCTATTGCTATTTCAGCACTCTGGCCTCAGAAGAAATGTGGTAGTCATTGTCCTTCAAAAGGTTTTTTTATTTAATTCATTCTTAATGAGAATATTTAGATCAAAATACCCTGTGCTTAACAACTGAATTTATTCCTTTGTTACATCATTAAGCCTCTTCCCTGGATTAAATGTTGATGTTTATGCAGTATCAATGAGAGCTCTCTTTTATTCACAGTTGGACGTGATGGTCTTGAAGGTCTTTTCCAACTTAAATGATTTTGTGATTCTGTGATTGTGAAGCACAGTAGTGGTAGTAGCATTTTGGCATTAGTCTGTCTTCCAGCCTTCACCTCAGATGTATTTAGAAAAAAAAAATCACTTTGATGGATTGACCCTGGCTGACATCAGGTACCCAACAAAACCACTCTATCACTCCCCTACTCAGCTGGGCAGGGAGAGAAAATGGAATACAAGGTTCATGTGTTAAGGACAGGCAGAGCTCATTTACCCTTTACCATCACAAGCAAAAGAGACTCCACTTGGGGGGAATTAATTGAATTTATTACCAATCGAAATCAGAGTAGGATAGTGATAAATAAACCCAGTTCTTAAATTGACCTTTGCATTACCCCTCCTTTCTTTCCATGTTCAACTTCACTTCTGATTTCTCTGCCTCCTCCCCTGAACTGGGCAGGGAAAAGTGGAGTGGGGGTTTGCAGTCAGCTCATCACACATTGTCTCTACCTCTCCTTCCTGCTCAGGGGAAGGACTCCTGCCACTCTTCTCCTGCTTCAGTGTGAGGTCACTCCCATGACAGTGAGTCTTCCATGGACTTCTCCAACCTGAGTTCTTCCCATAGGCTGCAGTTCTTCAGAAACTGTTCTAGCATAGGTTCCTCTCTCTCTCTGCAGATGGCCACAGGTCCTGCCAAAATCCTGTTCCAGCATGGGCTTCACACAGGGTCACAGCCTCCTTTGGGCATCCATCTGCTCTGGCATGGAGCTACTCCACAGGCTGTGGGTGGATCTCTCCTCCCACGTGGACCTCTGTGGGCTTCAGGGGCCCAGCTGCTTCACCACGGTAGGCACCACAGGCTGCAGGGGAATCTCAGCTCTGGTGCCTGGAGAACCTTCTGCCCCTCCTTCTGCACTGCCCTTGGTGCCTGCAGAGCTGCTCCTCTCCATTTGCATGCCTCTCTCCAGATGTTGCTTTGCAGCAGGAATTTTTCCTCCTTCTTAAAGCCACTGTGACTGATGGGCTTGGTCTTCGCTGCTGGTGGGTCTGTCCTGGAGCGAGCTGGCTTTGGCTCTGTCAGACACAGAGGAAGCTGCTGGCATCTTCTCACAGAAGCCACCTCTGCAGCACTGCCCCCCCCCAACCAAAAGCTTATCACATAACCAAAATATATGCATATATCTTACCAAATTCTTTTTAACAAAAATGCTGTCCTTCAGATTTAAAAATGCTGTAATAGTTAATATATCTTCAAATTTGCATCTATAGAGAAATTACATCTTCTGTATTTAGTGTAGTTGTTCTGTGAACTATTCAGATCAATCACATAGTTACAGTGACACCGTTCATGAACAGTTCATAAAAACCATGTCTGAACTGAAAAATCACTCTTTGCATGCTTTACAGCTATCCATATTTTGGTGTTTTTAGGGTTTTTTGCCTTCTTGTGTCTTTGAATAGCCTCTTATTTTAAGAAACAAAACTATTGCTTTTGAAAAAACATAAGCCAGTGTATTTTCCAAACTTTAGTGGTGCCAGACACACTGTGCTGCTGATGCCACTGTTTGTCAGATGACAGATGAAACTGAGTTCAGCAAAGCCAGAAATTAAAACTCAAATCCTACTCAAGTCACTAGGGCACAGGCATGGTAACTGCAGCATGAGCTCAGTGCTCTGCCTAATTGAGATCCGTGGTGTGAAAGGCTATGCCGAACTTTTCCCAGGAATGCTGAAGTTGTCCCAGAGCTGCCCATACTGCCAGATCAGCCCTTGGTCTGTGCAGGCACCTGCCCCCTCCACATTGTTGGTGCAGGGTGGTTCTGACATTAGTCCAGTGTGTGACCCAGAAATTCCCCACTCAAAACCACAGGACACTAGATTCCCACAAAAAGGAGAAGTGGGCAGTCCTATGAATCTTCTCCCTGTGGTGGAGAAGCTGTTTGAGGTGTTGGTCACATTCCCTGTGGCAAACTGAGGCATTAGCTCAAGAGTTTCTGACTCTGAGACTTTTATCTGTAGGATCCCAGTAAGTGTACTGAAAATTTGTAGGGTTTCATGGCCTGGGGAGAAGCCACAGCTGCCACAGTTAGTCATTGTATGTATGTAAGTTAATCACGAGATCTCACAGTTTGAAGCAGATCAGAGCCATTCTGCCAGCCTCATCCTTTATTACAGAGGCCATGTGAAAGGGCACTCTTTTAAGGTGAGGAACATCCCTAGACTTTAATTTTTCTCTTACTGGGTCTTTAAACAGAGCAGTTTATTAGCTCCAGTTAAAGAGAAAAATAAAATTACCTGATGTCAACACCAATTTTATTCCACCTGTCAGGCCTTTGTGACAGGTAACTAATAGGATGAGTGTTGGCAAGTAAACACAATACTGATAAAGGTTCTTGCAATTATACTGAGAAGTTTCTCTGTATTGTGTTCATGAAGACAGTATGTGCACCAGCAGAAGTCTGAAGGTTAATGAAGAAATATTAGGAGACAAGGAGACTTGTCAGCAGCTGCTGTTTGTACAAACCTCCATAAAGGGAACATTTCCATCTTTATGCACACACAGCTCCATTAAAAACAATCATTGTTAAAAGCAATTATGTTTGTTTTGTTAGCACTGAGGCGTGAGACTGCTCTGCTCCAGAGTCTGGCTTTTGGAATGGAGTGGTTTGAGGGGAGCCTTAGGCACGTGCTCCAGGCTTGCTTTTGCTCTTACCATGATATCACCCTGATATCACCCTCATGCCTCTGAGGGGGCACTTCAGCACTTGCAGTGAGGCCCCCAGAGAGGGGAGCTGCAGGGAATCCCCTGAAGCTCCATCTGTTTGCCAGCACGCTCCTGGCAGCTTCCCAGCCTGCAGCCCACACTCAGCCACATTGGGCAGAGGGGTAGGTGCCAGGGACAGTGAGGTTCCACACATGTAAAGGAGTGCCCAAATGAGAAGGGAACCTTTGTCAGTGCTGAGAGGAAGGAGGGCCATGTCCCTGCCTTCCCTTTCCTGGGAGTGAGCTGCTGGCAGCCCTGTTGACACATTGGCTCCATGAACATTTTGCTCAGTAGCCTCAGGCTGCCTTCCACCCAGCCACAGACCACTATGGGGTGGGTGCTGAGTGCTTGGAGGCGCTGGTGGAGGACCAAAGGGGAGGTGAAGGAGAGCTAGAGGCATTACTATGCAAATTTCTAGGGGAAGGAACATTCTAGGCTTGGGCTGATGAGGTCTTGGATGAACACCAGCTTTCAGCAGAAGCTGGGACCACATGGTCACAGGGGTCCCTTCCAGCCCAGGGGCTCTGGAAGAGATTCTTTGAATGCTTGGCTGAAGGTAGATGCTCTAGAAAACCTGAAAGGAAACAAAACTTTGCAGTGGAGGGGTTGACAGAGGCTGGTGCCATGGCAGCAGGGTGGAGGTGGGAGGTGACATGCAGATTCATAAGGAGACAGGCTTTGTTAACTCTCAAAGCAGAGCAGAGGAGAAAATGAACATTCATTAGTGTAATTTCAAACTAACAGCTGGTGCCAGACATGATTAAACTCACACTGTGTAAGAGGCAGTGAAGCCAAAAGGACACATCACCTTTTCTGCAATAGGTGTTCAAAACCTAGAATTCAGGCAGTCTCGCTCACGTGTCCCCTCCCTCCACATGAACAGTACCTTGGCTTCTGGGAAACTGTTGTTCTTCTCAATTCCCCCAAGTGCACAACTATTTGTCATGATTTTTTGCACATTTTAATAATTCACATTGCAAATTATAATTATGGCTATTAATCCAAGCAATGTAAGTGTAGAAAGCTGCCATGCCTCGCTGGATTTTTTCCTCTCAAATTATACACATAGTAATTCTTCTGAATTTGACCTTTCTTTACAGTTGTAAGATTCTTTCTTTAATGTATGTTCTGAAACTGCACACACAGCAAGTTTTTGTTCTTGTTCATGCAAAGGTCTATTCCCATAGACTTTGAGCAACATCTGCTTCTTGCTTTAGTGTCTGTCTTTTAAAGAAAATTTACAGTTTTGCAGAATAGACATGCTTGCTCTCATTGCATAATGCTAGTAATACCTTACTACTGATATTAGTTATTCAAATGGTGCATTGAATTTACGCAAATTCTTCACGGTCATAAAACTTTCTGGAAACATCAGGAGGTCTCACAGATGTTCAAATGAATTAAAAGAAACTAGGGCAGGTCAACAGTGTGAAGAAAAGACAGAGAAGGCACAGAACTGTGTGCCTAATCCTCAAACGTGTGCTATTCTGCAGTTTAAGCCATCCCATCTGCAGCCCCAGAAGAAATAAACACAACATTTAGGAAAAGACAGGTTTCTTTTTGAGAGCAGGCCATGGCACATATTGCCACTCTTCTTCCTCATTTGGTCAAATTCTTTTTAATGCTGAATACAAACATTTCCCTTTTCAAAACCATGGCATTTGGGGTCATTCAGGTGTAATCTGGATCTGGAATAAAATAATAACTTTTAGCAGCTTGTTATGTGTAAACATGAGGTCATTTTGTAGCTAGATTATCTATGTGTATTCTAGGCTTTGAAAGAGAAACATTTAATTTCTAAAGCAGAAAATAAATGAGCTATTAATTATAGCTCTACAGCTGTTCTACAGCTGAAAGACCATAGGTTCAAAATCTCGAAATAGGGGCTTGGGCCTTTTCTTAGAATCAAGCTTTCAGCCATGGGGATGAACAGTAGATATCTAGGAGCAGCACTGATGGAGGATGCAGAGTTGCAGGAGGTTTATGTCCCCATCTACCCAGAATTTCTTTGGTAGCTGAGCAGAGCTCCCATTTTGGCTCCACAGACAGCCCTGAAATAATGCAGGCAGAAGCACTGGCTTTTTTCTTGCAGAGTTTTGCTCTTGAGTTAGAAGGGTGTGTGTGTCTGATCATCTGCCTGGATCATCTGAATTGGAAGGCAGCTATAATAAAATCCTCTGAGCTTGATTTAGGGAGCTCCAGTATAAGTCTTGTTCCACTTTTACTGTTTGATTTTTGCTGCAAAACGTTTACTTACTGTGCTGGTTTTGGCTTGGATAGAATTAATTTTCTTCACAGTAGCTGGTGCAGGGCTGTGGTTTGGTTTTTTGCTGTAAGTGGTGTAGATAACTCAGAGATGTTTTTTGTTCCTGCTGAGCAGGTCTTACACAGAGCCAAGGCCTTTTCTGCCTCTCACCCCACTCCACCAGTGAAGGGGCTGGGAGTGCACACGGAGTTGGGAGGGGACACAGCTGTGACCCCAAATGACCACAGGGATGTTCCAAACCATGTGGGATCACGCTCAGCATACAGAGCTGGAGGAAGATGGAGCAAGGAGGGGACACCTGAAGTGATGGTGTTTGTCTTCCAAAGTAATCTACAAAGGTGATGGAGCCCTGCTTTCCTGGGGATGGCTGCACACCTGCCTGCCCACGGGAAGCAGTGAAAGAATTCCTTGTTTTGCTTTGCTCATGCACACAGCTTTTGTTTTCCCCTACAACCGTGTGTATCTCAAGCCCCGAGTTTTGTCACTGTTCTGATTCTCTCCCCCATCCCTTTCTTCAGCAGCTGGGTCAAGCCGCACACTTCCATAACAGATGGCATTTCCCATAGTTTAAACCTTAGGGTGTTCAGACAATTAAACACGGTTTTTGAGTCAACTGCCAAACTTAAGAAAGAAAACAACAACAAAAAATTTTCTGGATGGAAATTAAGTGGATTTTTATCTCTGATAAAACAAGCAGGCCAACAAACAGGAACATTTAGAACCAATTCCAATGCTCAGCTTTTCCCATAGATTAATTGAAAAATGAGAAATTTGATTTTTAAAGCCATATAACTATATCTCTTTCTGGAGGCATTGAAATAATTTAGTTACTTTTCCAATATGAAACAATTAATTAAAATATCAAATAGTTCAGTATTTTTATAATTTTGTCCTCTGAGTTAACTGGAGCATATTGCCAAATTCAACCTCAAATTCTATGTTTCTGCCCCCAACCCCACCTTCTTACCACACAAAATTAATTTTTCAACTAGGTTTGATTAATGGTCTGAGAGAATAATAAATTGCTCAGCATTACATAAGAAGTCAAAGCACAACAGTAAACACCATGTAGGTGCTTCCTATTTAGTTCCAGTAGATGCATGCAAAGAACAGCTGGATTTTCTTGCATTCATGCTATTTTCCACATTATCTGTTCTTGCACCCTGAGATGCGGGTCACTGTGCACCACTGACTGTAGGCAGGCAACAAACAGGAATGCAAGTCTCTCACAGCCCAGCAAAATACATGGTAAAGGGAGAAAACAGAAGATTTTAAACCACCAACACATTTTCATTTGACTCAAATAGACAGGACAAAAAAAAGGATTTTCACACGACAAACTGAGCCAAATGTAATTTTATGTCACTTGTGATACAGGATGTAAAGATTGTTATCTGTTCATATGAAAGTAAGAGAAATGAGACAGATAAAATATTCCAGGGTGGGAATTGCAAAGCAAACCTTTACTCTAGTAGAAATATTAATAGAACTATGATAAGAACAAGGTTTCATTGCAAGCTCTCTTGTATTTAAAGACTCCTGATATTTTTTTAACATGCTATCCATCAAAATTCACAGTGAATGCGGCAAGATTCCCAGCTACTGCTGGAGGGGACAGTGACAGAGGCCTGATGATTCCTTGTCAATGCTTCAGAAACTCATGACTGAGTGACAGAAATAACCTCTCATCAACTCAGGAAAGAGCCTTTAGGAAGGATCTTCTTCATTTGACTGCTCTGTGCCTCTGCTGATTTGTGGCAGATGGCAAACAGGTCTTGTGCCAGGTAAAGTCCTTGCAATGATCAAAGAGGTTTGCAGCTGAACTTATGAAAGGAATGGGATATATGTTGTTTTGTCATTTTTTTCCTAATGTTCTTTCACCATATTCATGGCCTGGAGTTCTCTCCTTGAACTACCACCACTATTTCCATTTTCCAAAAAGAAAAATTATATTTTCATTGCTACTGAAAGAATTAAAAAGAAAAAAAAGAGAAAATGGTTTATTGTTTCTGCTCTTTCCTCTGACACAGGGATGCTTAGGGAGTAATCTAAATTCAGATTAAAGTCTAGAGAGCCCACTGTACTGCAGGAGCTGTTTCTCCATGGCATTTACAGTCTAGCATTATCTGTCTGTCTGAATTTGGTAAATTTTACATTATTCGGTGAGTCTGACTACAGGAATATGTAATTGTCACTGAGATCAAATGAAATTATACAGACTAAAAGGGGAAGAAAAGCTCATCAGATGAAGGCATAAAAACACCGTATTTGTTTCATGTGGATGAATACTTCCTAGAATCTGAGGATTCTTTCCAAAAGAAAGGTACCTGGAATCTCCACCTCAGTCAGGTCCTTGGCACAGACAAGGCTTTCACTGATTTCAGTATAAACGTTAAAATTAAGCATCTGAGTTCATACAGCCAAGGCCAGTTTGATTTTTCATCCTATTAATCCTAATTGAGACTTACCATAACCTTCTTACCTAAAGATCTACAAAAGATTGCAGGATTGAAATTTATGTAGAAATACAGCTGTCCTGAGTCTTAGTCACAAAAAGTACAATGAAATAAGTACAGCAAAGGCAGAAAAGTCAGAATATCTGTTTCTCATCTCCTAATACTTTGAGCATTATGTACATCCTGAATAGAAAATATCTTCTCCATGAAGCAGATTTTTGAAAATGCCAACTCAAAAATGTAAAAACATTTAAATATTTTGACATTTAAGAATGAATAGTTCTTATTTTATGTCAATAGGACATGGAATTGTGAAATTCCACTCCATCCTGTAGGCTGTTTTCTTCCCTGTGACATATCCCTTGCCACTCACTGCAGCTTTCCCATAAATCCCGTAGTGCACCTTGGCCCCTGGGGTATGTGAGGCATTTAGACAAGCAGTCTCAAAGGAAAATGACTCAGGGAAAACTTCTACAGAAACTGAATCTTGTATTTAAGGTGTATTTTGCCTAGAAATCCCAGGTCAGCAGAGTAACAGCTTTGCACTCTACCTGCTGGTATTGCCCTGTGAGCCCCTAATTACACGTGATGCTGTCTGTAGTACAGAACTAGGCCAGCTCATGCACACGTTTAATTTTTAGGAAACTATTTCTTCTCTTTGACTCATGTTCAGATCAGTCTTTTACCCCAAGCATGGACTTTGATGAAGAGAGAGCTCTGCATTGTTGTGCAAAGGTGAAAGGTGAGGTCTGCCTGTGCCTGGCTGTCAGCAACAGTGCCACACTCTCCCCTGGAGGAGAGCAGTCAGCAGTTCTTAGGGATGTTTCCTTGGCTCTGTTGGGCTCACTGCCTGGCAGCCCTTTCCATTAGGAAATCAATGCAGTGGGGATGGACATCTCAGGAGACAAAACTTCCTCTGGAAACTCTCATCCCTGGTTGTTTGAGGGGATGACTCAGAGCCCCTTCATGGAATCTTATCCTACTCTAATTAATTTAGCAGTTCCCTGACTCAGAGATCACTGCAACAATATTTCAGAAAACCAGCAATCACTGCCCCGCCTTGTCACACAGGGTGGTTAATGATCACTGAAATTAGGAACCAGCCCAGCACCTTTCCCACTGGTAGCAATAGAGACTCAATAAATCTTTGATTTATGATAGCAAACAACCTCCATCATTAAAACAATTCTGTTACTCTATCTTTTTTCTTTTTCATAGGCCAACTTTTCAGTTGTGAAATACATTGCAGTCTTGAAAAACTTCCTTTGGGAAATAATTTAAGCAACTATTTGGGCCTGACGCCTTCTTTTTTCTTACACAAGCCACCCACCCACAATTTCCTTAATAAATGACATTGCATTAATTCATAGAAATGCAAACCTTTCCTATGCCAATGTCTTCTTAACAAGAGCAACAAAAGTCTTCTGAGTAAAAACTGAATAAGAAACCAAGGCTACCTGTGGTATTAGCAATACCACATGTTCCTCTTTCTGAGCTTTACCAAAGGGCTTACAGCCACAGCACAGAGTTAAGGCTGAGACAGCAGCTGATCAAGGCATGGCTCAGTTGTCGTGTGGCTCTGGAATTCAAATGAGGGAACCAGTACAGCAACCTGGAGAATGGTTAAGGGATTAAGGGAAAAAAAAAAAGCCAAAAAACCCCAATCTGTTAAATGCAATCCAAGGTGTTTATTTTAAGTTTCTACTATGTTTAGTACTATTAAACATAGATTCTGGAGAACTGGAGATTGGCTGGTGGAGATCCAGAATATTGTGTTGTGTGCAAGAGCTGAAGCACCTCTTCCTTCACATCTGTGCCTAGCACACAGTGTCTCCAGGAAAAAAAAAAAAAAAAAAAAAAAAAACAAACCCAAACAAACAAACAAAAAACCCAAACAAACAAAAAAGGCAGGAATGGAAAAGAATATCCTTAATTTTTCCTGTCAGATGCAGGACCCTTCTGCTCAGACCTCAGCAATCAGTGCAAGGAACAAATCCTACTGTGGGGTTTGTATTAGGGCACATGTGGTTTGTTTTTCAGGTTCCTGTTAGCAGTGACCCTCTTGGTGCTGAGAGCAGCATGCTCTGCTTACACAGCAGCTTCCAATGGCTGACTTGGGTACAAGCATAGAGACTGGGATGCACTAACACCTTTGGATGGGGTAGGGAAGAGTGGAATGTAAATCACAGACTGTGTACCAAAGAGGCTTTCCTGCCCCTCAGTGTGAAAAGGGAATTTTGATGAGCTGACCAGTAAGGCTGCTGGAACTGCTTTGGAGGTGTCTACTCTGACACCAAATGATGGCTTGACAGGTCTCCACACCAGTGTGCAACAGCCCTCAAGGTCCCCTGTTCCCAAGCACAGCTCACTCTGATTTCCAGCTGCACTCACAGCAGAGCAGCTCACAGCTGAGTACCAGAGAAGCTGATCTGAAAAACACCTCCTGAAGCAGCAGAGCAGTGACCCACAGACACTTCCACAGAAGACTGCAGCAACCTCCTCCTGTTGGCAGTAGAAAGAGCAGCCCTCAAGCTGAAAAATGATCTGATAGAGGAAGGTCCTCCCCTTCCTTTAGTGTATATATAAACTGTCCTGGAAGAGTAACAAGGAAATACTGAGTAGTAGACAGGTAATATTCAGCTTCACTTTGCTGTAACAGCAAATCCAGTTGGTGGTGTGGAAGAGATGATCCCCTGCCACATGAGATGTTAACTTGAATGTGGCATCCTCTGGGGCTCAGTTCTGGAGCAAGTGAAGCCATGCTGGTAGAGTTGCTGAAAACAGCACCAGCAAGAAGAACTGAATTTCCCCCTCTGGTAAACGAGGGACAGAACTCCAGCAACATCTCTAGTTCAGGGCTGGGGCTAAGATCCCAAGAAGGTGATCATGCCAGGGAGCATTTTAATTATACTGGCCAGGGTGAAAAAACCCTGATGTTTTCAACCCAACCCTTGCAATTATTTATACAACCTCTGGTATTTTGCAAAATGAAGGGAACATTATTTCTTGTGTTTGCAGAGTTTGCAAACACAGGGAGAGCCCCAGCTCTCTATTTACCACTGAGTCACCAGCTTAACCTCAGCTTGACCAGCCCACATTAAGCTGCAGCCAGTTAGTTCCACCTCAGCAGCAGCAGTTCCCTCTCACTGCCAGCTAGCCCCTGGCACAGAGCTCTGCAAATGCTCTTCCCACATTGCAGACAGAAAGTTCCTGCTGGTTTAGGACCGGTTCTTACTGTAACTGAAGCAGCTTATGATGGTTTTTATGTACTAATTGTCATCCAAATTGTCTCAGTGGCTATTTGGTTTAACTTTACATGCTGGAGTGGCTTGTCAGCTGCAGGATGTGGGAAAACAGACTAAACCAATTTCTGCTTTGCATGGAAGAAGAGGTTCAAATGTAACCATACAGTGTATCTAACTCTGAAAGCCTCAAAAATTTAGGCCCAGGTACAAGGGAAGTGCATCTAAAATACAGCTTTCCCTTTCTAAATATTCATCATCTTCATCCTCAATTTTCATAGTAGTTCACTTAGTATTCTCTTGGAACAGAGGCTGAGCCTGTGATTATCAAATGATGCATGCCCTGGCTCAGGGTAGACCGAGGCTGGAACTCCCAAGGGATAGGAGACAATTGCTCAGCACCCATTACAGTTTCACTGACACTTAGGAGAATTGGTGCAATTAGAAATTGCAAGACACAGAAAATTCTCAAGCTGACTCCAGGAATCCATGGAGGCTAATTTTAATCTTCCTGAATGTAGATTTTCCTCCAGAACAGAAATCTGGGAACAGATGCTGCCTTAGAGAACTCAAATATTTTTCTTGGAAGAAACCCTATGCTCCTGTGAAATAGTTAGCAGGGGTCTGATCCATCTCTCCTTTCTGTAAACATCCTAGTGTTTACAGCAATATCACAATGTTAAGTATTACTGTACCAAATCCAGATGTCCCAACTCATGAAAAACTTCTATGAAGGCAACAGGAATTCTTCTGTGGATAAGGCAAGCTGCAGCTTGCTCTAGATGGATGTAACCAGAGCCTAAGTTTATTCTCACTTGGACTGATGTGAGCACGACAAAACTCCATAAAGCTCCATATTTACAGTGGACTGACTGACAGCAAAACATGTCCCTGGATACTGAAACATACCCAAAGGAACCAACTTGTCTGAACATCTCATTGGAAATGGCCAGTAGCACACCTTACCTTTTGATCTTTCACTCCAGTTGTGACTTCTGTTTAGCTTTCAACTGTTGGAAGTCCAGATTTTCCCTTTCCCTTTGCCATATGAATGCCTAACAATTTTTGTTCTATTAACACACCATCTTCCTTATTCAGGATACCATGGATAGCTAAGCAAAGTAAAACTAGATGTAGCAATAATTTCTTATTGTGTGTGCTAGAAGGAAAAAGTTTCTCCCCTCAGGGATTATCCATGCACTCCCATCACTTCACTTACTGCAGTTCTACTTCACACATCCCTGTTCCCATTCTCTCTGGATGAGGATTACAGGTCCCAGTCATGCACTCACAGTTCCTTAAGCCAAGGGCTCACTGCAGGGGTTTGTGGAATTGACAAATTCCCATCCTGTGCAATACCAGCCAGGAAGGAGTCAGGAGCCAGATTCGGACTCAGCCTTCAGTCATATGCCATGGGTAACACATCCTCACCTGCCCAAAGCCAGAGGGGCTTTCCAACTCCTCCCCAGGCAAACCTCAGTATGAAATGGATGTTTTCGGGGTGATTCCATGGAAATCCTACCTTTCATTTCTGACCTTGTACATCATGTTACAGTGTTTGGAGCAAAAGGCATCCCTCTCTCTCCAGCAAGGTATAAGTCTACTTCAGCAAGTGCTAGTACAGGTGATGTCATAAGGTGCTCTCATCATGGCACGCTGCAGTGAAAGCTTGCATCTCTCTCACACCAGCTACTGAATCAATGAGATTCCACTGTAGACTTCCTGTGCAATCCTCTTTTAACAACTGCACCCTGAAGAGCCTTGGTGCTTTCGTCTTACATACTTAACACTTTGCTCTTTGTTTGTTCCAGAGTGTAACAGATGTATAAAAGCCTTGATCAATGGGTGCAGTGTTTTTGACTGGCGTACTGCCTTTTCTATAGGAAAACTTTATCTCCTGTCTTTGTACGCCGTCAAGTACTTCAGCATATCAGGCCATAACAGGGTCTGGTCTCTTAATAGATGTGGTGTTCTTCCCAAGGTCACACTTTTCCCCACATTATTGCTAGAACTGACACCTCTTGAGGAAGGCTGCCTGGCTGCTCGGTGCAGGGTGGCCATTGAAAGCTGTCAGCCGAGTGTGGGGGACATGGAAGACGATCCTGCTCTGCCTGCACACAACACTGACAGCAGGCAGCATTGCAAGGAACCCGGCTAGTCACAAGAGCCTTTGTGGAGCTGCATCAATATACAATAAATACCACAGTAGGAGCAGGAACAGGATCCCGTTGTGTGCCAGCAGGCACCGTGCGCGACAGCTTGTGCTGAATGGCTCCAGAGCAGCCAGCCGGCAGCCCTGGGTGTGCAGGCAGCCCAGGAGCAGCACCTGCCAGGGCTGGCTGCCCCTGGCCCAAGTGGGCCAGCCTGCTCCCCCCACGGAACGGGGGAAGCTGCGGCTCCATCTCCACTCTGCTGCCATCTGGCTTTGGGCAAGCCCCTCCACCATCCTCACGTCCTTTGCAGCTTCTGGGCAGGGTGGTGGCAGGTTATCTATCCCTCCTTGTATAACTGCTCCACAGGCCATTTGACTTCACAGAAAGTATCCTATTTTGGATTTGTACTTTGGATTATATCCCACTTGTACAGTGCCAGGAAAAATAAGGCCTTGCTGCAGTGCTATCTAAAAACTCAGTTAAGATACCTTTTTTCAATATAATTTCCCATGCTTTGTCAAGAAGTTTGGTTTTACAAAATCTATCAGCTATTTTCTTTATTCTTTAGGTTCTGCCTAGGTATAACTAAGTGCACCTTTTTTTAATATTTTATTAAATTTTGAAAATCTTAAAAGGAATTATAAACAGTAACACATGAACTGCAATACACCAAAGGGCCAAAGAGGTCTCCTAAATATACCACTCTCTTAAAAATAGTTTGTATATATTGGGATTGACCAGGACTGATTTACAGTTCTGGGAAGGAAGATATGATACAACTGATCCAACAGATAACTCTATCAAGGAGATGCCACAGACCTGGTTTCCATGGAGCAGGAGACTGTAATGAAGAATTGCTGTAGGGAAGAGTGAGCTGTTTCCAGAAGTCAGCAGTTTTGGAGCTGGCTGGAGCCAACCAACCACATTGGAAAGAACAATTTTGGACCCCTGTGCTTCTATACATATTGTAATTGCAGTTTTGAATAACAATTATTTACACATGCAGAGCACTCCTATCAATGAATACTGTTAAACAGGTAACATCTATTAGACAACTCAGTTACAGACTGAGGAACAGGAACACAAATGATTAAGCGCCGTCTCTCAGAAGAGGCACCAGCTCTTTTTCCACAAAAGAGGAGGATAGAAAGAAAAGGTAATGAATGTTACATCAGTCAGTATTATTTCAGTAGCAGGACAATTGAAGACAAAAGTTCATGTTCACAAAGGCTTTGAAACAGTTGCAAAGCTAAGAGATACTATGATGTAATTTTGAGAGCAAACTCTGAGTGCAAAAGAAAGGCTATTGATGGGAATGTTAAATTACTAAGAGACCGAGAGAACATAAGGTTGTACACTTATCCATACCCGATAATTTTCAAATAAAAATTTAGCTTTGCTACTTTCTAAATAAATTATTTCATTGAAATTACAATAGCTATTAAAGCAAAGAAACACAGAAGTATTCAAAATACTCTTTTCTTGGCTTATCATCTAGGAATTTCAGTTTTGGAACATAATTGAACACTGCTCTTTTCTCTCCTGTGGGTTGGTTTCTAGAAGTCACTAACTTGCTGCTGCAAAAGCTGATTAGTTTCAGCGTTCTGTTACTTGAACAATTAAGTTACAGGACATGAAACTGCTTGCAAATTTCTCACAAAGTATCTGTTAATATGCAAGAAAATATGAAAGAAAACATTTTCCATCAAAATGTGTGTAATTATAGATTTAAGTCTAGGGTTGTGGCTTTGGACTTTAAAATCTCTCCATAGAATCAAAGACTCCAAAAAAATGGCCAGTGTCCTGTGCCCAACAACAGGATTCCTAAAGTGAGTGAGTGGAAACTTTAACGCTACTCAGAAAACCTTTCCTCTCTATTTTAGAATCAAATCCCCCAGGACAGGGCTGGACACCTCTCTCTACCATTCCCTCACTCTCATATTTGTCTTCTGTGTTACACCAGCAGCAGCTGTAAGCAAGCAGAAGTAATACCTCCCTCACTTCATTCGCTTTTTCCACCCCTTTGGTGTTTCATGTCCTCTAAATCTATTCTAGAGGCTTTTAATGAGAGCTGTAAATGATTTAGGGTCACTCACCTTTGTTAAGAACAAGTAACAGAAAAGAAATATACGCTCCACAGGGAAAAAAGAAAAGTCCTACTGAACAGTGCTAGCTTGTTGATGAAGGAAGTGTATGTTAAGAATTCTAGAAACTTTACAGAAAATCTATGCTTACAAGATGTTTGAAGATTACAGTACACAAAAGGAGATTCCCCAGAAATATCCATGTGATGTCCCTCATTTGACACAGCTGGCTCAAACCTTTGACAAGATTTCTCAGCACTCATTTCCCAGCACAAGAGGACTGGGCTGGCCTTACCACCTTTCATCCCCACTGCAGACATTCACAAGGTGCAGAGTTTCCCAAGTGGCAATTACAAAGTCCACTGTCTTGCCCCTTCAGAGACACTTGTTAATTTACAGAAGAAGTGATTAATTACCTTGCCTCTCCTAAGCAAAACTTGCCTGTTTGGTTCAAGGAGGTTAATCTATAAATCCATATTACCAGTTTGAACTGTTATCCTTCACAAATCCACAGCATACCTCTCACTAGGGAATCCTATGACTTAGGTGCACATTAAAACATGTATCCCAGAACTTTTCAATATTCCTATTTGTTCAACCACTGCAAAGACCTGTGTGTCCACAGCCCAAGAACTTCCAGTAAGACACTGACTAATACTTCAAATCTGGAACACAAAAATGTGCCATTGCATTTAGACGAACGTTTAGCTCCAATGAATAGGCTGTACTTGCAATCTTTCACCCTTTGTTTATTCATTGCTCGTATCAGTGACTCATTCCTCCCACAGAAAAATCAGCAGAAGGGCACTCAGAGGAACATTTTACAACTATTCCTCATTTTCCTCCCTCAACCTCCTCCAACTCCATCTAGTACAGATTCCACCTCTACTGCAGCATGTACAACAGCAGTAGATATGAATGGATCACCTAGTCTCAGAGATATCCCTCCTCCATCTCTTTTCTGGCTGGTGGTGAAGTGCTCTGGACTTTCTACCTCTGCGACAGGAATTCTAGGATAGAATATCTTTTAACCAGATCTACTTACAAGATCTAACAATGGGAGCAGCAGTTATCTGGTGTATCATGTCCACAGCTCCTACAATGCTGCACTATGATTCGGTAGAAGGCTGGAGGAGAAACAACACATTTCACTAATAGTTGGTATAATAAATGTAACTGAGGTTAGACTAGAAGTCTGTAGTTTCCTGCGTCTTCCCTCATGTCCTCTTCATAAACTGGAACAACACTACCTAGCTACCAGTCAGCAGGGACCTTCCCAGACCTTTGGTAGATGAGCAAGAGAGGTTCTTCCATACCAAACACCAGTTCCTTCAGAATGCTGGGATGAATCCCATCAGGCCCCATGGACTTGTGAACATTCAGCCCGTACAGCTAGTCCTTTACTACTTCATCATTCACAAATGGAAAGCCACAGTTCTCACACTTGTGAACATCCATCTCAGCAGGGTCCAAGAATGACAAGGCAAAATTCCATCACGGTAACAAGAAAGCCAGTCTAGATTTCCTTCCTTAAACAAATGACATAGTCAAGAGAGTCTGACAAACAAAGATCATCTGCTAGCATAAAGAAGTGACAACTCATAGCAGCATAATATGAATCTCATTAGCTCACTTGCTCCCACAGGACAGAAGGAAAAGAAGTATAAAACTCCCCACAACTATCTAAGCCAGCCTGCACCAACAATTTACATTCTGAGACACCCTATAAGCAAACCCTACACTTGGTAGAATTTGGAAAGGTAGTTTCTACCCGATGTGAAGGTTGCTATCAAACCAAGAGAAGTTATATAATGGAAACAATGACAGCTGTTCCTCAACTGGTAAAATTTGGATTGTGTCCAGTTCAATGGAAGGGGCTGGGCACTTGCCTGTGTAAGCTCTATAAATCCACAAAACAAAAGAACTTGGAAGTTAGCCCTGGAAGGCTGATATCTTGTACATAAAAGAAAACCAAAGCAGAGGTTTACAGGTATCTCACAATCCAACTGTCAAAGAATTATTTTAGCACTTAGAAACCCTATGTCATCTATGCCAGGTGACTTAATTCCTTAACATTTGAAAGGTACAATTTCAACTACATGTCTTCTACACAGTGTATGACTGTAGAACACAGAGGGCCTGCTTGGGACTTGAATCCAATATGACCATCAATCATAGTTACCTATTCCTTCTTCCTTGTCTAAAGAAGAAAAGTCAGTGGGTACACTGTGATTTGTGACAGTGGTTCAGGTGCACTTTATGAATTCCAAAACTATATATTTGGTAAGTAAAAACTTGCAAGCCTCACTGCTTACTCAGTAAGTAGATTACTGGGGTCCTTCTTGTGTGTCAGCTCTATGACATAAAAACAGATATATAAAAGTTAACAGACTGAAATTCAGTATCTGATTCTACAGTTCAGGAGTAAATGAAAATATTATCAGTACAAAAAAGAATTTACATCAGGCTACAATTCTCTTTACCTCAGATACTTTTCCTGTGATACAGTAAGCTGGTTTTACTGTAGCTGTTTTATGGATTATAACTCTTTTACTCTACTTCCACTGACCAAACACAAACATTCTTTGTAACAAACTGAGCAAACTGGGGTGAGTGGAGGGTGGGATGAAATTACCAACACAGAAAAAGAGAAAAAGACAGTCAGAGGGAGAGAGAGATGTCTTGCACCTCATTTTTTTCTCCATTATGAAATCCATTTAATTTACATTTATAGCATATAATCTTGTAAAGATCTCACTTATTTCAGACAACCAAAAAAGGAAGGAAAAAAGCACAGGCCCAGTGGCTTTGTAACTCACCTTTCCATCTAGAGAAAAGCATAGCATACAGATTTTAAGCAGTAAGTCTTTAGATTAAGCTTCAGAAACAGGCTTTATTTACAGCTAGACAAACCCCTAGATTTCTAGGTTTTCCTTAGAAACTAATCTAATTGCTTACCTTGGGAGATCAATAAATTTCACGGTTAATTTTTTCTTACACAGTCAATGCAAGATTGACCAACACAGACAGTTTTCTGTCCAAATTAACTGAAGCACAGTTTTAATTGAACAAATAATTCTGTGACTCCTGAAAGAGGTAATGTAGTCATAACAACTGCAAAAATGGATGGAAAAAGGACAGCACTGTTTGTGTCAGAAGAGACAGTGGCAGAGAGCTGTTAGCTGGTCCTCAGCTACTAGTCCAGACAGAATTTTACAGGAGGATTTGTGTCTAATTATGGGTTTAACCAGACACAACTATTTTTTACCTCTGTAGGATCCCACTCACAGATAACCCTAATACATCTGCACACATTGGCAGATGTGGTTTGGAAGGTCCATCTCACACAAAGCATCATCAACTCTGTCCAGCTGTTAATATGAAACTTGAATATGCAAGAGAAGCCTGAGGTAAATATTCTTCTGTGATACCTGACCTGCATGAAAATTGTAGTATATCCTGGACTTTCATTCGTATGCTAAAAAGTTACTTAAAAGTTTAAGATGTAAACCTATTCCTGGCACAGGCTGATTTAGAAAGCAAGGGGGAATCTTAATTTACAAATTCTCTTAAAGATCCACAGTGATATTCACAGAGCTCAATTTAACACCAGAAGTTTAACACCTCAATTTCCAAGATGATCATATTGTGTGGTTCAAGGAAGTTCACTATTTGCATCAAGCTTTTACAGGTAGCAAAATGACAGCTCTGTTGTACAAGGCACCAAACTTTATATACAGTGAGAAAAACAAAATCTTCACCAACTATAATCAAAAAAAATCCTAATATTCTTTGCCATGGAAATGAAAAAGATTAAAAGTCAGCACTGAGGTTTTGGAAATGAAAAAGATTAAAAATCAGCACTGAGGTCTTTGGAAACAGCTGAAGCCTCATTTTTCAAGGGACTGACTTCACTGGATAAGTAATACTGTTAACTTGGATCACATTTACATGTTTTAACGGGAGAACACATGGGAATCTGGTACATGACTCTGGTATGTCCTCACAAATGTCATGCAAATACTGCAGTCAGTATTTATAGGTTTCTGTCTTCTGTGGAAAATCCCATTTCTATGAGTATACTGGAAGTCTTAGGATAGGGCAGACTTTATTCTCAACTAAGACACTGTCTTTCAAAACTGTTTTGATAGAGAGTAAAACCATGGCAGCACCATGAAAACAAGCTTATTGTGCTTTGATAAAAGAAAAGCACTGCAGGTGTACAAGCTACATCCTTAGCAGGAAAAAAAAAAAAGAATTCATTTCATGAGAAGTCTCTTAAGATGTCTGAAAGTAAAACCTTTGTCAAAGATACTAAATATTGCAAAGAATTGAAAAAAGCATTAAATTTGGTCTCTGTATTTGGTATTATGTAAACTTGAAGGATTCATTTTACTACTGACACTGGCTATATACTCCAACAGTTCAACCCTCCAGCTTCAAGAGGTGCTTTAACACAACCCATGCCCACATTTTAATGTAATACCTCCAGAGCTCTTGGTGCTGTTGCTCCAGGGCAGCCAGGGAAACACCTAAAATGCAGATTTTGTGGCATTCCATGCTGTTATATGAGTGTAAAACAAGGTAAGCCAAGACTAAAGACTCACACAGTGCTTGATAAGAAGCTATGCTTTTGGTTAGGAATTCAAAAGCCACATATTTATAAACAATGAAACCATCATGTTTATATAAATAAGCCTGATGCCTTAAGAGTTTAGCCTTTATATTTTTCAAATCCTGTACTGTATTAATGCATAACTCTAAACTCCATATAAAGTGTTAACTACTGTCTTCACATTTTGGTCACACAAAACAACTCCTCTGGGATTGTAAAACTCAAAGACATTGTACAGTCTCAGGCCTCGAAAAGTATAAAGAAATGTGAATTGGGGGGGAGCAAACTGGTGGAATATGACTTCATCACCTGAAGCTTAATTGGAGGATTAACCCCTGATTTGCAAATAGATCTGCCTTATATCTGTCTGGAAAACTTGTGATCATCATCCATTTTGGGTGTAGCCCCCTGGGGAGCTTCATCTGCCCTTAATGTACCTGAAGGCCCTTCATTAAATTTATCTGCTTTTACCCTTTTAACTTTGTCTGGCTTCTGTTTCTAGGTAAGCCCGAAAAAGGCATCAAGCCAAAAACATGAAGAGCTTGGGAAACCTCTCAGAGCTGACATTTTTCAGTTTGCCTTTCTGTCTTCACATTCATTGACAACTATCCTTCCCACATCTAGTTAATTAAAATGGGAGCTATGAATGTAAACACTATGTGCTTCCACAGTTTTTAGCACAGATACACAATTTCTCAGAGTGAATAGCAGCTTCTTGTTCAGTCACTTTGTGTCATACGATACCAAAATTATCTGAAGCTGATGAGGAAATTGGAATGTTGCTGCCCTCAGAGTTCCTGGAGTGTCTGTACAGCATGATCTCCAGTACACTGTAAAATAATTTAGGCTGGAAGGGATCCATGGAGGTCATCTGGTCCAACACACCACACATAGCAGGACCAACTCTGAAGGTGGATCAGGTTGCTTAGGGTTATTTGAGTTCCCAGTATGTTTAAGGATGGAGATGTCACAGTTTCTGTGTAAACTGCTTGATCAATCTTATCTAGAGAAGAGTCCAATAGGTATTCCATTCCTCTTGCTGCAAACTGAGAGAAGTAGCCTGTTGCTTATGCATACACATCTGCCCACTTGCTAAACACAAAATTGTGTTTAACACCAACTGCACACCTGAGCTTGCTTCTGTAATACCTTAGGAAATTAATGTCATACAAATGCACATCCATGTCCAATGCCAAAAGGCTTAAAATTTATAGTGCCTACCTTCAGCAGTCTGAAAGTTAGCCTGGATTTCTTTTCCAAACTATCTAATGTCAACAAAGATGGGATAGAGTGTTCTTGCACATCTAAAGATCAAGTTTCACAGAAGTTCCTTTTCTCTCCACACTTTTTCTAACTTAGACCAGGCACCTAATAACTAACCTGCCTACCATAATTTCATGTATTTTGTATACTTAGATTGCTGCATCTTTAAGTGGAAGAATTAGACAAAAAGATCAGGATGAGACAATGCACAGAAACACCAAATAATTATGAAGTGATCAGCAGTGTAACCAATTAATTTCTGAAAATTCTGTAGCAAATGGTTTTCTTCTTTTTTCAAACAGAGCACTTAGTCACAGCTTTAAGTGAAAACATGTACACAAAGCTTAAATCTTTAACTGATCACCAGACCAACACACATATGAAAAGCATAATTTAATTATCATCTTTTTGCTGTAAGCATTAACAATATTTAACTGTTAAAAGTCTTTATTAATATCGAAAAGCCTAATACAAATATCCAAACTATTAGTAAACATTTGTAATTTGAAGTGTTAACAATAAGACATTTAATAACTCTGCGTTAAATCTAACAAGCCCTTTCTAAAAGAATATTAATTTACAGTCATTTTTTCTAACAACTCTTTGTACAATAAAAAAATTTAGATTTTTCTGCTTCCCTTTCCCACCCAACCATCCACATAGTTTTACTCTCAGACTGAGATACTAGCTGATCAAGCCTGATGGTAAAAATCCTCTCAACCAAGGGTCCAAGATCTCACTTTTAGCATCCAGCTCAAATACTCTTTGGGAAAAAAAATCCATGTTTTTGTATAATGTGCAAAGTGCAACTTTTATCCAGTGCCATCAGAAGTGTGTGCTGCTATGAATGTCACCCAAGAATAGATCAGTAAAAATTAAGACTTCTCAATTCCCCATTGCTCTCTTACAGACAAATGTTAGATGATGACTACAGGAATGAAGATCAAGTGGATTTTATCCTGGTGCCTATTGGGTCAGGTACTTTCCAATTTCATTAGGTCGCACCAATGTTTTTACTCAAGTTCTTCAGTTTCCTCTGTAAAAAGTTCAGCCAAATCTGCCACTGTCAACACCGAGGCTTCAGATTGTTTCATGGAAGAGCTTGTGTGGCTGTGGGAAGAGATTGCATGTGGGCATCAGAGAAGAAACAGTGTTAGTACCAAGCCGTGTGCACTGAAGACAGAGCACACAGTTCAGAGTCAATACCTGCTCAGCTTTAAAGCTCAGCAGGAAAACACAACTTCTGTCTGGGAAAACACATACACTCGACAGCTACTGCTCTTGCACATTCTGAGTAAGATAAAAAGTCCATCTACTGTCCCCAGCTGTGGTCAACACCAAACACTGCAATGGCAGCAGAACATGGGATAATCCACTTTGACCTCTTAACATTTCAGGGATTTGCTTCATTTTCCAAGCATGAGGTTTAATATTACTTTCAAAACATTAGCCCTCATGGGATCATTCAACCACTGTACATTTATCCAGATTTTATGTGCAAAAGCAGTGCTACTTCACAGATAAGGATAATAAATCATTCTTCAAGAGCTAAAACTGAAATCTTTCATAACTACAGCCAAAGATGTGCATATTATTTTTAGTTTAATAATCTGTAACAGGCAAAATTTCCTTAAACTAAGCCCTCCTCCTAGATTTGTCATGGGTATACCATCTAGTTAAAAGGTACAAACCTCTTACACTGTCTGCATAAGGAATGTAAATAGCATTTTTGGTCCCGCTCCAATCCATCACTGCTTATAGATTTTGGAAAGATAAATCACAGTGAGAACTGCTTTCTGTGTCTGCACACCAGCCTGATGTATGACTTAGCATCTGGGCAATGCTTGCTTGGACTGTGAAACCAAAGAAGGTGACACAGCATTGTTGGACGAGGTTTGTAGGATTAAAAAAATAACAAAAAAAAGGAACCCATATCCTGTGTTAGAGTTTATAACAGACACTGTTGCTCTAGTGGCAGGCTTAGTACTACTCCATTAATTGCAATGTTATTATACCAATGGAAATAGGTAAACTGAAAAGATAAATCATATTATAATACATAATTTATTACTTGGGCTTTTATGAAATAAAATACACAAAACATAACCAAAATATTTTCCAGAGAATTAAAATACCTTAAACAGCAAGTTACTAGAATCAGGTTAAAACTTTTGAAATTTTAAAACTGTTTTGCCAATCAAAACAGTTTGAAGAACAGTTGAACAGTTTACATATAAGATATGCATTCCTAACCATAATAAAAGTATGGTGGAGAAACACCTTTTCATTTCCAGTGCAATAATGACATTTTAAAAAAATTAACACATACCTTCTATCTACAGTTTTCAGCATAGTCTGCATTCTCTCTTCTATTGTTGCTTTTATCAGGAACCTATGAACAATCGTAGGTCTGAATGTGTTCAAAAAACAGAAAACGCCACCATTAGGGAGCAGAAGTTGTACTGTTACTACCAAAGTTTATAACCATATTTTTGTCTCATAATAGGTCTACTAAAAGTGTTAAAATATGCCTCTGGTTTTTAAGAAATAAATGCTACAAGTGATTAGCAACTTCCATTGACATTTCAGAGTTCTTAGTGCTTCCCACTTTCACTTGACTGATCACACACTAAATGAATGCAAGCTGTATTAGCTAAAATCCTAACCCAGATACTGGGCCAAGTTCTGCTTTCTGTGTCCTTACAAGAAACATTCCTCCCGAGCCTAAAGAAAAAGGAGTTTTGCCCACTGGTTATTTATAATGTTCATACTTCATTGTCACGAATTATTTCAAGTGACAAGAGCTCAATGTGATGGATAATTAAACCTAATACCCAGAGTTTTTATAATATTATTTTTTAAAACAGTGAAATACTACAATTTTTTAAAGGAAGTCAGTAAACACTGGCAAAATATAAAACCCAAATGTCAATAAACATAATACAAAATGAAAATTCCATTTATGATGCATTATGATGCATTTTGAAATAAAATTTCAAAAAAGAAAGCAGTAATTTAGAAAAGTGCCAGGTGAAATGGAAAAAAGGTGAAATGGAAAAAAGTCAGATCCAAAGATAAAAATGAAAAAGCACCCCATGCTGCCCAGTAAGGCAAGAAGCCTTGAAAATGCTTAGATGGTTTTCAGATCTTAGGTTGAAATGTTGGCAGGCAACATTTCACAGAAAAATGCAGGGGGAATACTTTCAGATTCACAGGCAAGGTCTAACCCCCAAAAAGAGAAGTAAGTAAGAACTGAACTGGTAGTAGTTGCACCAGTGACACTAAACAGAATATTCCCTAATGCTCAGTGTACTTGGAACACAGTCCTTTTCAAAAATAAGCCTTGCTGAAATCTTAATTCTTAAAAAGTACAGCGTATTCTTGGTGGTTTTATTGCAAGGTTTTTGCCACGTGTTTTGTGCCAGCATCAGGCAGAATTGCAGTGTGGGCTCTTGCAATTAATCTTTTCTATGCCCTCACAGCTAATTCAAAATCTTTACCAACACACACAAATATCCACCTGTTCATAAATATTCTTTCACATACATGCTCCTTCATATCCTCCTCTCTCTTTGCTTTCATTTCTAGAACACAACCCCCATTATTATTCTACAGTATTGTTATTCCAAAATTGACTGCAGCTATTTTTCTTCTTCACGTACTGGGCTTAAATTTTTTTTCCTAAAGTCACGAGACCTTAGGAAAAACACTTACATCTCATATGTTGAGGACAAATTTTCTAAAACCTTTAAGTGTTCAGTACTACCTGTGTCAGAACAACAACACTGAAACAAACAAGAGACATGCAAACTCATTAATGTCTTCAAAAAGGGGTGAGGGCAGAACTGTGATTTAAAAACTCATCAGTTCCAACAAGAGTGTGCTATAACTTTCTTTCTGAATAAAACCTCAACCAAAAAATGCCACAAAACAAGGAAACAAAACCCCCCCAACAATTTATACAGCTCCTAATCTGGAACTGAGAATGACCAGTTAGAAAGAGCCTCTCAATGGAACTCAAAGGGCATCCCTGAACGTAGCCATATATGACACACATGATGAGTTGCTCGGACCTGCAAAGCTAAGACATTTCTGGACATTTCTGCAAGCAGAACTCCCAAGTTAAAAACTAAGGTATCAATGGCATAGATAAAATAGGGCAACAGCTGAACGCCATTTTTTCAGCTCTATTCTGCCCATATCTAAATCATTGAACGCAACAGCAGATCTTACTTTGTCTGGCCAATACGATGTACTCTGCCAATAGCCTGTAGCTCATGTGCCGGGTTCAGGATGGGCTCCACGAGCAGAACATGAGTTGCTTCAATGATGTTTAGTCCATTGGAACCAGTGTGAAGAGGCAGCAGCAAAATATTGATGTTGGGATCATATTTAAATGCAGACAGGTTTTCCTAAAAGGCAAACATCACAGCAGTGTGGCAAAAGTTCCTCAAGGAAGAGTGTGGGGGACAGGACTATATTTTCAACAAATTACAGGAGCTAATACAGGCTCCAGAGTGACAGTCTTGGAGGTCTGTCATCCCAGAACAGATACACGGCAGTCACAGGAAGCCATGAACTTCTTGCAACACCGATCAGTGTGTCTCATCCTTAACTTCCATGCCAATGCATCTTTCTCAAAAGTGAGTGTACTGTTTATCTCCAAATGCTTTAAAATACTTCTTTTTGAGATTATCATTTTTAGAATGACTAAGTTAGAGACCTTCTGCCATACAAATTTGCTGCTCTTTTAGTTTCTGAAATGAAGCAATGAAGTAAAAAGGATCAGATTAACTTCTATGAACTATGTTTTCCCCACAGAAAATAATTTAAGAAAAATATCCTTTATGTACCTGAAATTTACTAATTCCATTGATCTGAGAAAAAACCATGTTGTTGTCATACAAAGCTTTTGAAATTATATCCAACACATCTTGCCACTGTAAAAAAAAAAAACAAAACAAAACCACACAACACAATAAAAGTAACTCAGCATTAAGAACAGCAATAACAACTGAAAAATAATAATTAACTTCCCTAACAAAAAGTAGATCTAAAAGCTTTTCAAAATGCTAGCATTTGCAATTTTTTTTAATGTTGCTAGAAACCAAATCTTCCATAGGACTAAGTAAAATAGGCAATTATGAAGATCAGCTTGAATACAAGAGATTGGTAGCCATTGCAAAAACTGTTTTACAATGTATCAAAAACATCTGGATATCTGGCATTTAAAAATATCTAGAATTTCTACTGCTTTCATACCAACCAAAGTGCTTGCCCTTTAAAGAAAAAAGCTTTCATCTGCTGACTATGATTATTATTCTTGTTCCAGTTACAGGACTTGCCGTACAAATCCTTAAAACAATCAAGTGGTTGTACAGAGTGATTCAACATTTTGGTAGCTAAACTAGTTCCTGGAAATATTATGGATGCTTTAAACTCAAAACACACATGCAAAGACAAGACAGAAAATGGTCATTAATACCGTTGAGAAAACTAAGGACTTAGCCCCTGGATCTTTAAATTGAATTCTCTTCAGTGTTCGGACCACGGCTTCCACTTTGGTGGAGTGACTTCCCTTTGAAAAGTCAAAGAAGAGCATTAGTAGAGTAGGATAGTAATAAACTCCTTCCACATTCATTGCTTTAATAAATGATGTTATATGAGGTCTCTTGCACATCTTACACAAAGTTAAAAATGATCAGGCTCGAGGAAGGGCAGGTTAAGTAGCACTGAACTACTTTTACCTCTCCCTGATAAACACACTGCATTAGGATCAGCAGTGTGTCACAGCATGTGCAGCACATGGCAGAATGAAGTGCCATGCAGACACACCCTCTAGTTCTGCATGTGGCAAAACAGATAGTTTTGGTGCCAAGCAGTGCAGTGGCACCAAACATGCCCATTAGGCCTCCAGCAATTTGACTTTGTGGCACAGTCTTTAGAGAATCTTTCAAACACACATTAAAATTTCCCTACCTTCACACCTCTTGAAAATGGATCAAGAAAGAAACCTACCTCAATGCTATTTATGTTGCTTTTGTTTCTCATTCTGGCAACACCAAACTTACAAACAGTACTATGAAGCTTGTTGATAATATTTAAAACAGTAGGAAAATTATAAATATAATTACATTTTGAATGATGGTGAGCTGCAATGAAAACATCTTTCTATTCTGCATTCAGAAGTATTTCAGTATTTATTAATCCAATATGTTATTCTACTTCTTGTCAATTTTGATTTATGTACTCTTCCGCTTTCCCCTTTTAGATCAGCAAGAGGATACAAGTGAGATGCAATTCTTTTTCCACCTCCTTCAATATGTACATACAGCAATTTTACTGAATGTATTTTTTAAAGAAGCCTTTAAAAGAACAACTTTCTTACTACTTCTTACACACACAGTAATTTCAAGCTGTGCTGGATTGAGCAGGACAAATACTGTTTTATTTCTGTCCGCACCTGTCTCCTGAACATTGAATTAACTATGCTGGCTCACTACAATGACAGATCAAATTTACTGAAGTCATGCCATTTGCAGAATTGGCTGGGAAGGATGACAGCAGTCTCAGCACAATCTGGGAACCAATGCTGGGCTGCTTGTTCTGTCACACATTAGGCAGCTAAAAGACTTTCTGCAGACTGTTTTACCAAAGGCTGCAGTAAGCAGTGCCATTTTATTACCCAGGGTCCTCCACAGTGATTCCAACTCTGCAATGTCACAGACACAGAAATTAACCAGCTTTCTTCCAAGTCACTTCTGATGCATCTGGTAGACACTGGCTATCCATCTGACTGTTTGCAAAGTCAGATGGACAATTAGAAATGCTTATCAAAATGTATCAGAACATTGGTAGGTGTTCTGATCTGAAAGGATGACACATTTGCAGCCCTATGCCTGCCAATCATAAAGACCTACAGCTAGGAGATCCAAGACCAGCTTTTAGGACTTCCTACATAATTCCAGGGTCATTTATGTGCTTTTCCAATACCATTCATCTCTGATTCAGTGACGACAATGCTGGCTAATCTGTTCTAATTGTCTTTTCCTCAGAAACTGATTTTAGACCTTATCATAGGTTCCATTTTCCCCTGCTATAACAGATAGCAGCTTTAGCCACTGCTGTTGATTTTTCCACCCTTCAGATTCCTGTGACTCAGGTGTCACAAAGGTGACTCCAGACAAGATCAGTAAGGGGAACTATGGTGCAGGAAAGAACAACATGATGCTCAAAGTGGTCAGTCTTCTTGCTCTATTTTTTAGACACGATAACTGTGTAGAGTTCTTCATCCCTTTGTCTACATTATGTTTAACTATACTGGACTTACTGAACTTAGAAGTGACTAAAACTTTGGCTCTCACCACACACACAGATTTCAATTTAGTTCTCTATGGACAGATGAAACTGAGAAAAGTACCTTTGTTTTTCAGTCTGTCTTAAAAAATGGTACCCTACTCCTTACCCCTATGCCATGAGTCTGGTATTTTGTTGAATACTCCGACAACTATTTATAAAGAAATTGGCTAGTTCAAATGAATTATGCAACAGTTAACATTAGAACCAAAACTGCCCTCTAATAAACAACTGCTGTCTCAGATGACAGGCTGGCAACACCCACTGTAATACTGACCAGACACAGGAAGCTTTTACAAAAGCAAAACATGCAGGGATGCCAGTAATCTCTCTCAGTATAAACTGCTTCCATTTACAGCAGTCCTTCTGCATCTAAGGCATTACCTTAAGATGGTTAGTGTTGGTACAATAAAGAGTAAGATAGAAAGAAAGAGAGATAGTGAATACTTTAATACACTGGAGGGATTGAGAAAGATCAGATTAAAATAAAAACACTGAACAAATCACAGTTTTCATATCTATCCTGAAAGATAATGATCCTAACCTCAGTATTTGATAAAAACCATAGTAAGTTTGTTATTCTTTGTTAACTGTCCTTTAAAGGAATATGAAGTAGAAATTTTTATTTTTAACAATATTGCTTGTTTAGAGAAAATTCAGTGAAGCTATAATGTAAATTTTTAAATTTTCATGAATGAAGAATGAGCTTTGCTCAAATAAATTCACACAGAATTCATATTTTTGCTTTATTTTTGCTTTGTTCAAAGTTTTTGATGCAGAAATACATCAAGAAAACACTACAGTTCTTTACACAGGACAGCAAATGACATGTTCTTTCCGTGTCTTATTTATGAAATTTGGTTATTCTAGTTATTTTTTAATGTAATATATGAAATATATTTGAAATGTTGTTAGAAACAGGGTGATATCTCTAAACTATATATGGAATTATTAAGTAAAAAGCCCTGCATGAAGTGATGTTCTAAGAAGTCACAGTTGAAAAATACAGCTGATTTACTCCCCCTGGTGCCACATACTGTCAACTACTTTAATTCGAGTTAGGAATCATGTACTTATAAAATGGAATTCCATTTGTCCAGGGAGGTTTAAATAACTAGTGTGAATGTGGTAGCATTGCCTTCAATACAGGGCAGCAACCCTAGAAATTGTGCAATGTTCAAGGAGACTTGCAAAGGTATCATGGAAGTCTGTCAGCACAACTTGTTATTATTTTTAACTAATCTGATTAAAATTGTGACAAGTTATGTTCAGCCGTATTATAATCATATTTTAGTGAAAGACAGCAGTATGATCTAACCTAAAGTATTATCAATGTATTCTACCTTTATATTTTAGCCCAGAATCCTCTACTTTTTCCACAACTGCAATAAACACAGGTTTTTTGTTTCCACAACATTCTACAAGGCATTCATGCAGAGCAAACATGTAGCTATGCACTACATACATGTCAGTATTGCTAAAGACTCATGCAAATGCTGTCTCTTCAACCCAATGAAAAGCCTCCATTAGTAAAAAAAGCAGATACAACAGTGCAATCAGGACTACATAATTTGTGTCTAGAGGTTTTATCATTACGACGAACTATTTATAAAGCTATATAGTACTATATAAAACTATATAGTTGTCTGTCTAAATGCAGTATGCTACAAAACACAGCAAATATGCACTGCTGAAAGTTTGGGCCACAGAGCTCCTGCAAAGAACTCACCTTGACAGGAATATCATCCTCCTGATTTGCAGCTTCTGCAGTGAAGACGTAAGATATTTCTTTATGAGACGTTGTCTGCCTGCAAATGGCACATTTAATGGAGCTCCGGCGGGTGCCAATGCTGTACTGCTGGATGATGATTGCTATGCACTCGTTACAAAAACAGTGCCCACACGTCAGCACTGCCCACTGTGCAGGAAACAAAAAACACCAAACACAACACAATTTCAGTTTTGGACCAGTGCAAAAGAAAAACAGTGTACTAATCTATGATAAATTACGTTTTCATAGAGAAATTACGTTATCTTCATGATACTCATCAGATCAAAAAAGAATTTTACAATTGTTGCACTCCAGCTGCTAAAAAGCCTGAATTTCAAAGTTTTCCAGCACAGAGACATTCATGATCTAAAGGAAGTCTCTGCATTTATTGTTCATTGTTTGCATTTTCTCAGTTTTGAACTTCAAGAAAGACATTACGATCTTTCATTTCTATGAAAGATGATTCTTAATGCCTTATATGTAAACACCGGTTAAGTATTTACATAATTTTTTAAAAAATTACAAAAATGTTTTTATTTACCTTCTATAAAATTCTTTATCTGTGCATTCATACTAGATTGGTCTAATTTAATAAATGATAGAAAAAAAGTTTTAATTTTTCCCCTACTGGTAAGTCCTAGACAAAACCTTTGGGCTTGAGAAGAAAGATTTTGTACACAGTCTTCATCTCTTTTTGACAGAATGTATGTGAAACAGAAGATTGCATTGCAGAAGCTGTTCTCCCCTTGTGAGCCTAGAGCATCTACATGTCAGCCAGTACCTTCATTAATACAGAAGTAATTTGTAGACCAGTAGTTTTGAAATTCAAAATAATATCTTTTGCTGTACTAGTCTGTTCTTTATGCCATTCCAAGAGGAAAAACTAAAAGTTTTCATGCGACCAAGTAGCAAAGAAATTGACTGAACCACTCATTATCAAGAAGAAGGTCTTCTAGGGTTTGTCAGGTTTTTTCAATTGTGCAGAAACAGGATGCCAAGTATTTTAAAAGTTCTTTGTAACATGAAAGCTGCTATCATCTAAACCAACAGTCTTGCTGTTAAGAAAAGATAAACAAAGTTAAGAGTTTATTTTCTCTTTCAGTGAGCTCCTCCAGCTCTGAGATAAAGAACGGTGGCAGTTAACAGGGCTAACAGCTGTTCTCTGTGAAAACCTGTATTAACCTTGGAAGAAGAGCTCAGAGCAGATTTTGGAAACATGGCAGGACAGCAGTTCATGCTTACACATGTCTATAATGCAAAGAGAAGCTAAACCTCCTTAAATAGCTACCCTAAAAGAAAGACACAATTTAGTTTGACCGTATAGGAGTCCTTTCATGTTTTTCCCTAATGCATGGTAAGTCAAGTTTAACTATGGCTTTGTACTTTATGATATAGATTAAGTCTCACTTGAAATTCAAATCCTGCAGTTCAGCAGGGAAGTGGTGGAAAAAGAAATCCATGTTGCCAGTATTTATTCTATTGGAATTTTCTACTGTTTGCATATGTAATATCCTTTTCTTTAGAAGAAAAAAATACCACCAATAAGAACAATTACAGTAAAATACAATAGTAGACAATAGAAGTTTACCTACTTCTTCTTTCTGTTACCTTATAAATGGGAAGTAAATCTTTCTGCCAAAAGTATAATTTCAGAGTTATAAAGCAATCAGGAACACACATTTTTGGAACACTTAAGCACTGATGTCAAAGGCTAAAAGAAGTAGAGGTGCTTGCATCTGAGAAAGATGTTATTTCAGGGGAGAGGCTGGTTGGTACATTACAGGAAACGGCTCATTTTCCCTGTTTCATTACAACATCCATTTAAAAACAGATCTTGACAATTTGACAAACAACTGGCTCAGCTCTAGTCAAAGATGTCCTAGAACTACAACCTGCTGAATAAGTATCTTACCTGACTTCCCAGCTGATGTGCACAAATTGGACATGGTTCTGGGTTAACTTCTCCAGTAGTTTTATCCTGAGACTGTAAATTAGAAAAAAAATACAAGCTTTGTGTTTTGTTATTCTATATTAAAACAAGCTTCTAGAAAAAATGAATAATGAAGCCCTTAAAAGAAACCAAATCAAAACAAAACTGTGCGAGCAAATTAAAAACATATTCATGTACTCAAGTTCATCTTGAGGAGTTAAAGAAATATGTAACTTATGGTAAGAAAAAGGAGCACTTTTCATTCTGCAGTCTTCCAGATGACATCTGCAGCTCTACAACGACTCTGAAAAATCCTGGTAAAATACAAGCTTCAAACAAGAAACTCCACATATTTTCTATCAGCTTCACATTGTTGCAAAAACACTTAAATTTTGTTTAACTATGCTTACTTGACTATAAATGCACTTACTCAAACACTATGATTAAAATAACATAATACATGGAGGTTGTCTGTTTTGGTTTGGGTTTTTTTTTTTAAAACGTTTACTTAAACTCCAGACATGATTGTCCTTCTGTTTCAGGTAAGCTCTTTGTAAAACACCAAAGGTATGGCAGAGACATACATAATTTTATAAGGCTTCTACTATATATGGCCCAGTTAGTTTTAATGAAAACTTTAAGCATTAAAACTAGTTCATAGTTTAATAAGCATGTAATTAAGCAAGTAACTAAAATATATAATGCAATTAATCATTTTAAGAGCACACAGTAACACGAAGAACAGCACATAGAATTTCATAATGTAATGAATCTTCACAGAAAATACAGTTTCTTTAAGGTAGAAGTTTTAAATAAAAATAATGGTAGGTTTCTTCCCTTCCACAGGTAAATAGAGTACATCACTTAGGTAAAGATTGGGGAACTATTAATCTTACTTTCTCCAGATTAGTGAGATACAGAAGTTGTCCTAATTTCTTTTGAAGCTGTGATTTGGCAACTGCCTTGTCATTCAGAAGTTTCACTCGATTTTGCTCTACCTATGAAAACAACATTAAATATGTGTTTAAAAAGGGAAAAAAAAAAAGTTAAGTTTTACATTTAGGCTTACATTAACTTTCTTTGTGAAATTCAGCTGAGCAATTTACTGGTGACAGATAGAAAATCAGCTCGTGCTCAAAATTTAAGATTTGCTTCTCCTCAAACAAAATTGATTATCTCTACCCAGTATGAACATAGCACTCTGAATGGGCTGAGACACAGAAGGTGCACAAAATTGCTTCTTATTGTTTTATTTACATTATTGGTTCTTTAGAGAAACAAAATTAAATTAAAATAACCTAAATTTTTAGAAGTTTCCTTTGAACTTCATTCAACTATGTTCTTACAATTGTGTATATATATGCTAGAATCAACTGCTGGTTCCAAAAACAATGTGTAAGAGACAATTATTTTCTTTATATTTCTTAGAAATTTCCACTTTTGATTTAACCTATACAAAGACAGAAACATTAAGATGATTTTTTTTAGATTAATTACAGCTGCTGGTGGAGAAGTGTAATACTGCAGAAGCACCTGAAGGATGAAGGCCAAAGTAATGGGTGTTTCTTTTATGGCTGCATTTACATGCATAAACCTTAAGACTTTATTACGTATTTGTTAAGCAAAGTGCATCTTTAAAAAAATTGTTTTAATACAAAGATGAAATTTATTTCCTTATAGAAAGAAGCACTTTTATCTAACTCAATCTCACAGAAAAAAAGCACAAAATGTGTCTATAAAAATGTACTTCTATTGGTGCAAAAAAATAAAATTAAGAGGTTAAATCAATGCAGCATTTTCTCTACCATCATAAACAGAGTCAGAGATAGCTCAGAAAATTCAAAATACTGAAAAAATATTAATCTTTGAGATGCTCAATTCTGTTTTATATAGGTGTTTGTGGAAAGTATCAACACAGGTAAGGAACCAGGTCAACTTAATTTTCCACCAACTTGAAAAACTGGGACATTGTAGAGAAAGGAAGGAAGTTGCTGCTGCTGAAAGCACAGCAGTCTTTGGTAAACATGCCACTCTGTCAGAAGGCTAACAAAAATATATCAAAGTAACAGTTACAAGCTCAAAACAGCCCATGTACTTAACACAGAAATAGGTAGGAATTCTATACTCCACCAAGCCTGTCTGAAATGTCAGAGACACATTACAGACATTATACATAGATCCAGATGCAGATTTTATTTTAGTAGGAGGTAGGTTCCTTCAAAAAGAAACCATTCTTTCCTGCCCAGTACCATACCTCATGTGGTTCTATAATGTGGAGCACCGGTGGATTTGGTTTTGGCTCATCAGGGTGACGCACTCTCAGCCGTTCTGTTGCCATTGCCAGCTCATCAATAGCAGACACGTGATCCCTAAGGACCATCCAATACTCATGAAGTAACTGTAAGGAAACCCCAAACAAATGAACAGCAGAACTGAATTGAGTGACACTTACATGACTCTGCCATACAATGTAAAATAAAATGTGAGAATATTTTTGGAGGAAGAGATAGTATTTCTTTACAGCATTCAGCCACAACAACTAATTATAAAGGAAAACAAGCAGTATAGACATCATTTTGCCTGCTCTCTTTTCCAGCCTCTCTGTATCAACAACTATAAACAGCTATCTCACATTTCTTCTACAACTACCAGTTTTACAATTCAGAAACAAAATGCTTTGCATTAAAAAATTACTTATTTCACAGAGTATCATCCTTGTAACCCAGTGTATATTATAGTACAGACCACTGAATCAGTATTTCCAAGTCACAACGGATGGAATCATAACACTGTCTTCATTCTCATTGACATATTAGTCCCATCTTTTGTTTCCTAACATAAATGCACATGAAAAAGCTGTGTTCCTTCTTCACAAGACTTAAGGTAAACTGAATTACAGAATGAACCAGTGTTGGATTTACCAAGTCTTGCTACATTCTGATTCAAGTAAACAGATGAATACATTTAATTATATCTTCATACTGTCCTAGCAAATGCAATTACATTGCTTAGTAATTTAATTAGTAGCCAGTATAGCTTTTATAAACTCTTAAATAAGATATAAATAATTTAAAATCAAATCCTGTAATAAGCATGGTGGAAAAGGCTGGTGTAGGCAAAGCCTAATTTCAGGAATATGAATTAGATGTGCTAATATTCAGCTGCAGTTTGTTGATAATAAATTAAATGGACCACACAACTGTTTGATCACCATGTAATTTACTGTACCTTATATTCCTTTTTCCATGCTTCAAAGAGTTCCAGGAACACGCTCCCCTCTTCGGTCAGCCGAGCATCCATTCGGTGAGCTTTGGCAAAGGAGAGAAGAGCTTTCAAGGCACGCTCAGTTTCACTGGTTGCCCAGAGCCCTCTGCTTGTGGTAGGCAAACGGTCATCAACAAGCCCTTCTTGGTCTTCTATCATCTCCTCAAATATTGCCATTTGGCCTTTAACACTTCAAAACAAACCAAACACAGCACTTAGCACTGATTTTGTACTTCCACATCCATCCATACTTATTCATCGCCTATTTCAGCCTTCTTATATATGATTAAAGGATAATGCAAACCAAGCAAATATAAGCAGCTGTTTTATTACCTAATCAAAAGCTTGCTTTGAACAGTGACCTCAGTACCAATCTTCAGGCCGTTTTGTCAGCTCAAAATCATCAATTGCTTTTGGAAAGGCTTACACATCTAAATCATCTTTCCATAGTTATTAATGTCACATTCATCAAAAAAAATAAATTCTGCCTTTTTATATAAGCAAGAATCACAGTTAAACTCTGATGCAAAATTTGCTGTGTATTGCACTGTGAAAGAACAGAACAGCTTCCCAGTTCTCTCCATGATGAATAATGCTAATTTAGAAATACATCGATTCTTCCTGATTCTAGCAGTCATGAGGCAACAGAACTCCCACTGGCAAAGACTTCTCAAAATGTTTTCTCAGTAACCCAAGACTTTTCAATCCAATTCTGACACTGTAAGGGATATGAGAGAGAGAAATCCAAGAAAAAGCATGCAGAGAGCTGTAATCTATGTCTCTCAGTATTGCCCACTATGCACACTTCTCTGACACCCCATGCTGGCATCACCCTTCTGTCAGCTTCATCCTGTCTGAGATCTCTCACTGTAACATTGAATGAGGGTGGTATTACACCACTTGCAGCTGGACTGCAAATAAATATTTGCACAAATGGGAACATGTGTTAAATTAGCATAGTTGTATTTATACACACACTTTCTGAACATGCCACCACTTCATTCCAAATATATGATCATATTACAGTGTGATAGGCTTGAGAGAAAGTGGCATGTATTCATTTCTTGCACACCGTTTCTTCAAATGAAATTTACATAGAAAATTAAACCTAATAAAGCTGCTATCAAAGCCATCAGAGAGAAGTCATTGTCATTTGGTCATAAACTTATTTCAGAAAACATAAACCAATCCAACTTTCACTTTTTCTAACAGTGAGAAATTTATAAAGCTATGAACTTACCTATGCATAAAGAGCTTTGACTCATATTCTGTGAACAATTCATCAGCCTTACAAAAGACACAGCTGCAATACAGAAAATTGAAAACAGATGCACTCAGAATTTCATCAGAAACCAAATTATCATAAACCCTTATTCCTACATATAAAACTATGCAAAATTCTTTAAAAAGAACAAAATAACAATCATATGTACGCTAATATATCTGACACTAGAACATTTTATAAAAATAAAACCAAAGGTCATGATTCTAACAAATGGATCTGTGATATCTGTGTGCATACAGCTCCTGAGTACATAATAAAGATTTTAGTATGTTATTTCAAATAAAGGAAAATTTAAGTAACACACATCTAAGGTATACTTTCTGTTTTCAAGACCTACTTGTTAAGTGGCAGTCTAACAGGTCGCAGATGGCAGATAGTGGCAGCCTCAATAACCTGCTTAGAAGGAGGCCCTTCTAAGTTTTTTACTGCTTCTCTTACACTCTTCTGGAACTTCTTCACTTCATCCAGCTGGGTTGTGAGTAGGTATTGAAGGCCCCTGCAGTCACGGAATCTGTTTTAAAGAAAAAGGGAAATTACTGTACAGCAAGACACCAAATCCAAACTTGATTCAGTATTTTAAAGTAGAAGAGAAGCAGCTAATCTAGGACAACATACAAAGTTGGTACCACAAGTAAATGCTTATTACTACTACATGCAATGCTGTTAGAAATCACTCTAGTGTATCCCCAGAGCTAATGCCTCATATTTGGACCAGAATGTCATGCTATCATTCTCAAACAACCACAAAACATTCATATCCAGACTCACAGGCTGGCTGAGGTTGGAAGGGGCCTCAGGGTGTTGTGTTTCTCAAATGCTCTCCTCAAGCAGTGTCACCTAGAGCTGGTTGCCCAGGACCACGCCCAGACAACTTTTGAGTATCTCAAGAATGGAGACCCCACAACCTCTCTGGGCTGTTTCAGTGCCCAGTCACACTCACAGTAAAAAAGCATTCCCTGATGTTCAGAGGGAACATCTTGTGTTTCAGTTTGTGCCCATTGCCCCTTGTGCTGAAGAAAAAAGAGGTTAAGTTTTGTATCTTTATCCAGATTATTCAATAGAATTATGTTAAGTACTGAAAATAAAAGACACGTTTACTTCCATCAAGAAGAAATTTCAACCTTTTGGAATCATGACGCCAGCGTAGTCAGAGTGGAGAATACATCTTTACATATGGAATTAAAATATGTGTGTATCTTAAGTATTTAAATTTATATACACGTTTTATAAACTTGTACACAGATGTACATACATTTATAGACATATATTTAGATATATCATAAATATAATAAAAATATATTTCACTAAAACATGATTCAGAAAGACTGTATTTAAAGAGCATATGTTCATGTATCTGAGAAAATTGCCTTAAGTTAAACTATCAGAACACTGTCCTTCCTATGTCTCCCTTTTCTGTGATGAACTTACAGACCTTCATCCAGAATGTATAAGAGTGACTTAGGAGAAAAGGGTCTATTAAATCCTAAAACTTAGGGGAGATCTTATTTCTTTCTGTATTTATCTAACTGGAAGGTACAGAGAAGACTGAGTCAAACATTTGTCAAAGGCACCTGGCAAAAGAACAAGAGACAATGTACACAAGATGCAACACAGGAAATATTAACTAGGCAAAAAATTTTTTATGTCTTTTTTTTCCACCAAGTGGGCCAAATACTGGAACAGGCTTCACACAGAGACTACTGAATCTTTTTCCTTGGAAGGAGACGTCCTCAACAGGTCAAATCCTTGTGCAACTGAACTGGATTGAACAAGCAGGGGTCTGGATCTTAAGATAGGGGTTGATTTAAGTGACCTCTGAATGTCCCTTCTGAATTCATTACTCTGTAATTGAACCCAAAAAGATGTACTGCTGTCTTGAACATGAAACCACCTTAAAATTCTTTGCTCAGAAAAACAGTGATGCTATCTTATGGTGTTATACAAGAATTTTCTGAAATTGTCTGTCTACTTTCCATTTAAGCAAGACAATTTCTTTTACAGGTTACTCATTTTTAATGTAATAAACTTTAAATTCTTCTTATTCAGCAGTTTCATGAGTATAGAAGACTGTAAAACCACAGTAGATAATACAGAAGAACATTTCAAAGAATGCTTATCTAAGAGAAAACAGTAATTTTCCTACTTTTCTTTTCATGTCTTCTATCTAGTTGCACTTTTTCGGGGAGTGGTTTTGAAACATAATTGCAGTCCAGATTCTTCTGAAGCAAAAATGTCTGCTATCTAATTGCAACTGCTAGCACAAACTAAAGACCTGCGTAGACTTAACTGTATTTCAGAGCCTATTTCAGTTATTCTCTTACTTCTCTGCCATGGAGAGTTTACTCGTCTGCTGTTTGTAGTTGCAGGTTATTTCATTTTGCACACGTTGAACAAGCTCCTCATCGATGGCATACTGTATTGCTGTCTGGATGACATCCAGCCACCAAGGAGAACCTGAGTGTATCTGTATGAAAAACAACAGGTTTATCCTTGAACTTTCAACAGAAAACCAATCTACTCATTGCAGCAGAGGTGTTTTACTGCTCTTTTAGGCCGTGGTCAAACACAGGCTGGCTAATTCCATGAAAAGTGGAGGATGAGAGTGTGATTAAAAAATAACCCATTTTCTGTTGATGTGTAAACACACGACTAAGAAACTGTTTACATTCTCCACCCCTTTATATTCCTTCAGTAGAGTCAGATTCACTAAGGCTATCTACAGCCACACAGAGGTAACTGTGATCTCAAAATTCTTTTCCTTCTCTCTGTCTCAAAAGGAGATGAAAAGATCATTTAATCAGAGAAAGCAAACTGCCCTGTGAAATTAATAGAGCAATACTGAAGTGACCTTGTAATTTTAACAGGTGAAAAAAGATAAACAGCTAGAGTTCTGGATAAACAGATGAATTCTTTAAAAATGCCAAAAGTCAGAGACAAAACATTTAAGAGGTACCTGCCTTTCTCTGAAGTTCCCGAATGGTTTGAAGAACTGGCTGTAAGGCCTGATGGGCTTCTGCAACTTCTGCATTGGATTTACTCATATAATGCTGTCGAAGTTGTTCTGCCTGTATGGAAATAAGAGTTTAAACTATGCACAAACCGTATCTGTGAGAAATACTGCAAACGTGAAAACTTCCCAGCTACCATAGTGGTTTTAAATCGTTACCTATCTATCTGATACCCACCTTCATTTGTATGCAATATTTAGCAATATTTTTTAACTCTAGAATCCAGCCTTTATTAGTAAGCAAAAAAAAAAATTAGAGAAGATAAATTAAAATTTCCATAAAATACACTCACAACATAACCGAGACCACCAACATTGAGAACAGCAATATTTTACTGGACATTTCTGTTCTCATCACACAGTAAACAACTGTTGATTTCACTAAGTTTGAGGGAAATGTATGCAGTTAACTCAAAAGCTATTTCTTTTGAAATGAATTGTTGCTTCTTTAGTTAGATAAAATGCTGAGGGGACAAAAAATAAAAACGTGCTCTTCAATATTTATGTGAAAACGAAATATGTTTACCTCTTCTGCAAGTCGGCTATCACGCAAAGTCGGGGGAATTCCTGGGTGCTTTGCCAACAATTCCATCAAATTGTGTGTAGAATGAAGTCTCTAAATATACACAAAGGCAAGAGCAATCATGAAAAAAATCCATTGCAACATCTGTGACAGGAAAAACCTGAACAGCAATGAAAGCTTACAGCAAGAAATTAGCATGCATTTAAAATCAGTTTTATCTTTCTCTGATAATCTGGAAGTATCTTATAAAGAAAATAAAGATTCCTTTCCATATTTTACTGGGATAGGAAATGATAGGAAATGAAATATTAAAAAAGACCTTCTTTATCATCTCAAAAATCAGCAGGCAAGTGTAATACCACGTCATCAGATCCTATACCATACACATCCTCCTAATAAAAACAGTCTTTGACTATTATGAAAAACAGATTATTTATCTCAGAGCACTTTCTTTGGTAAATGTCTTTTAGAATATTCTGAGGAAACAATTCATTTAGCCTATCTAAAGCAAAATAAAGTGTAAGGAAAAGACCAGATACCAAGAGCTGTAATAGTTTTTCATATTTTTCTTTTATCTGAAATAAAAGATATTGAAAAACACATGATCTTTTGGTATACTTTTAGGGAAAATAAATCTGATTATTAATATAAAGAAACTTTTCTCCTCTTTTCTGGTTTCACCCTTTGTTTCTCAAACCAGACCAACAATACTATGTTTCCTGCACAGCTCCCACAAACTCATACTAATAACCTCCACTGTCATATATGTGTGCCCTTCTTACATCCTGAATTCCCTTCACCTCTGCCCTATTAGTATCTCAGCCACTTAAGAGGACTGGCCAGCAGTGATTTGTCAGTATCTCAAAGAGCTAATCCTACACAACTCAGAAGTCTTAACTGAAGTAAAATTTTATTACACTAAGGTAATAAATACTAGACAGCATATATTTTCAGGGGGAAAAACCCCAACTTTATTGGATTGCACAATTCAGTAGAACAATTTAATTAACAACCTATGAGCAGCTTAACAAGTTTAAGCTAACATGTCTATGCTAAGTGAAAAAAGCCACCAGGAAGTCACAAAGGAAAAGGAAGAATCCAAGAATCACAACAGAGACATCAGGTAACCACATGCAACACAATCAAACAACAATTTGCTCAGAGAGGCAAGTAAAGAAAACAGACAACTGATCACTTCTTATCTGTGTGTCACTAACATTTTAAATCTCATATTATGCTGAAGAAAATTTTGGTCAATTTAGAACTGATAGTTCTTGAAGAATTATAAAAATGTTACTTAGAGAATCATGATTTTTATTTTTTACCAGGAAAATATATTCATATTTTTAAACAATATTCAAAATGCAAGAAATAAATGCCCAAAGAGAAAAGGCACTTTAATTCTTTTCCATGTTTTGAGGCCCTTTTATTTTCAGCAGTGCAAATATTTTATTATTCTCTATCATTTGGCACATTAATATCACTCTCAGTGCAAACCCTGCATTGTGTAATTGCAGGATGTAATATAACATTGTTAACATGAACAGTCACAGTCACATGCACCAGACTAGTAATTCATCCTGTTAAGTGTGCTGCAGAACAGCAGGTGGAGATCATACACTGCTTCAGGGACACCAAGAAAACTCACAAGCAGGTTTTCAGAAACACAATAGCATTTTTTTGTCAGACAGACAGACAGACAGAAAGAAAGAAAGATGAAGGTCACGGAAGGGATTCTTATCTAAAGACTGTAATCAAAACATTGTGATCATTACAGCAGGCTGAAAGAGTAATTCAGCACACCACTAGGAGGAAGAAAAGACTGACCTGTTAAATTAAATCTAAAGTATACCAGTTCTTAACTATGTCTCTTTACATTTCAGTGCTCACTCACTTGCAAAGAATCTGTTTTGAGCTTTTCTTTGTGCTCTTCAGATGATCTTAGTACTTCTCTGTACAGCTCTGCAGCCAATGCATATTCTCCTGAATTAAAAAAGAGTAGCAAAAACACAGACATATTGTGTTGATTTTTAAATATACAAGCAGGCATGACCTTACAGTTGTTACATTACTTGTAATATGCTAAGATGTTCTCAGAGAGTCTGTATAGTAAGTGCTTGTCTTCAAGCAATTCTTTCCTAGTCATCCCATGCCTCCCCCCGCAAAAAAACTGGTAAAAGATAGAATATGATATTCTACAAAGACTAATGCAGTTTCCAAATCGAGTATCTTTTGTGACTGTAAGATCTGTAAACCTCTTAATCTTAAAATATATATTCATGGTTGCATAAATCAAAAAAAATCTCCTGTGCACTTAAAAAAAAAAAATCACTCACTGCAGTGATGCACTGCTAAATTTGCACTGGAAATGCACTATTCACTCTCCCAGTGAAAACCATGAAAGTTGTGTCATACTTCAGAAATGCAGAAATGATTAAGTGCATGCAGGAAGCATAACTACTGATGTAAGCCGCCAATATCACAATCACTTCTCAGAAAATAGCTTGTATCAATTAAACAGAAATACAAAACTAAAGTTGTATATGAAAAAGCAGTGAAAAAATAAATCTATTTTAATTTTCTTTTCTCAATTGATGGAAATTTACTTAGCCAATAATAATCTTAGAGAATCTTAAAACATGGAGAAGTACAGGGACAAGAAATGCATAAAGACAGATGACAGAGTAAAACAAAAAACATCATCTTATCTATATGGAAGTGCAGCAATTCTATGTCAACAAGATTTGCTGCTTCTTATATTGAAAGAGTTGCATTTGTAAGGGTGTAGTCCCACAATATAGCATTGCAATTACTAGTAACCAGCCAAAGCTATGTGCTGAATTTGCTAGCTTGAAGCTTGTCAGGCCTCCCTTGAATTCTTCTTGACCTGCCTGAACCTTTCACTTGGCTTAGCTGTGATAGCACTTTCCATAACTCACTAGATGTCTATGGCTAATTTTTAGTATATTTTTAAACTTTTGTTGATCTTTGTGTGGTACAAACACAGCTTTTTATAGACAGCAGTTATTCCATGTAGAATGAGGTATTTACAACTACCACAATGATGTACTGCAGGGAAGTAGAGGCCTAGTAACAATAGCGGAGGCTATTGACAAGTAAAGATAGGATGCAGTGCAGAGTACAGCCATGGGATGCTAAGAGATGGTGCACAGGCTTGGCAGTGAATAAGAAAGCCATGGCTATAAACAACTCACCCACAGTCAAAGAAATGCAGACTTAGAGCTGGACAAAACTGGTTTTAGGGGCAACAAAGAGAACAAAGAAAGAGTATGTAACATTCATAAAAGGCATCATGTACACTAAATTTGGTGTTTTCATGAAGCTGCAGACCAATGAAGAAAGAGAAAGATGCAAACATGCTAGAAAACACAAAAATGACCCTCACTGGATTCTTGTGTGAGGAAGAAACCATCAACATAAACATCTTATTCCTTCTGAGGAAGGTAGTGACAACTGGCCATTGCACTGCCACCACATCTAAGAAACCACTGATCTCAGGGTCCAGATGGGCCTAAGTAGAAAGGTGAGCATAAAAGCAGGACAAGAAGTAGATACAAGTAAGTGTGATTGTTACACTTTTCTTTGCCTGTAGCAATTAAGTTTGGACTAATAATAATTACACCTCTAAGTTTTCAATTATACTAAGACTAAATTCATGGCCTCACTTTCATGCAAAGTGTGCTTCCCCCTTCCAAAGAAGACTGAGTATAAGGTTAATATTGGGGGAGGAGTTACAGACCAGAACTCTTCCTCTTTTGTCCTGCTTTTGTTTCTCATCAGATGAATTTTTTATCATTCTGGTTTTCAAAACAGGCCAAACAATTTTTGCGACTAGTGTATTTTAGAAGCGTTACATCTGTATGTAACTCTTTTCAAGCACTAAACTCTATCAGAAACAGTTATCTCCATCCTGAAATTGTAACAAAGTATTTTGAACCTACTAACTACAGATTAAAGAATCTGAATATAGTCTTTCTGTGAGGCAAGTAAAAGAAAAGGCAGTTTGCCTGTTCTCTTTGAAGGAAGACTTTGACATGAGCTGGAAACATTCAAACAGCATGTCAACTTTAGAAGAACTTGGAAAAGAGGCATTTTCACACATTCATAACTAAGTAATTTTTATTTATTTTGTGGGACACTCAAGATTAATGTAATTATTTTGTTTCTCATTTAAAGCTTTTTTTTTCTCCTTATAATTCAGACAAAATCACAAAATTGATGGAGCTGTCTAGCAGGAGCAGCAAAAGGAATCCACAGTCAGCACAGCAGTTTGCATGGCTGGGGGCACAAGGGAAGCCCAGAAAGCAGCACTGATTTAACAAAACCAGGTTAAGTACAATTACACGAGTATGACCTCTTTTAACCTCCCAGAACACAGAGATAGAGCATATTCTTTACTCCTGCACTGAACGGAGTAAAGAATATGCTACAGCCCTTTGGTCTTACCTTTAATGATATGGATACCAGCTAAGCCATTAAGAGCACACACCAGCTGTCGGTGAGCTTCTTCACACTCCGTCCGACATTTCTTTTGCAGAGATGCCAACAGTTCCTCCATGGTCATGGTGCTGAAAAGGAGACCAAATGCCTTGAATTTGAAACAAAATGGAAGTACTAGAAAAGTAAGAGGGTCATCCTGAACAGCATAGCAGATCATTACATGCATCCAACATACTGCAAATAGGGTTTTTTGAGATTTCTTTACGTATTAAAAAACCTCTAGCTGTCAGATTTTCTTCCTCCTAGAGCTTTACCCTTAACTTGAGTGTGTCCAGAGGTTGACATCTCCTGGAACACAAAGAAATAAAAAGCAAGAAGAAAATCTGAGCTTGGTAAAATAATCCTTCATGGGACAAAGTATTTTTCTCCTTCTGTTAGTGGTAAACTGGAAACAAGCAAAATAGAACTCATTTTGTCAAAACCTGTTCAGATGAAAACAGCTATGACAGACTACATTTCTACCCTCTGCTAGCAATCGAAACACAAAACACATGAACTGTCCATGTAAAGAAGAAAATGTGTGAAATGAGAACAGAGAAGACCAGCAAAAGATCATTCTAAACTTCCTCTTCTACATTTGTCATATCTGCAAATTATGAGAGGAATTTCACCAGAAGAGAATTAGTTTAACATAAAAATACCAGAAATAGAGGGAAAGGAGAGAAGCAGGAACAGACGTGAGGAGAATGTAAGAAGGAAGCTTGAAGGATACCTTGGAGTAACACCACAGGTTAAAGAATCAGAGGACTGGTATGAAGAGACTGGAGAGTAAACAATAGCAATAGCCTACAACAGCTGACCTGAGGCTGCTTGTAACACCAATTGCTGCTGTTAGATCAGACAGCATCCCCCTCCACTGAAACCCTGCTCCTCAGCCTCATGCACTATTCGGTGTTCAGCACCATGGAACAGTGTAAGAGGTGACATAACTCTTGCACAGACTGGGCTCAAATGACGCTGGAAGGATACCCTTGCCTAGGCCATTTTTTTACCTTCCTTGCAACATTGTTCCAGTGGCAGAAACTGATTCTTGGTTTTATAGTACAGCGCGACACCAGAGTCAGGTTTAAATCAATATAATCACTATTCATAATTACTGAATTCTGCAAAGGCAATGGTAAATACACAACACCTGCATATGCTGATACTTCCACCATACCTACTTAGCTTTTATTTTCAAAACCATCAGCAGTTCCAAGAAAAATTATAAGAGCAAAAGGATGCACATATAAAATAGGCAATTTGATACACAGCCTGAGACTACCAATTAAAAAGAAGGGGGTTTTACTCAGTTGAACTACGAGAATCTAGAAAAATCTCTTTTGAGAGCTTTCTTTATTTTTTCCCTCTGAGTAGATCTCATTTACTGCCTTCACTACACAGGTGGGGGAAAAATAATCTAGCAAAGAATATGCTCCAAACTCAGGTTTTACTCCAGGCCCGTGTCTTTTATCTATATGCTTCAGCATCAACTTTCTTATTTCAGTAAATTTCCCCTGTTCATCAAAGGTCCTAGTAGAGAATTTCTTCATTATTCTTCTACATATAACCAAAGACAGGAACCAAATCTTCTTTCTATTCTGGGCACGTCCACTGTTACAGTTGAGTTTGGTTCACAAAAAAAGGTATGTAAACAGTGCTGGGAATTGACTTTTCTTTGTACATGTGATTTTAAGAAAGATTTAATTTTCATTGCTGTTTTTTCCAACAGTTACTATACAGCTGTCACCGTGCAACCATTCCACCAGAATCGACACAGTACGAAGCTGTTTCCATCACACTCTGCTCAGTTTACATATATTACATTTATACTACATGGCTCATTTTAATGCAAATAATCTTGTATGATGGGTGGGAATATTGATTTCTCCTATGTTTGAGCCCTTGCTTCCACATGAGCAGACCGCTACGCTACAGCACAGTGTCCAACTATTGGGCTCTGCTCAAGTAGGTGCAAAGTCAGCTTCAGCTTCTCTAGGCACTGCAGGTGCCCTATATAATAAAGAGCAAACAGTAGGACACAAAACCTTTTACAAGGATTGAAAGAGACTGAATAGAATTGATGAACTAGGAAACATTAGCAATAACATTGGTAGTGCTAAAAGTTGAAGTTTTTCCCTACCTGTAGCTTAAAAAAGAAACATAGACAGAGCTCTGACAGTCTGGAATGGAAACAGCCTGTTTTTTCACAGCCTCCTTCTAACTGACTGAAAAAGTAGCAGCTACATTTCACAATAAGACTGGCAGCATGATTTTTTTTTTTGGTGTAACAAAAGCTGAGACCAAGCTGGTACGTGCACAGCACTTGTGGGGGAAGATGATCTTGAAAGCACACAAATAAAAGAGCATTGGAACAGCTTTCAAGTTTGGATTTACATTTACAAATTCTGCAACCTCACACTAACATTTTCTTTGAACTAAAGAATTATTCCATTCTGTTGATTCAGTTCTTCCATTCTTCTGATTCATGAACGTGAGTTTTGTACAAAACTAAAAAAAGAGCAATGGGCTTATTTTAAAACAAACAAACAAAAGAATCTGGTTTGTTTGACACTCAATCTGTTACCTGCAACATCCTAGTCATAGTGAGGTTAGAATGCCACTGGAGTATCAAATGCCTTCAGTACTACGTTCTTTAACACAAGAATTGCACTAATGACCCCACACTGTGCCGTGTTCAGCTTCTGAGGTCAGATTACCTTGGTGTGCCATAGTTGCACATTTAACTAAAGAAGCTTAAATTAGGCTTATTCGAAGCCTGTACAAGAACTGCACTGCTGGAGACAATCAGAGTTTTGCTTTGGATAAAGCAGGCCATTTAAGAAATGACAGAAATTCACCTTTTCTGTAGTGGCAAGAACTCTCCCCGAACAGCTTGTGGGTGACAGCAGGCCTGTCTCAGTCGTAGCAAAGGGTATAGAATAGAAGTCACAGTCCTTCTATCTAGGCTGCTAAGCTTAAGAGTCCAGTCTGAAATCTTCCTGAGCTTTGCCAATGCATCCTGGCAGCACACCTCGTGCTGGCGGTGATAGAAGTGTCTCTCCACAGGATAGAAGTGAAGCCAGTGTATATTTTCTGTCTGAGGGGGGATTTGAATCTGGAATTAAAACACCAATGTAAGTAATTTGCAAATACAACTATTTATGTTCAGGAATTCCAAAATTCAAAACTTTTATTTACTTGGTCAATCACATCCTTCTTTGCTGATCTCCACATTATCTTCGCAATTAGACTGTAGAGAGGCCGGGGATTTTTCCTACAATAAGGTCGATATAGTAGTTGGTCCCACCAATGTTTGACCCAGTAAGGATCAACGCCAAGAAAAAGGATTAATCCATACAAATCTGCCAAGAAAATAGTTTGTGTTTTAATACTTTGCAATATGTTTCAAAAAAATTAACTGTCATACAAAGGCTATCAGGCATAAAACATCTCCATTCTGGCCTTTATCTTTTGCACTTGTTTTCCAGTCACTCCCTCAGCAAAATATTTAATTTGAGGCAGGGGATTCTGGGTGGTAAAAGGTGGGGGTTCTCTCCTTGCTCATTTTTGATTTCCACACAACTTGAGAGAACACAGCTATTTGTGAGACACCTTTCTAGTTTCAAGTTTAGCAGAAGAGAGCAAAGAATTTAAACCTATTCAGAGCAGAGGCAAGAGGCAGAAATTACATGATTGCATATGGTTAACTGGGTCTGCCAGGTTTTTCTAAACCAATATTGCTCAGCGTCATTACTTCAGAGCCTGCTGTGCACCAACTGTCTGCTGCCCACAATCCTAGAAGGGGCTGCAATTCAGAAGAATTTTCACTTCTCTACTAATGCATAAGAAATTAACAAAAGACACGTCAATTGTTTTCTTCCTAATTGAGAGAATACATCTTGCTGATTCTGCCTAATTCAGAAACCTGCCACTTCTTGGAATGAAATTAAAGGACATACTGACTTTAAACTTCTGTCTAAATCCTACTGGAAAAACACAGAAGCACACATTTAAATGCTGCATGTGGATACTGCAGAAACAGAGACGTGTGATGATATCTTATAGTTCTTGAAAATCTGGTGGCTACATTCCTTATTCTGTTAGCTTTATCATAATTCAGTATTCAGCTGAAAGCATAAAGACATTCACCAAATACATCATAGACCAGAGGAAGAAAAATCCCAGGAATAATTTCTATGCAAGAAGCAATTGTTTATCCAGAGGTCCTATCCCACTGCATTACACCAGCAGTGGCACAGATTGAAATGAGTCAGCAGTTTTCATCCCCAACACGATGGGGGCTGCGTGAGAGTCTGTCAACATGTATTATGAATTGTATGACATTTCAGGTATGTATTAAATCAACACTATCACACACAGGGCCTTGAAGGAGTTCATCGCAACACTAAAATCAATCACTTCTTTTCACAGCTTTGCTTTGTTAACGATTATTCTTGCAACTATTACATGTATTTATAAATCTAATTAACAATTCCATAATGAATTAATTTAAAACATTGATTTTTACAACTTAGTATCCAAACAACAGTCCACAAATGCTTACATTGACTTATCCACTTTCAAACGCATTACCTCAATGTGCACGATATATTCCAAAATCCATCAGAGAACACAAGGAAACAAAGCAGTTAGTCAGCTCCCTTTCTTTTATTCTATCTCTGTCTGAAGCCTGTCTACAGAAACTGAGCACCACACAAAAAAAGACAAGATAAATGTCATCTGCTAACATACAGCTACCTACTCTTCACATCTCAACTCATTAAGTTCTTACATAAGGACTTGAGACAGTTTCATAAGCTTTAGCACAGTTTTTAGAATTTATACCGATTGCAGTGGATGCCCATGGTAGTTCATACAGAGCTATGCAAAAAGCAAATAGAGCTTTACTTGCTATATTTGACAGTTCACAGGATTCTGTAACCAGAGCAGACTATCTGCAATAAAGAAGGGTTAATATTTATCCCCTCCACTAAGTGAAAACTGAAGAACAGACATGAGTCAGCTATTAGACATACAGCTTCTCTGCTCCCCAAAATATTTGTCTAACTCAGGGAGACAAAAAGATTTCAGCTCTTCAATTTTTACATTGATACATGTATTGATGGCTTTATTATCATGCTTAAGTTTTATGGCTTACAGAGTTAGAGTACCTAATGAATTCAGAACAAAACCAGCAGACATTTTAACTGCTTCAAAGCCCCACCTAATTATCAGCATAAAGAAATCTCACAGATTACAGTGCTCCATAAAATCTCACCTTCTAATCCTCGCTGCACAGGAGTGCCACTGACACACCAGCGATTGATTCCACTCAAACGGAGTGCCATTTCAGCAGCCTAATGAAAGGACATAGAACCAATGGTAGAAAGGAAAAACACAGTGGAACACAGTCTGACACCTCCTTATTTTTGAGAAGTCTGAACATCTTTTCAGAATGTACCCTTAGACCTAGAAGCAGCACTGGTGCAATATATTATAAAAACATATAAAAAAATTTTGATCTTTTTAGAAGGTAACTGAAAGCTGATAAAAGCCATGTCCTCTTCCAAATAATCAAGTGCAATTAAGGGTTAACAGAAGGCAAATAAATAGAAAAATAAACTGTATGTTAAAAAAAAATTTAAACATTAAAGCCTGTAAGGCATTATATAAGTAACATTTTTGTCTTTCTCTCTTGGGCAAAAAGACTGGACAAACACTAATTAAAATAATCGCCCCTGCAGACTGTATCCCTTGAGTTTGCAGACAGACTGCTGACTATTTTAGCTCCTAGACCCAAAGGACATATCTATGCCTCTGAACCACATCACAGAACAGGCTAGTGTCTTGTTTGAAACTATCAAACACCATACACAACATGATGACCTAGTTCTTTAAACTGTCAGTATAGATTATGTTAAGTATTTTTTCAGCTGCATATACTTCAAAATCTGCCAAAATTCCAACAGGAGAACCGTAAGTATCTCCAACAGAAAATTCACTTCTGAAGAACAAGGGACAAGGACAAATTACATGAGTGTACTCTGAACATTAAGAGGGAGAGAGGAAAGACTACTCTATCATTTACCATAAACTCATCCAAACATTTTCAAGTTAAATGAACTCATGACCAGGAATGTCACACCTTTGCAGTAGTGCATTCAACCATTTGTGCTTCATCGAGGCAGATCCTCCACCACTCCACTGCTACCAGGGGGCTGGGGATGGCCATGTAGCGCTTCTGGTTCCTGAAGCGGCGCCCATCATCGCTGTTGCTGTGCGGAATGTCGACGTAGTTCAGCTCGGTGCGTAGCACGTCATATGTGGTGATAACCACCTCCTGCTCTGCCAGCATGTGAGGCTGCAAAAAGCCGTGCTTCTTCACACCTTGATACACCTACAGAGGTTTACAGTCAACAGCACAAGGGTAAAGAAGAGACACTTGAATAAAAATGCTACAATATCAGTACAGCTTAATATGCGCAAGCTTTGAGCAGTGTTGCTCATATAATAATAAACTATTCATAAAATCTGTATTTATATAATAGTATGGTGGGAAATTCATCTAAGTAACCTAATAATAAATACAATAGAGTCATGGATGCAAAATTTGTGACTTTTTATGACTTTGCAAAACACTTATTTCCTCCTTTGAAGCAGGAAATAGTTCTACAACGTTATTTGTTGTAAGAGTTGTTTGAAGATTAAGTATTCTGTAATGTTATATGGAACAACATTATGTAAGTCACTGTTACATGTTCAGTCGTCTCCTCTCCTTTACTGCAGATGTATTACCTTTCTCCCAAAAACTTTACTTACTAAAATTTAATGGATGATTAGGCAAAGACAGAAATATGCATCGAAATATATAAAAAAACCCAGAAATGACACTCTGAGTAAAATTTTACCTACAGAGATTTAGGAGATGAAAAAAAAATTCCTTAGGTAAAAAACAATCCCTATGCACCAGCAGAAAACTTTCATATTGACATTTGTTCTATCATCAGAAGTACTTTCTTATCTTTCATAATATTAAACCAAATCCCTTTAGAAACATACAGCAGTTAAAATAACTGCTCTTTACCCCTTGATGATCAGCACATGATTTCACTGTTAATTTCACTCTTAACACTGCTTTTTCTCCCAGTAGTAATCTTCCTCTACATTTGTGCATATGGCAACAATCTTTCTGTCAACTGAAAGAAACACCTGCAGATAATTTCTGTTCAGCCCAAAGTGGGACAACAGAGCAACCCAGGTGACTGTACATGAAATAGAGAGAAGGGGAGCTTGGAAGGGGAAGAAAAAAGAAACAAATTAACTCAAAGGAGCATGTTCTCTGAAGCCACCAAGAAGAAATAAACAGGTGTCAAAGTCCAATGATTACTTCAAGTATTTATGAATAAATATTCTGGAGATTTATAACTTGGACAAGTTTTGGTTGTTTTCACAGCAGCAGGAAATCTGCCACAAAGCAAGACCTACTGATAAATTTTAATTTTTTGTTCTATTACATAAAACTATTAGAATTTCCCATGGGTTATAAGCAGTTGAGTAAAAAACACACTTCACATGCAATGCAAACATTGTTAATGTGGGAAACTCATCGAAACATCTCCACTACTTTCATTTTACCTTAACAGAAATAAGACACCGTATTTTCATTTTGAAGCAACACTGAACGCAAGTCTCACAGCTAGCAGTTAAAAGAAAATGAAAACAATCTTGAAGAATGGAAGATGTCACACAGTTTCTGACATTCAGTATTTAAACTATTTTGTTGTTACCATGTAAATCTATTTCTGGTAATTTTCATCAAAGCTGGTATTAAACTTGGACTGGGAATAATAGGTGAAGGTACCAGATATATCCCTGAATACAAGGTTATATCAATCTGCTACTACTTTGTTCGAAATGCAAGTGATTGATGGTTTTCAAAGCTCTTGATCATTACAAAGGTTCTTGACTGCTAAAAATATGAAGGACAAAACTTGGCTGTATCTGTAATAAAAGAGTATCTTGAATACTGTGATAACTGTATTTTTAAAACACCTGTATAGCCATTTTCACTCTAAGTATAATTAGATTTATTCTAGTGACAGGGTTATTAGAAATCAAGTAAAAGGACAATACATGGTCTCCAAATAAGTAACATCCTAATAAATTTGGCAGATGTTATAGAGACAATGCCCAACTTGTAATGGTATTGTTTTCAGTAAAAACCAATGCCCAAGACTTCTTTATAAAGCTTGAGAATCAGAAATGCAAAACTACAGGCTTTAACTATGGAAACATTTTTTATCTAGAACAAAAGGAGGAGCAACAGTCAGAGAACTGCTTAAGTGCAAGTGTACAGTGAGACAACACTCAAAAGACCTAAAAGATGTTTTAAGTTACTTGGTAGTTTTTAACAAAGCCTTCCCTCTCAGAAATCACATGTTGTTGCAACTGCTCAAAAATTTGCTTTCAGTTGCTATACAATCTAGTCCACTGGTTTATCTCCCAGTGACCAACTAAAGCAGAAAAACAAAAAAAGAAGAATTAATTGCAGACTGTCCTTCTGGGACACTGATGCACCACATAATGCCAAAGCATTCGTCTAACAGCAAGAAAGATAGAACTCTGACACAGAAAAAAAAGACCTCTGAACCTTGAGTGATGCAGAATATCAGAGACAGGAAGCCTCAAGCGTTGATAAAATAACTCTCCAAAATATTAAGCTATATAAATTTACCAGAACTCGAAGAGATGATGACCTTACATGCCTGTTGATCTCATCTACCCACTGGTGACAAATAGAGCTCGGAGAAATGATCAGAGTCGCTCCTGTGGGAACTGGTTTCATTGCCACAAGGCAGTGGGGACAGTAGAAGGGCCTGCTCTTCAGGTTCTCCTCTTTGTAGTTCACACATTCTGCATGCTGCCACAGGTAACATTTCAGGCACTGCACACGAGCTTTGTAGTCAGCCAATCCGAGCTCACCACAGATGCATTCAAAACGATATTCAGAGGTATTAAATGGAAATACAGAACTGGTATGTTGTACGCTACTGCCAGCACGTTCTTGAGAAAGTGATGACTGGACCTTTGGGATTTCCTGCTGGACAACAGCTGTAGTTTTAGAAACATCAACATCAGGATGACTGCTCATGTCACTGGAGACAAGGAGGCTGCCATGAAAATCAGGAGACTTTGGGACCACAGTTTCTTGCTTAACATTTTTCTCTTCTACAGAGTTCTCACAACCTGCTTCAGATTTCCTGTTATCTTTACTAGGCGTACAATAATCATGTTCTTCCATGGCAATATTCTCATGTGAAGCAGTTTTAAAGACATTTTCAGATGTTACATCCCTGTTTCTTGATTCTTTGGTTTGAGTTTTAGCATCAATCAATTGCTTCTTCTGAGTGTTTTCTGAAGTCTTTGCTACCTACAAAGTAAAATTAACAAAGAATGTCAGACTTTACATTCAGATTTGCCCAGTGATATTTAACATTTACCAGTGCTATTTAATGTCTTCATTAATTGACATAGCCAAAGGGATCAAGTGCACCCTCAGCAAATTTGCAGATGACACCAAGTTGAGCAGTACAGCAGACACACCTGAAGGGTTGGTTGCCATCCAGAGGGGCCTGGACAAACTTGAGAAGTCAGCCCATGGGAATATCATGCAGTTCAACAAGACCAAGTGCAAGGTGCTGCACATGGGTTGGATGAACAGATGGGGAGCAGCCCTGCTGAGGACTTGGGAGTACTGGTGGGTGAGAGGCTGGACACGACCCAGCAGTGTGCACTTGCAGCCCAGAAAGCCAATCATGCCCTGGGCTGAATCCAAAGCAGTGTGGGTAGTAGGGCCAGAGAGGGGCTCCTGCCTATCTGTTTACCCTTGTGAGACCCCACCTGGAGTACTGCAATCCAGCTCTGGGACCCCCAACATAAAGAGGATGTGGACTTGTTGGAGGAAGTCTAGAGGAGAGCCACAAAGATGATCAGAGGGCTGGAGCATCTCCACTATGAGGAAAGGCTAAAAGAGTTGGTTGGGATTGTTCAGCCTGGAGAAGGCATCAGGCTAAATTATGGCCTTCCAGTACCTGAGGGAAGGCTACGAGAAGCTATAAAGGGACTATTTACAAGAGCACAAAGTGACAGGACAAGGGGGAGTAGCTTTTAATGAAAGAGAGTAGGTTTAGATAAGATATTAGGAAGGAATTCTTCACTGTGAGGTGGTGAGACACTGGAACAGGTTGCCCAGAGACAATGATGCCCAAAACCTGAAAGTGTTCAAGGCAGGGCTGGATGGGGCTCTGAGCAACCTGGTCCAGTAGAAGTTGTTCCCATGGCAAGGGGGTTTGAATTAGATAAGTTTTAAAGTCCCTTTTAACCCAAGCAACTTTCTCCTCAACTTTTTGTCTAATGAACATATAAACCCATCAGTACATAGATATTAAGGGTTTTTATAAATTTCCAGATTGAGAATTTGGTTAATGTTTACCAGTGTTTAAAAAACAACTTCACGGTAAGAACAATACAACTTCCAGTGACACTCTTTTAAAAGACTTATGACAGATTTAGTTAATATTGTAGCCACAAATTTTTAATCTACTTATGATTTCTGCTTCTTTATTTATAAGTGTCAAAGTAATTGCTGCAGTTTTCTTCATTTTTACCACTAAATCAGTGTCACTGAACCAGTGCACACAGACAGTACAGCTGAGAGTAGCATGCAATTGACAGAAAAAAGAATAGCCTTTGCAATGTTCTTTGGAGTAACTGTGGCAGCAGCATGTTTTACCTGCTCTTTGGTTTTTTCTCGCTTCTTCTGTTCCTTGTAATTCTTTCCCAGTTTGAAAGACCCAGCCAGACCATGGCCTTTAACTTGTTCTACCACCTGTTCTGCAATCAGTTTTTCCAGAGTTCTTTTGAGAAGCCGTCTATTTTTCTGTGTGTCATACCTATACATAGAACTGATGTACTTAAATATTGCAATAATGGATGCTCCTTTCTTCACATTCATTTCCTTTAGAGCTGCTAGTACCATTACTCGTAAGCCTGTATGAAGAACCAAAACAAAACAACTTACAGCTTTAGGTTAACTCACAGAATGTGTATTAAGGGAACTCTAAACAGAGTGTTCATCGAAAAAAGGCAGATAGCAGTTTTGACAAGCTTTTACTTGGTGCAGCTCAACAGATTGCTGTTTTAAAGCGATTCTAAAAGAATGCTGGATAGCAATAGAAATAAATCACTCAATTTTCTTACTGAGCATTAAAAAAAGCACTTATTTCATTTAAATGCATTAACTCTTTACAAGGAACTCTAGTTATATGGAGCTCTGTAGCACAGAGTTTTGAGTTAGCAACTTTACTTTTAACTGTGGATCACTTGTTTGTAGTATGCAACCCTATATGACAGTGCTCAGCAAAAGAATAATTTTATTCTGAAGAAGTCAAGAGTAACCTTGAACTCATTTCTACCAACTCTTTAACATTCATTCACTCTTTCATTTCTACAATTTCTTTCTACCCTCTAGGAAAGAAGGCCTTATGCTTATGTCAGTGGCCAATATAAGATAATGCTAAAAGCAAAATGTATTTTAAAAGTCATCAGAAGTACTTACTGGGATACTGTATTTTTTCCTTTAATTTAGGCTCCATTTCCTTTGTTTTTTTCTTTTTATTTCCCTCTAAAGGTTGAGGTGGAACAAAGAAGTTCACAAGCTTACCCTAATGCAGACAACATTAAATAGTTATTAGCTCATGTCTCTTCACAGTCACTCTGACCTTATTAATCTCCTCATATTTGAAAGTAAGCATGAGTTGCTACAAACGTATGTTCTGATCTCACTAATTTGCTCAGATAGTTCATTTTTAATTACAGAGTGGCACATCATTCAGTTAGTTGCTTGGCAAACAGTGTTCAGCACACTAACTGAAACAAAAAGAGCAGCTCTGAAAGCCTCCTAGGTCCTTCACTGCCTTAGTATTAAGTTGCAGGAATCTACAGCTGTAAGTGATCTAAGTTCCTGATGGGGAAGGAAAATATATATTTAATATATAGCTAGATACACAAAAGGAAGTAAGCAATATAGAGGAAGAGCCCTAGTCAGCTGTATAAAAATTATGTTTCTCCTTTTAGGGATTGCCTCCCAAAATTTTACTCTATTATTAGAGTAATATATTAGCTAAGACGTCTGTCCCAACTACTTACATCATGAATCGGTTTCAGTAACTCCAGCCCTTCAAAAGCTCTGGCCTCTAGCTATTGTCAGTCAGTGCCCAGGCACTTTAGTGCTTATAATCTTCTCTTTGCACTACTCAGTGCTGACTCTCTTATTTATTTAAGAATCATCTTATTCTAAGAATTGAGGCCTTTTAACTGATAAAATTACAAGCAGGCAGGAGATTACTATGATAAATGTACAACGAAACTGGCTGCCATGATTTCTAGTGGATGGAAGTCACCAAGTGGCAAGAGTTTACTTAAGAATAATGGTTCCTTCCCTTCAGAAAGAATTATTGAGTTTAGTGGATGTGCCAAGTTTTCACAGTATGCATGATGAAGAATGCGAAAAGATGGAAAACTGTTGCTAAATAACCTCATTTATTATATGAAATAGAGGGAGAGCAGAAATCTTTATTCAGAACATAAGCTATCCCTATTTTAGCACAGAACATGTGTCCAATGGATGTTTGACACTCATCAATACAATGAAGTGAAAGAGAATGACCTCCAACATAGTAAACTAAATTATGTATTTATACACTCCTGAAGCTTGTTCTAACTGTATTAACAGCACTGTTGCCTGATAAAACCAGTAAACTACGGCAAAGGATCAAAAGCTCCTCGTGCAAACTATTCCACCATTTATGTTGCTAAGTATCATGTCACAGCAAAACAGCTTTAAATATGGACTTATAAACCAGAAAGCAATAAACTCAAGAGAAGTGCACTTGCATTCATTCTGAAAAGCATTTCCTTCATAATAACTCTCAACCTGGTTTCCTTACCTCAGGTAATGTCAGATCATCTTGTTTAATGTCTGGTCCAGTATGATTCAGAATAAGAGCCAACACTTCTACTGTTTTTCCAAGACCCATCTCATCTGCCAAAATACCTCCAGGCCATTGGGGTCCAGCAGTTGGATACTCACGGATAATACTAAAATTCAAGTACATTCCCAGTGAAAGGCAGTAACTACAGAAGGTTGTGACAGAAGCCTGAGTTCAGGGACTCACAGCATAGCTCCGACAAGACAAAGTTTGTCACATGAGGCATTATCTTTTATTAGTTAAGCTGAGATTAACTAAAACTAGCACGCAGTTTGGGTGTATGAACCTGATCAAGACAAATATGCAAGCCAGAATTTTCAGAATTTTTTCACCTCCTAATAGGCCTTGCCCTGCTTTACCGTAGCATATCGTAGCATCAGTCTCAAAAAATTTGAAGTATTTTTATATTCACATGTGAAAAATATCTGAAAGTTCCATAGGGAAAAATAAAAAGGAAACTAGCAATCAAAAGCTTCTATTCTGACCAAGTTAACAGAAAAGAGAAACAGATTTAATAATGCAATACCTAGCATTAATTTGTGCTTTAAAAACATTGGATCAGAAGATCAAAGCCTCCAATACTATAAGTTTAAAAAAATGTTAATATTAAACCACTAAATTACTGACTTTTTTTTAAGAAAAGCTTTAATAATTACATCTTCAACTTGAGATCTACTTATTTGTCTGTGCATTACATAATCCAGTTTGTGCTTTTTTTTTCCTTCAAATTAAAGATATCACTGTTCTACTTCTTTAGTTGCTAACTGAAAAACAAGTTACAGAATATCTTATATCTTGCAGGACAAAGCTACCACTATGGTTTTCACAAAGTACAACCCTGAGGTGTCCCCAGAAAGTGTAACTATAAAAACGTACCAGCCAGTAAATGGATTATAGTAGATTTTTACTCCATCCAGAGTGATCACCTCCCGCCATAAGAAGTGCAGGGCGTTTTCTACGGAGAAAGGGTTCATGTTACTATGATGAAGTTTCTCTATTAACAGCACACTCTTTAGAATTATTCAGCCTTTTTGTGACATTAAGAGACGAAAAGCTGAAGTCCACCTCCACAGAGCTTCACGACCAACGCAATACATCAACTGCTGTTCAGCAAAACATAGCTTATCATTTAGTGTACTACCCAAACAACAGCTTTCATGAAAATAATAATGAAATAATTCACAAAAGTTCTAATCAAAGAGCAAGGAAACATTACTGCTGACAATGAAATTACACTTTCCTCAATCATGCAAGTTTTTCGGATCCAAATACTTGCCACTGCTTGGAGTACTTGTGTGGTTCTCTCGGTGAAGCATCCAGTTCACAGCCTCACTTTGGTACGGCCTCAGAATGGGAATTAATGCAGGATGCTGCACATCCTTTCTCAGTAATTGGATATCCTGCTGATGAGTGTGCCTTACAAAGTCATAAAGCTCTTCAATATTTTGTCGCTCTAGTTCCGTGTCAGATTCTTCCTCATCTTCCTCCAGCTCATCTGCATACGCCAAATAATTCAAGACATGCATTATCAATCAACTTGCGACAACACTTCAGTAAATTTTGCAGCAACATATTTAGTTTACACATATGAAAACAAGCAAAGCAAACTGTCACTTAAACATATGCTATGACTGCATCTGACTCAGCTAGCAGCAGTAGCAAACAATGAGCAGTTTAATAACTGAAATAAAGGAAAACATTGCAACAATAACAACAGTAATAATAATAGTAATAGCAATGAAAAGGAAAAAAGAGAGAGATTAAAAGAACCCAAGATACAAGTGATGCACAATACAATTGCTCATCTCTCACTGATCAATTCCCAGCCCATCCCCAAGTGGCAACTGGTGGCTCCCGCCAACGCTCACCAATTTATAAACTGAGGATATCGTTCTCTGGTGTGAAATATCCCTTTGACTGTCCTGGCCATGCTCCCTCCCTTCCTGTGCACCTGCAGAGCAAGGACCGAAAAGTCCTTGACTTGGAACAAGCACCACTCAACAAGAAGTAACAAATCATTGTGTTACAAACATTATTGTCACAGTGAACCCAAACACTGATTAGCTACTAAGAAGAAAATATCTCAGCTGGAACCAGGACACCTAAAAGTTAACATGCTGTGGTGGTTACAGATGTATACATGATCAGCAAAGATCTTTCTTTAGAATTTAGGTATAGAATGACCAAAATTTACTTATTTAATAAAGACCTTCCACTAAAAAATTCTAGTTGTTACAGAATCACAAGTATCTCATGCATCTGAATTAAATATTAATAAATGACCTTATAGAAAGGAGAAAAGTTAACCTTAATTTATTCATCTGGTTAAGAAAATTGTAGCAGCAGGACAACATGTAATCTTCACTACTTGCATCACTACAAAAATTCAGAAAAGGCATACTTTCAAAATTAAAAACCCACCTCAAGAGAAGTAAGTACCCTTTGGCACAGAAGGCCTACTCTTCTTTTCCACACTCTAGGAAAGAAGGCCTTGTGCTTATGTATTTTTCACATAATTTGGATATATGGGCATATATAGAATTTAAACAATGTAGAACAAAAATTCATGAAAAATTCAAGGATGGACTTGGAGGCCAAGTTTTAACAGTGTTTTAGGCCTAAAATTAAAACATCAGAAAAAAAAATACAGACTGGTTCCAACCCTAGCCAGCATTAGAAATAAATTCACCCTGAAGAATTTTTATATTAAAATAAAAACCAAACCAACCAACCAAACAAAAACCCACACCAAAATAGGAAGAAGGTCAAAGCTATCATTTTCAGCATAAAGTGACCTTAAAAGTATAATTAACATTCTAATAAAACAGCTAACGGCTGGCACACTTAAATTGAATTTTAATTCTCATGCCTTGGGCTAACAAGAAAAGAGACACACCTGGCAAAAACCAGAAAGCTTTATCTTAAAATAAGGTTCAGGAGCTGGTATTAGGGCTCTCTTTCATGAAAAACAAAAGCTTTCTTTCATTCAAATGGATGGTGAAGGTGAAGAATGATTTTCAAAACAAAAGGAGGAAATTATACACCATCAGCACTTTCCCCTAATCCTTTTAAATCAAAGGAACAATCCCAGTGCTCCACAAGGGAAATTAGAATATTGAAAGACATTAAGTTTGACATATTCATGAAAACTATATATATGACTGGTAATGTAAAGAAGGCAATCAGAGTGCACAGGTGGGGTTATTAATGATCCAGCCAAATAAAAAGCACCAAGAAAGCACTCAGTTTTATATTTCAAAGAAACCATTCAAAGGCATCCTCTAACACATACCCCTCACTATAGGAAAAGAACAGAAAATTAGAGTGTTTGCAAAGTATAACTTTGATCAATGAATTTGATAAATAATGACAATTATCATTATACTTGCTAAAATAACAGTCTTCAAATCTCACATTTTTAAGCATAATAAATTGACTTCTACATAAACTAAGTAAGTCTATCCAGAATTTTATATGAGAGCAAAGACTACAATATAATTTAAAGCAGGTTTTTTTTAAATACAGTTGTATTTTTTTTGTACATCCCTTTCTTGTTTTGTTCATTCTTTCAGAGGTTACTTTTTCATGATTAAATGGTTCGATGTACCACAGGGATTTTGAAAAGCATGCTATGGAAGTTTATCCCTCTCTCAGTTACTTATTAAACAGTGAATATTTAATTATGTTTCCAACCATTTCAAAATGTAACTCAGTTACAGAGGTCTCATCCTAGTCTTTTTTACATTTGAGAAACAGATGGCATTGTACTATCTAAAAATTCCATTTCTCTGATGCTTTACAAGTACTCCATTTAATTTCTTCAATGACTGAACTACAGTTCTGCTACTGCATCTGTAGTAGGATCTTTCCTTTTCCAGACTGCAGTATAACAATATCTGCATTAATGAAAACAGCCTAGATTAATGGAAAACTTGTTGCCTCATATATGGTAGCAAATAAACATAAAATACCAAAACCATCTTTGTACAAAGAATTTATTCTTCTTTCTTAAGAAAACTGAAGGTAAGCGGTATATGATAAAAAGGTAAGATGACAGAGAACATCTGGCTGAACGGGCAGATTTGGCTGAGACTCAGGGAAAACAAGAGAGCTTATGTCCTTTGGAAGAAAGGGCTGGCAGTTCAGGAGGACGACGAGGCTGCTGTGAGGTTACTGTACTCAATTTTGGGTCCCTCACTACAAGAAAGACACAGAAGTGCTGGAGCATATCCAGAGCAGAGCAAAGAAGCTGGCAATGGATCTTGAACACAACACTTACAAGGAGCAGCTGAAGGAGTTGGGGTTGTTTGGAGAAAAAGTAGATGAGGGGGAGACCTCAGCCCTCTCTACAACTACCTGAAAGGAGGTCATAGTGAGGCACGGGTCAGTCTCTTCTCCCAAGTAATTGAATAAGAAAAAGTGGCCGCAAGTTGCACCAGGGGAAGGTGTGATTGAGTAACTACTTAAGAAAAATTTCTTCCCATAAAGGGTTGTCAAGCATAAGAACAGGCTGCCCAGAGAAGTGGTTGAGTCACCATCACTGGAAATATTTAAAAGATATGTAAATGTGGCACTTAGGGACATGGCTGAGTGATTGACTTGGCAGTGCTGGGTTAAAAACTAAATGATTCAATGATTCCATATTAAATATTTTATCACTTTTTTTTTTCAGATTACTTAATGCATCTATGCTATGCTTGCCATCATAGATGAAGTTCCTGCCACAAAGTCTCAAAACCATCCAGAAGGATATGAAAAGAATTAGCGGAGTACAGGGAGGAAAAATATATTAAAATTAAATGTAGCAGTAGAGAGGTCATATCCCTTTTTTGTATAAATCCTTGTGCACAACCCCATCACCATGAGAACATGCTCACCAGTGGGGGGAACAAGAAGCTTCCTCTTGGAATGTTATTGTATAGATTTCACTTTAGATGGATATTGAGAAGTGTTAAAATATATACTTAGGCGTAATTTTACAAAACCTCAACTAATTCTGTTTAAAAATGGGTGGAATTTAAACAGAGACTAAGTTGTTAGAAACATTTAAGAGGAATGCATTCATCAGCACAGAATCAAGGCTGTATTATTTTATACTACATCACTAAGTTCATGCTCAAAAACTGTTAGAAAATTAAACTAGTTTCACAGTGCATAATCACTTGGGGTCTTCCCTCACAAATATTTTTCATTTCTGTGACACGCTTTTCTGAATTCAGAGCAGAGCATAACGCACACTATGGACTTAACCTAAATGTTTAGTGATCATGTTTTGTTCTCTAACACTTTCAGGATAATTCTTTACTTTTGATTTGGTTTAACTAACACTGAACATTAAGCTGATGCACTTACTGAGCTATACACCCATCTACTGAACTGCAACCCTGCTTGCAACAGTTAGCAAAGAGGCCACAATCTTTTTCTTTTACATTGTTTTCTATTCACCTATTGAATTTCTACTGAAACTCCATTGCCTAGTCTGCTTGCAAGCTTTCAGTTGTTCTTCATCTCTGTTATGCTGAATAATACATTTTAACATTGTTGATATTGTTTCACCAATCATTCTTTTTCTCAAAGTGTTAGTAATACATTATGCTGTATATGCCTTTGTAGGACTTGACTGGTGATTTGCCATCGTTATTTCTGTCCTCCGTGTCAGCTATTTCACTTCGTCATTTACAGGGCATTCATTGGCGTGAAATCAAGATTTTATTATTTTATTTTACAGCACATGAAAATGTACATGCTGAAGAACCGTCAGAATCTTTACCAGCTGGCAACATAGCTCCTTTATGAACCTGTGCTGCTTGCATGGCTTCTGAGAAGTTAAGGCATGACAACCCAACTGCTCAGATCCATTCTTGACCCAGTAACTTTGAGGGGCATGTCTTCCCTTCCAGAAAATGCCTCTTCACCTGTAAGCTACACTGAACTAGGTAGTCCATATAAAGACATCCTTTAGTGCACTGAAGACAAATGCCCCAGATTCCAGCAGAAAATTACTTTGGATCTTAAATTAAGTCACCAGTCATTTTCTTCACAATCTCTTTCCCCAACTCTTCCACAGTGAGAAGATATGCAGAGAAGAAAACTGTGTTTTTTGCTTTGCATTCCTTTTATTCCAGCACTTTATCATATGCCTTAGACATCTCAAGTCTATGAATTCTCTGGTAACTATGCTGCTTCTAATGTATTTATGATAATGTATTTTTCCTAATGGATTTAAAACCACTACTATTCATTTCTAGATCTTAAACTATTTATTCTTTATACCTGTTCTTGGATCTGATTTATTGTGCTTTCAAACCTAAACTGGCATATTTGTGTCAGACTTCAGTTTTGGAAGGATGACTTCTTATGTGCAGTATCTTCCCCGCTTACTGAGTTATATTGGCCCATCCCTTGGTACATCTCAAGCCTTTCCTCACAGCTGCACGTTTGTTCTTTGCAGCAAGTAAGGATGTTCAGATTTCATTCTGTTGCCTCTTCCTTTTAGCTTCTCTTTAGCAAAATTGCCTGATTTTTATACAACTCTGCTTTTTCTAATTAACTGCAGTTGTATTTGGGGTGGGTGCTAGGCTTCTGTCACAAGAACACAAACTCTGTATACGGCAGTCACTGAATCAGTCTTCAGCCAAAATTTTGAATGAACTCTACACTGAGGAACGAGACAAAGGTTGATCGGGTTGTTTGTTTGGTTTTTACACCAGTTTCCTAACACATCACAACATAAAGCCATTGTTTATCACCCTATAAATCTGTATTACTATTGAGTGTAATCTAGCAAACATATCTTTAATTATAAATGATTGCAAGGCCCATGTTTCTCAATCTGCAATGGCATATTTTCCAAACTGTCATAAAGCTGCATTTTGTAGTATTTTACATTGTAACTGCTTTACAAGATAAACCAAACAGAAATCTATTGCTGCAGTTGTGTGATAGGCCCCAACCTGGAAACAAGATTTCCAAACTTAATTCCTGGTTCTTTTACTCTGTTCCTGTATAATTCGGACAAGACACTGTTGATCTGTTCAAACAACCCCCATGAATAGTGAAAACTGTATTGACTCCCAAAAGAAGTAAGGACTCAAAACCTCTCTATGCTTCAGTACCTGTAGAAAAGAATTATCACCTCTAATTTCAGCATAAACAAATTAGGATATGATTAATGGCCAGATAATAGTATTGAGTGAATTACCTAATAACATTGTCTGGAAAATAAGAGTTGCTCTAGATGGCAGGAATAACTACTATTTTCCCTTATATTTACAACTACTACTACTTCCCTTACATTTACAGCTACTACACAAGACAAAACTGTTTCTGCTCATTAACAATCAACTTGATTGCATTACCTGGAATTAAGAAACTGTAGAACTTTTCCATGAGTTTTTGAATCATCTGATTAGCTTTTTTGGGTCTCCCACCTCCATCACTGAGAAATTCTGGTTTACTTAGCCCAGTTTCAAGAAGGTAAATTCCAACCTGTGAAAAGGTTACACAGTTAACAATTTAATTAACTGTTAAATTGACACAAATATTATAAACAGAAGAGCATTCAAAAAAATAACAGTGGTTTGAAAATTAGCAGGTACAGGCAGATATAATAAATCTACTAAAACACCATGTAGATGAAATACAGCTAAAGGCTTCTATGATTCCTTCAGGTAATACATTGCTAATGGTGAAAAAATAAAAATATGTTTCTAGGAAAAAATCACACTGAAAACATTACAAAAGCATGTAGAAACTATACATTTTCATCACATTATAAATACAGAGTAGCTGCCAGATTTTGTTGTTCAGATGTTTTTATTTTATATTTCAAACAAAAAAAAAAGAGAAGAACTTTCAAAATGCAAAACAAGTACAATGAATGCATACCTTTAAAGCCTGAGCCTCTCCAGGTCTTTGATAAAGTCTAATTATCTTTTTCTTTTGCAACCATCTCAACCCTTCCAATATTTCACCACTTAAAGTTGCTTCCACCAGAAAACGTTGTTCATAAGTGCCCAGGTATTCTTTTGTTTCATTACTGTACTCTTCCTCACTTCTTTCATGAACACAGACCTGAAGCTCATCATCAGAGTTTCCTCTCATTAAAGTAAAGCTCCTGTCACGGAATTCATCAGTTAGAACTTGCTCAGAAGGCAGACAAAGAGCAAATTCTCCCAACAAAACCTTCCAGGAGCTATCTGTACGGTATGGCAAGACTATAATATTCAGCTGTGCAGACACAGGAGCCAAGATGGAATAAGAGTCTTCTTCATCATTAACTGTCAAAAACTTAACAGATTTTGAGCCACTGCCTTCTTTCTGTACAAGATCTTCATCAGTGCTATCATCGTTTATCACAATGAAGGATGCAGAAGTGCTTGGAACTGGAATATGGTCCTCATTAGTTACTTCATCATCTAATGCCACCACCTCATTTCTCCGATCTTCGTGCAGATTCCAGCAGAGCTTTTTCTTCTTCTCCTCATCCACTTTGGACGGAGGTGCACGTTTTCGGCGACTACTCATTTTGCCTCTTTCTCAAGGGTACTTCAGAATCTGCAAGGTGAAGTAAATCAATTAACAACAGGCATTACAAAATCAAATGTTCACACTAGCATTTCATTGTGCAAAACTCTGGGACACAAATACATGCACTATGAACTCCAACTGTTCAGAAGTATTAGCTTTAGAGGGCCTCTCCTATTCCTGTACCATCACACAAAGCTGGACATGAAGCACTGTCCTGTACTAGATCTTACTTTGCCAGACAGCTACAGATGAAGATCAACAAAGTGCTTAATTTCAAAGCTGTTACTGAGAGAATCTTGTGGGACAGTTATAAATCAAGAAGCAGTGGAATCCCCAAAGCTGGGGATGGAGTGAGACAGCAAAAAACCCAAAACAAACCTCCGCAAATAAAAGTGCAGGAAGTACAGGAGATTTGGGGGTGGGTGTGGAGTAAATACACATAAAATTCTTCTTTCATTTCAAAGCCTACATAGAGCTGAAACTTAAAGCAAACGTGACACAGGACTAGTCTGAAGCTGCCAGTACACAAGATATGGTTTAGAGCTATCACCAAGCTATCACCTTCTGTCCTTCAGAGTTCCCAGTGACCTTGCTACTAGTATTGAATAATTTTTCCCAGGAAACTCTGCATCCTGAGCCCTGGATATACAAACTGCTTGCAGAAGAGTTATTGGGCATTCCAGGAAGACCAATTAGCAAACTAAATGCAAAGCCTTATTGATATTGACTAACTGCAAACCTAAGTCAAGATGGACATCCAATTACTTAACTGAACCTGGCACAGAACAGATTTTGTGGATAAAACACAATAAAATAAAGTACAGCTGCTAAATGGTATATATGAAGCAGCAAATTATAGAATATTAGACCCATCTAGGAAACTAATAACTACAGAGCCCAAAATCACAAACTCACAATTAAATACTCAAACAAGTAGGAACTTTTTATCAAGAAAAGATTTTTTACAAGGAGCTGAAGACAGCAATAGATCTGTGACCTCATATTACACTTTGTCAGTATAGATATTTGTGTCAACTTGTGCAACTTTTAAAGGAATGTAGGAAGATGAAAATATTCCAAGCTACTAAATCCAGTACACCATATCCTAATGGTAAAGAGGCTTATGCTGGAACACAACAGAATTCCTGTTACTGAATAACTTTAGAAGGGTCTTGGAAAAAAAAAAAACAAAAACAAAAACAAAAAAACCCAAAAAACACAACACTAACTGATAATTCATGAAAGCCGAGGGAAATATTGTGGAATACACAATCTTGCTGTGTTTGAAATTCTAACACAGAATCGATTATGTTGGAAAAGACCTCTGAGATCATCGAGTCCAACCTGTGACTGAACACCACCTTCTCAACTACACCACGGCACTCAGTGCCACATCTAATCTTGCCTTAAATACCTTCAGGGATGGTGACGCTACCACCTCCCCGGGCAGCTCATTCCAATGTCTAATCACCCCTTCTGTGAAGAAATTCTTCCAAAGGCTCGATCTAAACATTCCCTGGCGCAGCTTAAGGCCATTTCTTCTCATCCTGTCAGTTGTTCGCGAGAAGGCGCCTGCCCCCAATTACACAACAGACTGAGAAGAGAAGGAAGGGCGAGTTTTTCAAAACAATGCTCATGCACACGGAGCGATGCTGACAGCACTCGAAGCAAATCCCGACGGCAAGCACACACTGCACTTAACCCAGAGGCAGAAGGGTCCCTGCGGCATCCTGGCCTGCATGAGCACACCAGCTCGGGCATCGCACTCTAAGGGACAAGCGGGAGGGAACCGCTCTGTGTGAGCGGGGTCTGCTCACAGCTCCAGCGGCCACAAGACGCCCGCGCCTACGAGGGGAAACAGCGGCCGCACACGGGGCAGAGGAAGCGGCCGGGGCTGTCCGCACAGGCAGCCCCGCGGCTCCGCCGCCGCATCGAGCGCTCGCCGCCTCCAGGGCCAGGGCCAGGGCCAGGGCCAGGGCCGAGACCTCCCGCACCGCACTCCGCCGTAGGAAGCGGACAGCTCTCGTCGTCTCGAACGAGGAAAGTGACTGGAAGCTCGGGAAGGCGACGCCAGCAGCGGGAGCCGATACGCTTGGCAGCCGGCACTATACCACCGCGACACCTGCCACCGGCGGGCTCTGCGCGGCTGCGGTGACCCGCCGATCCCCGGTCACCGCGCAGTCGGCCCGCGGCATCCACCGCTACCCGCGGCCACTTGCACAGGCCTCGGGCTGCCCGGCCCCGCCGCGCAGGACTAGCGAGGCGGCAAGAGCGGCCGCTCACGGCCGTAGTGGAGGGCGGGGGCGGCCCCGGGGGCGCAGGGTGAGGGGAGCGGGGCGTGGAACCGCGGACGTACCGGAGCCGTGACGCTGCTGCCCCGGCGGCCGTGGCTCCTCCCGGCTCGGGCGAGGCCCCCCCGGCGCACCCGCGGCAGGGGGGCGGGTCCGGCGGGCGCGAGACCGCACCGCCCCTGGCAGCGCCGGACGGAGCCCCCGAGCAGGGGGGTGGAGGAGGAGGCGGGCACGGGGGCGCGCGCGTGTCAGCGCTGACCCGGGCGGCAGCCAATGGACTCCGGGAACCGTGGCATTTGCCCCTCCCCTCCCTGACGTCAGAAGAAAAAGGGACCGGAAAACCGGGGAGCAGCGCAGGCGCAGTTGGGTGTGCCCTGGCGAGGGGCGGGGTTAAAGCGGCGATGCCCTCAGTGGGGCGGGGCTGGGGCGGGGCGGGCGGAATTGTTACGTATTGTCGGTGGGCGTGGCCACGCGGCACGCGGGCAGGGTGGTGCTGAGGACTGGGCCCTGAGGTGGGGCCGTGGGAACTTGGTGCGATCCAGGGAATGTACGGGGGGGGGTTTCCATCTGAACCTGAGGAAGAATTCTGCTGTGTAGCCGGCTGTGCACTGGAATAGATTGTCCGGAGAGGCTGAGGAGGTTCTCTCGCTGGAGATACTCAAGAACCGTCTGGTCGCAATCCCGTGCCGTGTATTCTAGGATGATCCTGCCTGAGCAGGGAGGTTGTACCACGTGATCCACTGTGGTCCCTTCCATCGTGACCCACTCTGTGATTTCGTGCATGAAACACTTGGCAGAAGAGAGAGGACTGCTCAGGCATCTGACAAGAACAATTGAAAATATTCCAGCACCTCAGTGTCCTTTTTGAAGTGAGGGGCCCAAAACTGAATACAGAAGTCGAGATGTGGCCTCACAGCTACAGGGAGAGAACCACTTCCCTGTTCCTGCTGGTCACACTGTTGCTGATACAGCCCAGGATGCCTGGTTCAACTTGTGAGACAATGAGCAGCTGGAGTGATGTGCTTTGCTAGGAATTTTTGAAGCTACCTTGTTTCACTCCTACGACTGGTATGCACCTGTATACATATGAATAGGTAGGGTAGGCAGACACCTTTAAAGGAGAGACATCCAGGTTTGTGTTGCAAGATGTGGATGTCAAATTTTCTCATTCTGAACTGACTCCCTTGATGGCAGGAGTGAGGGCAGCCAGAGGACAACTTCCATCACATTTACTGAGGTGAGAGGGGCATGGTCTCAGTCTGTGACAATGTAGAGTCCCCCTACATGGGACCTCAGAGGTGTGATTCCCCATGTGAGAGTCCTGCACCTGCTGTTGATGACCTGATGCTGTGAGAAAGTCCCACATGTGTCTGCTGCTCACCGTCCTCCAGCTGGTAAAGTTGGACTCCACCAGAGATGGGAAATGGGAAAGAAAATCATACACGTCCAGAACTCTTGTAGAAATAGCGGACAGCAATTCATGCCTCAGTGAGATCTGTTCACAGTCTAATTTACAGGGCTGTTAGCAGGGCCATGAATCTCTTAATGAGTCTTGCCCTTCAGTTAACTCTTCTGTTTCTATATTGTCCATATCTTCTATTAACGATTTTCTCTCCTGGGTTGGGATTTTTGCTTTCTTTGGTGATGATGATGGTCTTTAAAGAGTTATAATATAAAGCATTTGTGAAACTGAACTTTATTTTCTCATCTGTATGCCATGAAAATTAGTAAGCAAGAGAGGAACATTTCTGCTTTCTGAAGAGGGGGAAAACACAATGGCCCCAAGAGGGTGTCTGCTCTACATGACAGTATCTGTCTGAGCCTCTCTTTTTGTCTCACCCTCATTTGGTAACAAATATCTTTCCTGTTTCTCAGAATAAACAACCTTGTCGTGATCCTTCTGCCAAGGGAAGGAAGAGAGAACTTCAAACAGAGTAACAATCACTATTCTGGCCTTTCCCAGGTAGCCATTGTCTTGGCACTGCTCAAACCTCTCCTGGTTTAAAGCTGAGAAGTCACTTCCCAGCTCTCTCTGCCCACTTATTGGGTCAAGACTCAGTACCCCTTTTGACTTTTCAACACAAGAAGGAGAGGAAAAAGACTCAGATTCGAAAATACCATTGGGTGGAGGTGCAGTGAAACAACACTAGAGATCTTTTAACAAGTAACAATTTTATTTGAAGAAAAATTCACATCGGTTAATGCAAAGATGAAGGCACACAGTTAGCAAAAGCTTATATTGGTAAACCTTGCAATATCATATGAGAAAGAGGAGGGTGGGAAAAAGGGTAGAGAGGTAGAAAAGAAAGAAGGAGGGGAAAGAAAGAGATCATCTGTCCTGCATCCAGTGTAGAGCAAGCTGATGGAGATCTTTGGAGTGTCAGGAGCACTAATTGTGAAGTTCTTGAGTATACTCTGACACAGTCAGAGGCACAAACCTTACCAAAGAGCTGTCCCTGCTTTGGGGAAGGAAGAGGAGCAGTCCTGTTGATGTGTCTGTTAAGGTGGTTGTGTTCTCAGCCTCTTGTCATGAAGGATTTCAAATGCCAGTTTTTACTTTTGGAAGAAGTGGAGGTGAGACTGTGCTGCCATCATAAATGGGGGTAATGCAGCCAATTTATATGTAAAAGTAACAATTTATATGTAGAGGAACAAAGAGAGGGATTGCAAAGACTGTGGGTCTAGTGAAAGGGCAGAGCATAGCCATGACACCCTGTTCCAGTGGACTGTAGGGATCAGGGTCATCTCCCCCTCAGCACAGCATTCCCACAGCTCATGGAAACCTTTTAGCTCCATATCTCGTGGCATATCTCACAGAATCACAGACTCACCAGATTGGAAGAGACCTCCAAGATCATCGAGTCCCGCCCATGCCTCAACACCTCAACTAAACCATGGTACTGAATGCCACATCCAGTCTTTCTTTAAACAATCCAGGGATGGTGGCTCCACCACCTCCCCAGGCAGACTATTCCTATCTCATGGAACACTTGACAGTTGTCTTGCCTGTTGTGGCTCCACAGGAGTGTTTGAGGCATTTCTTGGAAGGATACAAAGGGTTCTCCACCCAATGTGTCCATCCTTTGGACAAAACTGAAGGAGTTTTGCTTTTCTGTCTAGCCACTTATGAACCTATCTTTTGAAATAAGAGTTGAGAGCGGATGGAAAAATCCCCATTTCTGTTCAGCTGCTAATGATAAGGATCCTAGCGATTAGCACCCAGTAGTTTTTTTCCTGTTACAAAAAACTCCAGTACATGAAAGAAGATAATTGCCATTTAATCTAATAAAATAAAAACAAATAGTATAAAGATAAGATAATATGACATAAAATAAGACCATGTGATTTTTTTGGCCACACTTGAGAACACAGCCTCCCTTGCCCATGAATAAAAATTCTCCTATGCTTTCAGTAGCAGTTCCTAAAGCCCAGAAAGAGTAAAAATATAAAATCAGGAGACCTGCTACTTTGCGAGGAGTTTCTTTTTTGAGAGAGGATGGAGAAAACAGCATGTTAGTTGTTGTGGTATTTTAAAGCCCTTTTTTAGTTGCAAAGGCAAGTAGAAATCTTTTAAAGAAAATCAAAATTGTATTTGTCTCCAAATTGGTTCTGGCAGGAATTGTGAATGTTTGTAACAAATGAATGAAACAGAGGGCAGATAGACTCCATTCCCTGCACTACAATGACTGTATGTTATGCTGTGCCTCAGCAAACTCATGTGTTATCCGGGTAGTTAACTAGCAGGAAAAATCCATTCAGCTCTTTTGATAAAAATCACCATGTGACAGAAATGGAAAGATGGATCCCAGTGGAGGCATAATATCATTCCAGTCTATTCCAGATTAATAAAATTGTAAGCAGTATTCTGTGCCCTGGAAGGAAATTATTTTTGTAGTTTAACCTCTACCCAACTTCCGTAGTGTTTGGTATATGTAACAGAAAATAATGTAACTATCATAGGGGGACTTTGAGGGTGTTATCATATAATTGCTGCCGTCCACAGTGCATAATGTTGCTTTGGGCAAAAGAGTGGAGTCTTTAAATATTTTTTGGAGAACTACAAAGAGCAGAGTGTTATTGTGTGCCAGAAGCAGTCATGTAAGCCAGTAAGCTAAGAACTCAGCATGTGAAAAACACCATGGAGCTATGATGGCAAGCCTTCTTCAGGGCTTCCACTGTTTCCTGTTTCCTCAAAACAGAGAAGTTCAACATATCACTTGTACCCTTCTGCATCTCCTAGGGGAATCCACCTGCACCCCACAGAAGAACACACTGCAGGCCATCTGCCTCATCTCACATGTATGCACAATTCTTGTACACCCTTGTCCATCTGCCGCTCAGCTGAGCTACGTGCTGGTTTTGTGAAAACCAGGTGATACACCTGACCTCAGGAGTGACAGCACCAGCTGATCTGTCGCTGGTGGGAGCTGAACCTATCTCTCTTTTTCCAAGAGAAAAGGACAGTTAAAAAGACTACCTAAATATAGAGCAGAAAAAAAGATAACCATGTCATTGCATCTAGGACATCATCTAGAGTTACTATGTAGGATTTGGAATCCAGTTCTTGGAGTTATTTAAATATATACCTAAATAAGGTGTTTTCATTGCTTCAATATTCCTTTTACAAGCCTTTTTTTTAATGTAACAAAAATTCATAAAGGAAAAGTTTGCAGTTCTTGAGGAAACAAAAGCCCAAACCTTCTAATAAAACTGGAAATAAATAAATAAATAGTTTATAATAAAATCAGTAAAAGCATTTGGAAACTTAGGCTCAAAATATAGATGTTTGTAACATAGTACAAGGCACAGTGGTTTGAAAGAGATCTGAAGGATGCTCACAACAAAGAGATATTTCAGGCATTATCTATTCGAGATATATTTCTTGGCAGTGAAAAATGCTGATTTTCACACTCTGGCAAAAGAAGATTTGAATTCATAACTTGCTCTATAATATAAAAACACAGGCAAATCAAAACTGCTTACAAAATTCTTGCTTATGTTTTATACTATGGAGAAAAGGCAAATCAAATTGAATTTGAAACAAAAATGTGCAATGTTCCAGAACTATTTTATTTTGGCCTCTTTCCTCATAAAGAAATGATAAACAATCTTGGTAGTTTCTGTCAAAGAACATGTGAACTTTATCAAGGTTGTTATTTCTTTGATTTATCAACTTAGAAGTATAGAAAGATCTGCAGTTCTCAAGCCAGAAATCAATGTATTTATTTAACACCGACGAAAATCTGCCTCCACAGATGTTTTCTTTGAGTTTAACAAGGTTTGCTGTTAAAACAAGTGTATAGAGATTGATGTAGCTTCATTGCAGAGGGTTAATAATCATTCTCTTCAGAGGAGTATTATATTAAATTATCTGTCCAAAATTCACCTTTGAGCCCGCTGAGGTGACTACCCGAGTCAGAGAAAGCAGCAGGTTTTAGAGGGGGCAGGCTGTGCACCGCCCAGCGTTTGCTCTGGCTCTGGGCTGCAGCAGCGGGCAGTGCTCACTCACGGGCTGCAAGGGGCATGGAAGAGCCGAGGAGATGCCCCAAAGCTGTCAGCAAACTGCCCGGTGCTAGGGGGCACATACACGGTACCTGGATGTTGTTAGTGCCAGGCAGCATTTCGGGTGCGAGACAGAGGGATGTTTGTCTCTGCAGCATATGAGGGAGGTGGACACGATGTGACACTGAGCCACAGGGGAGGTACAGCGAGGCAGATCTCAGCTGGGCAGCAGAACCGGCTGCTTTCGGCTGCTGCTGGCACCTGGTCCCTTGTAACTATTCCCTGAAAGGTGCAGTAAATCTGGAACAGGAGAGGCCCCAGTGTGGTGGTACTCAGTTGATGCTGCTGTTCATGGAGAAATGTTAAGACAGCAGAAGCCTTTCGACCCCTTGTCATGTGGGGCACTGTGGGTCCTTGGAGCAAGTCTGTAGTAGAAAGGTGCCTGAGTCATCCCTGGGCTGAGATTTTACTTTGGCCTGGGACGTTAACTCACTAAGGTATCAACCTTAACTATTGAGAAATTGTGTTTTCTCTGGATATAAATGTAATTGTATTTCTAAATATGCATACACTTAGGCTTATTAATCAAACTATGTTTTTGCCTGTCTTTGGCCTAAAATTTAGAAATGCAATGAGCAGTGAGCAATGAGAAGTTAGTCTGGGGCTCCAAATGTGTATTTTGGTTTGTTTGCCTACGTAGTACCACAGGGAGCCCAGCCTAATAGGGACTGATGGAATGGCCCATGTAAATGAGCAGCTCTGGTTTGTGGTTTATCACCAGCACAAATGGTGCAAGCAATTTAAGTATTTTGGTACTTCTATATATATTCGCCACTTCAAATCGCAGAAACTTGTTATCAAGTTTTAATAGTTTTCTTTAATCTCCAGCAACTGTAGATATTTTCTTGTTATTACTCTCTATTTTGCCTTTCCCCATCCAGCCAAACCCGGGTGTATGGATTTTGTTCTAGCAGTAAAACAACAAAAAATAATTCTGTGCCTACTGTGCTCTCACTAGGGTGGATGCCTAACCTGTTATGTAGCTCTACAGTTCCAAAGTTTGTACGCAAATATCAATGATAAACCGTGCTTCAGTCCAATCTCCTTCCTGCTTTCAGTGCTCTGAGGAGTTTTATTTTTGGCTGGTTTTGTTCCAAGGCATTGTTCTACATGGTGCCCCATCTGCGTACTACAGGACTGTATGTGCCGCCTAGCTAGGATTGGTAGCATCCACATTCTCTGACTGGGGAAATGAGTCAGCAGAAATGACTGTGCATCACTGAGCAGTCTCAGGGAAAAAAACCCACCTTGTCACACTATGAAACAATGAAATATTACATCTCATGACCCTGCTTGAGTAAAAATAAACCTTTTTAATTGAGGAGGTAATTGGAAGCTATCGAGAGATGAGAGAACAGGCTTTTATTTGAAAAATGATTGTGAGAGAAAGTAATGAGGTCAGAACAAAATAAATATTTTCCCTTTTTTTCCCAACAAAGTATTACTTTTCATTAACTATGGTTTGTTCTTCTGGGTGATGGGAACATAATACAAAAATTTTGCAAAAATATTCTCCTGGGATGCTTACGGACGTGCAGATGTTCCTGGCTGATGAAATCCTGGGTCTGCAGCACAGATGGAAAGTGATAAATGATTAAGATGTTATAGGATATAAATAACAATACTACAGTGTTGTGTGTAGAGATATCAGCAAAACAAGGAATGCTTATCTGCTGGCTTGGTAAGCATCTTGTTTACAGCTGATCAATTTTGCAACAGTTCTGGCTCCTGCCCAAAGCATAAGTTGATATGTTGCTGCCAGGGCCCCAGAGCTACCACCAGCCCAGACTGACCCTTCCTGGTCATCCCTCCTGAGCTGGGGAAATGGGAGGGGCCCTGGCTGCCAGGCCCTGCCCTGAGGGACACCCGCTGGGGTCTCCCACCACCACCAGCCCCCCCGGAGCCCTACAATATCTGATCCACAAGGAAACCAATGAGGGTGCAAGGCCAAGGGTGGTTTTTCCTTTCACTCCTACTTGGAAACCACATTTGTCAGGAAGCTTTCCAGAAAAGATTAACCTGGTGGGAAATATCCTCATTATCCAGTTTTAACCCAAGTGATTAGAAGTATGGCAGTGCCGTGTGCTGCTGCTGATGGGATCCTAGAAAGGAGAAGAGTCAGGTGAGCTTCCTGCACTTGCTGCTGCCCTGGGGTTGGTCCTTCCCTGGGCACAGATCAAGGCATTTTTAAGGAGTGTGATTTCAGAAGACCTGAAGACACATCTTTGGTAGTGCAGAAATGTTAGATTATTTGCAGAGAGCCAGCCACTCACCATTATTTATGAATTATCTGCCAAAAGTAACCCTGGATGCCAAGTTTTGTTTTGCTTTGCTACCCTGGTAACTCCAGAAGAATTATTGCAGCTGCAATAATTGTTTTAAAATTTTTGCTCCTTGCTCTCAAGCCAGAAACTCAGCATCATTTGAGAAGAGAAATAGAGGTAGCATCTACACCGAGTAAATCCTTGCAGATTTTTTGTTTCAGCTTCTTGTGACTTGAGAGCTTCAGCAGTTTGGCCTGATAGGACTCAGTCAAATTTTTTCTTTGGATTGCATTTGCCTGATGAGAGTTTTGGTGTGATTTGACATTTTGGTGCCACCTTTCTGAGGCAATATGCCCTTTCACATCTACCTCTGCACAGGCAAGGTGAATTCCTGAGGAGCTAAGTTGATTGTTCCCCATATATGCCTTGCATTTCTGAGGGATTCTGGTGAAGTTAGTGTTGTTTGGAGAAAGAAAACTTCAATTTGAGTGATCTTTAAGATACATATAAAATAAAGTAACATAACAACAACCTCCTCCCAAGCAATCTTTATTGTTTGTCCTTCAACTGCAGACACTTGCCTATCTCGCAGGCCTGGGCTATTATATGCTAAACAAATAGCTTTCTCCTGAATAGCTGACTTCCAATACACAATTACCATAGTTATTGTAGGTATTGTGTGCTTCTGTCCACAGAGTAAGAACTGCATCTAATCAAAATTATCCCATAAACTGTGAAAAGATTTGATATTCTTTACCAGCATTGAATGCAGATTGCCTTCAAAGCAAAGGTTTCTGAATACATTATCTACACTATGAAATTAAAAATAGCATCAAACTGAATAACATCTTCCCCTCACCTACATTTCATATCTTCCACCAAGATAGTTAAATCGGAAAAAGAGATGGAGCAGTTTTATCTCAACATTCTAAAAAGCACAATTTTAAACTGTGAAATGTTGAGAGACTTCTTCTAACACTCCTTAGAGATCTTCCACACTCTCACACGTACCCTCCAGCCTCAAGGAGCCACTGTGAGCTCTAGTCTTACAGCATCAGGTATTCCTTTAACACTGAATGGGCCAAGATTTCTGTCTCTTCAGCTATGAGGGTTTTGAACTAGAAAGCATATGAAGAGGTGGAAGGCATAGCTGAGATGCAGGGAAAACAGGTGTGGTTCTCACTTCACAGAATAGTACTTTCTCTGAATTTTTGCTGGGTAGCTTTTTTTTAAGTTTTACTGTAATTTTTAATTTTTCTATATTAGAAATGAATGAACAAAATTAAAAATGGACTACATAATAAAAGCTGAAGGCAGTCTGCTCACCACATATCCCTGGATTCCTCTCCTTACCCTCCTCCTCAATTTCTAAAAAGAAAAATGAGGGCACAAACTTAAAAGGTGTGTTAAATGAGAGTGGAGTTAAGCATATGTCCAAATATTCTTTGAGATTAAGTCCTATACATGTGTCATCAGTCTATTTATGTGTAGTCACAAAATAAAAGCACATGAAGACTTTTGATGTGGGTTTGGGCTGAAGAATCAAAATTTAGGATGATTTAGAAAAATTAGAAATTGAAAATGTTTAATTTGAGTGGTGCATGTTACATTGTCTGGTAAAGGAGAGCAAGAGGAAAGAATGATGTACAGATTTGCATCCCCTGTTGACAGTGGTTGGAATTTAGAGAAAAATAAAAGCCAGCTAAAGAAAAGATAAACTAAGTGCCAGTACCATTTAGAAATCAGAAACACAATAGGAATTGAGATGCTTATATGCAGCACAAGCAAGTATTAGTTGAATTTAAATAAAGACATGGAAATCAATAGTGGTCTATTACTGTAGTGACAGCAGCTGCCAAATGGGTTGAGCTAGTTTGGATTAATTTATTGGGGATTTATGGTTTGCAGCTAACTAGAAAGTGCAGTGGTGATGAAAAGAGTCTTTTTAGAAAGACTGTTGGTAAGAATACAGGAAACAAAAACAAGCATATGCTATGAAAACAAACACATACTATATTTATTGAGAAAACACCCTCTAGAATACAGAATAAAGACTATGCCATGAAAGTAGTATGTGCTTTCACAACAGATTTGTACAGAAAATTCGAAAACCACAGGGACACACTGTTTGCATAGAATCATCATGTATATGTGGACATTCTCTAAACAACACAATTAATTGCTATTTAGACATTTTCTCTTTAGTGAGTTCCCCTAATTTATTGGAGCAAAGGTTGATTACCTATGACCATTACTTGCACTATGGCAATGCAACTACTCAGCCATGTATTCTTTCTGTCCCTTCATCTGCTCATTGCTAAACAAGCTTCAAGAATCATGTTGTGAGCTACAATTAATAATCTACACGTGATTTCCATACAGGAGGGGAATATAGGGGCTTCACAAGGACCCCACTTTCCTGCACAAACCTAGTAATCAGGTACACATCATCAGCCTGCCTAATGATTGCTGCATCCTCCACTCCTGAAAGTCATCTCTCATGAGGACTCAGTTTGTACCTCCCCAGGTCAGGGTCATTCTACAGCTGGCCCAGAGCTGTGCTGCCTGGGCACCTGATTGCAAATGCTGCTCATTTCATAGAATCATATCATGGTTCGAGTTGGAAGGGACCCTAAAGACCATCTAGGTCCAAGCCTCCTGTCCTCGTCCAGGACATCTTCCATTGGACCAGGTTGCTCAAAGCCCCATTCAACTTAGTCTTAAACATTTTTGGGATGAGGCATCCACAGCTTTTCTGGACAACCTCTATCTGTGCCTCACTTCCCTCAGAGTGAAGAACCTTATCTGTCTCCTAGTGTTGGTATTTTTGTGGGTCTACTTCTTCTAGTTGAACTACTGACATTCAAAAATTGCACAAATGTATTTACCTTTGAGATCTTTCCAAATGTCTGTGATTTTTTTCCACAATCACATACTGAATATTTTTGGTATTTTTTCAGGAAGGGCTGTGGAGGCAATAGGCACAGTTGACATGCTGGCTTTATTTCCTTAGATGAAGAGGGCAAAAGCGTTCTTTAGCTGAGTGAGGCTCTTCTCTTTGAGATTTCTTCACTGCTCCTGGTCTTCCTTTTTGATAATTTTCAATTCAGCCCCGTGGCTACAAATAGTAAGTAAGGTTTTTTAAAGAAACTAGTGCTTTTAGGCACATTCCTAGTGTGTAATTCAAAGTGTATGAGAGGGTCTGGTATTTCAGAACATTGTTACTTCAATGTTTATAGAAAATCAGAATCTGTTAATGCCTTGTAAGCATGTTTTGCTCAGGTAGAGCCAAAAAATTGTAATAGTGGTTAAGGAAGATAATCAGGAGAGCAAACATCCAAGTATGATGTTTGGAGCTCTGTGAGCTAATCCGTGAACCAAATGTGAACCATTAATCATAAGTGGACTAAAGATATAAATGAAATATTGCCTACTTCGAGAAAGGATGACAAAAGGCAACTAGCTGATGGAAATTCGAGATAAAATGCATTTGAATGTACTTACTGAGGACAGGCATTCACAGTCAATGAATTCAAGCTGTTGGGTCAGGTGGACTTCAGCCATTTTATCACCCATGGTCGTGTTACACTTGATGTTTATTTTCCTGCCTTAATAAAGGCAATTTTTGTGATAAATCCAATGTTAGGTCAAATAGAGTTGCATTGGTGGACAAGACTGAGAGTGTCTGATTCTGGAGGAACTGTGAGCTTGGATTTGAAGCATCCCAAGGGCCAACCAGTTATAGCAACCAGCTGAGGAACCAGACCCAGTGAGGATCAAGGTCTTGACATCCCTGCAGTGGCAGGTGGCCAGTGAGACAGTGAAGCCACTTCACCAGAAGGAAGTCACAGAGAAAAAGCAATTAATGTGTCATCAAAGCCACAGCAGCATACTGTCAGGGAAATGAGGGGAAAGAGAGCTACAACAATGATTCTAATAGATCCTGAAGTAATGAAATGCTTCCAGAAATGCACTTCTTGGATGGAAAGTCAAAATGATAAAGTCTGTGCAATTTCTGTTTTCAAAGCAACTCCTTATGATGACTATAAATAAGTATTTAAAGAAACATATGTCATCTGATATGGTTCTTTTTTTGTTATTGCACAGAAGATGTCAGAAAATGTGTAAGCACTTAGTGAGGACTATTTTTTATAATGCTGTGAACTATCCTCTCATTTTGTAGGAACGGTGCTTTTCTGTATCAACTTTTTGAACAAATGTATCAAGTAATTTGCAAATAGTTGGAGGACTGTAGTTTTTACACCATATCTTCATTCTATTTCTGAGTATCAGATTCTTTTTGTGTATGTCCTGCTTTAAGTAATAGCGATATATTACAAATAAATACAGTATTATTTTTGTATTTTATGAGAAAACCCGTGGGTTGAGATGAAGACAATTTAATAGGGAAAGTTAAAGCCATTCATAGAAGCAAAGCAAAATAAGGAATTCATTCCCTGCTTCCTATGGGCAGAGAGGTCTCCAGCCATCCCCGAGAAAGCAGGGCTCCATCATGTGTAATGGTCACTTGGGAAGAAAAACACCATTGCTCCAAATATCCCCTCTTTCCTCCTTCTTCCTCCAGCTCTATATGCTGAGTGTGATTTTGTATTGTTTGGAATATCCCTTTGGTCACTTGGGGTTGGCTGTCCCAGCTGTGTCCCCACCAAAATCCTTGTGCACCCCCAATGTCCTCCCTGGTGGAGTGGGGTGAAAGACAGAAAAGGCCTTGAGTCTGTGTGAGCCCTGCTCAGCAGTAGCAAAGACATCTCTGCGTTATCTCCGCGTTATCTCTGCATTGTTTCCAGCACAAATCCAAACCACAGCCCTGCATCAGCTACTGTGAAGAAAATTAACTCTATCCCAGCCAAAACAAGCACAGATTTACATTATTTTATTGAGTTACTACACATTGATGTGATATTCTGTCACATTACCTACATTTAAAAAATAATGAAAAAAATTATTGTGAAACTAGAACAATCAGCTGGAATTTCCTCTAGCTGACATCTCTGAGTTCATTTACAACCAGGTAGAGCAAGAAAAAAGTGAATAAACCTGACCAGTCTGCTGGCAGTGATTTTAAGGCATCCCTTCCATTCATCCTGAACAATTGCAAATGCATAAAAGAGGTGCAGTGCAGAAAATGAGATCATTTCAGTTAAAGGTCACCACAAAATCCTACTGATCTTTAAGGCATTCCACTCCTCCTTATTTTATTCGCTATTGCAGACTTCAAAAATCGGTATTTGGGAAGCTGACAAATTATCCTGTATACAGTGTTACATAAACAGCGACAGACTCCAAATGGAAAAATTAACATTCAGAGGTATTCAGCATGTTAATTTGGGATTTTTTTCCTTTTTTTTAACACTGGAAAGGTTTTTTAAAGTATATCAGGTATTCATCACACATTGTTTAATTGCTAAACTGATATTTGTAAAACATCCTCTGGTTCTTTAGTCGTATGTAGAAGATTCTCATTTTGAAAAGACTGCTTTTCCATCTCTGATATTTGTGATTTTTAAATTTTTTTTTGTTTGTTTTACAAAATGTCTGTAAGGGTTCTGTGCAGAGAAATGAAGAACACAAATAACAGCCAGTGAACACAGAGCTGTTCTTTTCACTGCTTACTGTAGTCATTGGGAAAATTTCAGAAATTACTAGCTACGTGCAGTTTCTCTCAAGCAGTGCAGAGATGTGTTGTTACATTGTACAGTTTGATTAAACTTTCGATCTTCACAAGTTACTGGTTCCTATTGTATCTGCAATCTGCAGCATAAGGTCTTTCTCACCCTCTGCTGCAGCCCGAAAGCTGAGATGGCAGGACAGAGCAGGAACCTTTCCCTCATCTCCACAGCAAGGGCTTCCTTTCCATATGTAGGTGTTACCAGTTTTCACTGGTACCAGACTGAATCCCTGCAGATGGCTTTACATGGAGCTTCTTCTTGAAAATCACTGGAAAATTTGGCTAGCTGATGCTTCAGCTGCCTTATTTCCCACAGAGTACCAAATCTGTCTCCATAAGGGATGGTGACTTCTTGTTAAATTCCTTGTCCTGTTAGTTACAATCTAATTAAGTAGACCTGTCTCGTTCATCTGTATAAAATCCCATATATCCAAGGTACTGTCTCTCCTTTCACACTCATATAAGTCCCTGTCTGGTGAGTTCAGCCAGAATGATTCAGACTGACATTTCCAAATTAAATTAGAAGTCTGTGGATTTTAAATTGAGAGTCTGAAGCTCAGGAACTGTGGACCTTTGACTTTGAAATGCACTTTTCTTTCTGGCCTGGTGTAGCGTAAGCTTGTTGGTATGCAAGTCCCAGCAGATATTTATCTATTTACTCATGCTGTTTCTCAGGGGATAATTTCAGGGAAATCAGGGGATTTCAGGGCAAGAGAATTTTATCAAAATTAATCAAAGTGGATAGAATTGATGTAAGTGGACGTTGTAAACACTGTGTAGCATTTTGGCCTAGGGGGCACCCTAAGTACATTTTTGCAGTTAGAAAATAAATACAGGAATGAGTTTAAACGTTACCCAGGATTGAACAGTCATGTTGTTTAGCAAAGAAGTCATTCTCTTTCACTATTTGGGAGCATCCCCATTGCCATGAGATCAAAATTCGTCATTGGACTTCACAAGAGCAGATGCCCAGGAAACCTTCAAGATTTGAGACATGTGCCCTCTGTGTACGGAATGGAAACCAGCTGCCTTTGACTATTGCATGCCACTGCTTGGAGAGGAGAGATCAGGCCCTTTGCCTTCTGGACCTCATTCTTCCAGTCTCTGTTTAGCAGTTGGCATGAACCACTTCTGCTGGAGGCTTTTTAATATTGAGTTATAAAAGCAATCAGTTACTTATATTTGAATGTAGAAAGAATTAGTCTCAGCTTATTAACAGCTTTCTCTATTAACAGAGAGCAAAACTGCTGAATGTCTGTATAAATCTGCTCTGTTTATCACTTCATGGAGTCTATAATCCTTAGAGAGTGTAAAAAATTTACAAAACATCCCTGAATACTGAATCTCGCATTGATTTGGATCTCACATTTGTTTGAAAGACATCTGAAATCATAACCAGGCAGACACTTTCCTCCTGAGAAAGCCTGAGAGGAGGAACTTTTTAAAAGGATGTAAAATCACCTAAATCTGTAAAATATGCTGGTAATAGTGTGACTTGAGACAGTGGGCAAGAGGGTGTTGGATGACTACCAATGTTAGCTTTCGAATTTCTGGGAATCCTTGGGTTCAAGAAGTGTCTATTCCTGTCAAAAAAAAAAAAAAAAAAAAAAAAAAAAAAAAAAAAAAAAAAAAAAAAAAAAAAAAAAAAAAAAAAAAGTGACCCCATATAGTCATAGGTTTGTGTAGAAGCTATTGCAAGTTTCTAAGTATCTCAGAAGTGAGTCCTAAATTTCATGAGTTAATCCTATTTAATTTTAATGGATCTACTAGTACAGGGAACAGCTGAGCAATCAGACTTTTACAAAGCTCCATATATACAGACATCGATCCATTTATGTTCATTTCTTAGCAGTTGCAGCAAATAAGTGTAAGCAATCAAAACTTAAAATCGCCGTTGCTTTATTTCTTACAGATAGGGCAACTTGAAAGCCTAAATACAAGAAAGGAGGTGAAAATGATGCTGTAGTTGGCACATTTTAAACAAAAACCTATGAGAAAGGTTTACTTTGCTAAGAGAAAATAAGAAAATATATCTAATATATTAGTAAGATTAAATACCTGTTTTATCTGAACAAGCCTGCTAGATGATGATTCTAAATGTTTGTTCACAAGCAAACAATTCAGTATCCACAACAGTGGGCTACCTGTGCATATTTTGCATGCACACTGTTCATATATATCTGGTGACATTTTTAAATCATGAAAGGGAAGCAGCTGAGTGAGCAGAATAAAAAGGACTGGAGATAATTTATCAGATAGCTGGTATACATTTCAACTGACTTCAGACAGGAACACATGAGCTTTTATGTGCAGAATAAAACTGTAGAACTTTAGCAGCATTGATCCTTGCAGAATAGCTTTAAATGTCCCCAGTAATTTAGTTGGAGAGTCTGTACTGCTAGAGAGTCAATCTGACTTGTCTCTCTTGGTTGGAAGTAGAGGACGGAGTAGTTGTGTTTGAGAAGCCAAAAGTGGGATTTCAACACACCAGGTTTCCAAGCTTCAGCCATTGCTACTCCAAACAAACCTCCTTTCAAACCATTTTCTACAATACACTGGCCTTTCTCATAAGACCTGGACAGAACTTTTCCGGTAGAAAATTTTCTGTCAAAAGAGATAATTCTGATGAAATAGAAATAGAAAAAAAGGTTGTTTTAAGAAATACTGGAACAACAATTTCATGTTAATGATTGATTTTATCTGAAGTAAAAACTGTTCTGCGTTGTACAAGATGTTTAAAAAGAAAACAGAACAAAACACTTTGGATACCATCAAAACAGAGTATTTCAATCAACCTCCAAGTGATTTTTAAATTGTGTAACATGGGAATATGAAAATTATTCACTTGTCCTTCATTTCACAGAGAAAAAAAAATTTAACAGCAGGCAATTTCCCTTGGAAAGGAAACACTGCTTACAAGACAGCTCCAGCCTTGCTCTGGTTTTGCCCTGATTCCCTGCTTGATGGCAGCTCATATCTCTGAAAAAAATGCAGTCCCATGTAATGCCTCAAGGATGGTTACCAGATGATAGAGGGACCATATGTTAAGAAATTTGGGAAGGTGGTAGGACTGGGGACATGGGCTGTTTCTGTAGGGAGAAATATTAGATCTGCGGGCCACAGCAGGATCAGGATGTGTAGGAGTCAGGGACAAAAGGCAGTGAGATGACTCTGGCCTCTTTGTGGGACAGACAGCAGTGCTAGTGACGCTACTTCCCAGTGGGGAAAGCCTTTGCTTCCCCCATGACAGTCAGGTCAGGGAAGATCAAAGCCACTGCAGTCCCAGTGCTGTTTTCCCCTGGTCTTTCCTAAAGATATCCCAGGTGTCTTCATATGAGCCCCAGACTTCTGCCCATTTCCACCTACTTCCGCCTGCTGCTGCAGGGGTGGCAGAGACAGCATTTGCAGCCATGGCTGGGCATCAGGACCCAGTGACCTGCTTTCCAGTCTCAGCTGAACTCAGACCATCACTGAGGGAGAACAGCTCTGTGTGACAGCTCTGCATGTGCCTCAGCACAAAGACCTTCTGTCTTTGTGAGTGCCAGGTTAGAGGGGATGAAGGCTACAGGGAACAATCAATGGAAGCATCTACAAGTGCTTCCCTGCCAAAGCCAGAGAAGCAAACCAAAAACTTAACCATAGGAATAGCTTTCTGGCGTGTTGCAGGTTCATTGTGTCAAGGGCAGAAACCGAAGTTTAATCATTAAAACGTGTGTGAAGGGGAATTTGTCCACCCCTTTTGTGCACATCTGAATGTCTCTCCAGATCTGGCCCTGGCAGAACTGCCCTAGGCTGGCCTTGGAGAAGTTTGATGCCCACAGGCAGGGTACAGGCAGCGCCTCCGACCCTGGTTCCCTCCTTGGGAAACACTACCTGCAGGGAAAGAGGGCACCAGCAACCCCCTGGGCTGTGTCCTCCATAATAAACACAGCTCATAGATAAACAGTGCAGACAAATAACTAGTTGTGTGACAATAAAAACAGCTCAGATATTGACACAAGGAGAAGACACCCCTGAGGCAGCACTCACTGCAAACTCATCTCTGAATGAGCAAGAGTTAAATGTTTGTCCTTGCCTCTTTCTTTCAAAAGTAGGGCAAATATCTATAGAGTTCCCAGCGGGGAGGTAATCTAACTTTAACTTTCATACAGTCAAGTAAAACACCCGAGACCTGTGTTAGGGATGCAAGCAGGTCGTCTGAATTATGATTATTCAATCTGGTATTATTTTAATCTGGCATGCCTCTCACGTGCTTCATTTAGGTTCATCTTGACCTGAAAACTGCAATCTCAATGCCTTTTATACCTTTATCTTTACAGGTGATATATCTTGTTGCAGTGTATTTTTTTTCTGTTTCGTTTTTTTACCCCCGAAGACAAATATTTATTTTACTAGCGAAGCCCTGCCCGTGAGGCAGAGCGGCACATTTCATTGTCTAGGGTCTCCCGAGCGTGGTCTGGGTCCCCTTCTAGCAGCAGCCTCTTGCTTTAACTCTCGCTCTTGCTAATTGAGGCAGGATGATAATGAATTAAGAGCCACGGGAGGTGAGGGCCAACACCTCCTCTGCAGCCACAGCGTGCTCCGGGTGATGTTTCCTTACTCGTTTACAAGACAATAGCCGAAAAAAAATAAGGAGGGGGAGAAAATGACTGATCCTTCTGTATGAGATAATGGATGAGCCCGGGATGACCTGTTTTTTTCCTTGCGGTGGAGCGGTGCTGAAGACAGAGGGCACCCGCGCCCAGCCCACAGCCGTCTCCCCGCCGCCAGCGCGCCAGCTCGGGGCGGCCGGAGAGCCGCCAATGCCCGCTCCCAGCAGGCAGGGAGCCACTGCCTCACCCGGCCAGGTACGTCTCAGGGGTGACCCTCCGAGCGGACCGCGGGGCTCAGCCGTGGGACAGGCAGGGCAGGCAGGTGGCACTGGGGAGCCGGGGCTGCCCGCGAGAGCCTGTTCGGGCGGCTCTGCCCGCCTGCGGGTGCGGACGCGCAGCCAGGACGGCGGCTCCCCTCGGAGCGTCGCCTTCCTCGGGAGCGCCTCCAGCCCCCGCCGCCGGCCGGGGACGCGCAGCCCCGCGGCCCCGGCACCCCTGCCCGCCGGCGGGAGGGAGGGAGCGGCTGCTAGCCCGGGGCGGTGCGTGCCGCGGCGGGCTCCGAGCCCCGGGAGGGGTGTGCGGTTGTGCGAGTGTGTGTGTGCGAGCAGTGCGTGTGTGTGTGTGAGCCACGGTGCGTGTGCATCCGGGGACAGCGCGGCAGCAGCGCCTGGCGGGGGGCAGAAGTTTTGGGGAAGCGCCCCGCAGTGCTGGCGGGCGGCCGAGCCGGCGGTGGCGGGGCCGGGACAGCGGGACACTGGAGAGCCGAGGCAGCGGGGTGTCGGGACAGCGAGACAGGAGGCTGCGGGCAGGGGATAGCGGGACGGGGGTGCGGCGGGGCTGGGCCCGCGGTCCGGCGCTGCCGCGGCTGCCGGGCGCTGTCTCGGGTGCTGACGGCTCGCCGTGCAACAGGGACCCGGCTCGGGCGGCGGCAGTGGCATCTTCTCTTCCAGCGCGGCGTTCCGAGCCGCCAAGCCCTGTCGCCGGGCTCGCCGCCGCTCCCCGCCCGAAGCCTGTCTGCATGGCAGGCGTGCCGGTAAGGCACATCGGGGCTTTGCCCGCGGTTGCCTTAGTAACTAATATGTATTTTCCCCTGCTTTCATGTGGGTGTCCCTGACTGAATTACAGTTTTGCCCCCTACACACGGAAAAGTTGATCTAAACTGTAGAGTGCTTGCTTTCTTCCTCCTCTCTCTGACCTTTAAATGACATTTCCCGTGGCTGGCAGGGCAGACTGCTCGCTTTCTCTTTTTACGCACATAATGGATGGAGAAAGGAAATGCCTAAACTGAGAAAGATGCCTTCAGGTAATCAGAACGCAAAGGAAGAAGCGTTTGTCACTCTGCTTTCAGGGCTGGGGCCGCTGGGGCCGGGCTAGGGCTCTTCTCCCTCAAGCTGCCTACCTCCTGAAACTTTTAAAACTTCCCGGGGGCAAAGGGGGTGTGTGCGCTGGCTGGACATGCGAAAAGTAGCCGCCTTGGCTTGAAAAGCAGATGCAAAAAGGATTGTAGAAACTCAACATATGTGAGTATGCATGATCATATATCAAGGCAAATAAATACGTGATTTAATCCCTCTTGAAACTCCTTGTTGAGAGGCTTACCGAAGCAAATTGCCCATGGCTTTTGAGAAAGCATCATCTTAACCCTGCGGGGTTGCTTTATGGAGCTCAGGTTTGACATCAGTTTCCTGGTCAGCCCGTTTTATCCCCTCTTTCTATGCCACCAGGTTAAAAGTCACTAGGATGACGCCTGTCTTGGCACCTTCAAGAGTGACGCTGTGAGGCTTCGCTGTGATGGTATTCGGAGCAACCTGGCCGTCGTCGGGGAGAAGCAGATGCCATTTCCTACATGTCCTTAAACCATGTGCAGGCAAGGGGAGCCCATGAAATTCGTAACCTGGGTCTGGATGACATCGTGCAACAAAATGATTGGTGTGCTGCTGGTCTTTTTCCCTGCTCTGCTCCTGGAGATGGATGTGCTGCCCAGGAGTGGTGGTCGGAAGGTTCTCCTCTCTGCAGCCTCCTCACAGCGGTCGGTGGCTCGGATGGACGGGGATGTCATCATCGGGGCCCTCTTCTCTGTCCATCACCAGCCGCCAGCCGAGAAAGTGCCCGAGAGGAAGTGCGGGGAAATCCGGGAGCAATACGGCATCCAGAGAGTCGAAGCCATGTTTCACACTTTGGATAAAATTAACGCAGACCCGGTCCTGCTACCTAACATCACCTTGGGCAGCGAGATCCGAGACTCCTGCTGGCACTCCTCCGTGGCCCTGGAGCAGAGCATCGAGTTCATACGGGACTCTCTCATCTCCATCAGGGACGACAGGGACGGAGGCACCCGCTGCATTTCCGACTCGCAGACCCAGCCCCAGAGCAGAGTGAAAAAGCCCATCGCGGGGGTCATCGGCCCCGGCTCCAGCTCAGTTGCTATCCAAGTCCAAAATCTGCTCCAGCTCTTCGACATCCCCCAGATCGCTTACTCGGCCACCAGCATCGACCTGAGCGACAAAACGCTGTACAAGTACTTCCTCAGGGTGGTCCCCTCCGACACGCTGCAAGCCAGGGCCATGCTTGACATCGTCAAGCGTTACAACTGGACCTACGTCTCCGCCGTCCACACGGAAGGTGGGTATGGGGTAGCCCCCGCCTGCCCGGGCCGGCCCGGGGCGCTGCGCCCTCCGCGGCGGCTCCGCAAGGACGCGCCTGTGCCGGGTCACCCGCCGGGACCCGGGCCGGAAGTGCGGCTCCTCCCCGGGACAGCTCCGGCCGCTGCCACCCGCGGAGACAGTGAGGAGAACGTGGAGAAGCGGGGGGGTGCGGGGGTGCCGTTCCGGCGGCGCGGAGGGGTCCCCCCGGTGCGGGCAGCGGGAGTGGGGCTCGGCGGCGCAGGAGCGCCCGCAAGAGATCGGGCGTCTGCCCGGCGGTCCGGGCCCTGTCCCCATTCCCACAAGGAGTGGTTCGCATGTTTGTAAATAAAAGTTAACAGATGTGAACAGCTGAATCTGGGGCGGGCAGCCTCTCCCCTCCGGCTGGTCCGGGGCAGGTCCGTGGGGCCGGGAGTCCGTGGGGCTGATGCACTCGGTCGCTGCCGTCGCGGGGAGTTTGACAAAACAGAATCAGGGCTCGGCAGGGACTCCAGGATTAGCTGCTGGCTTTGCTGCGTGTGAATTGATTTTCTGGGTCTGTGAAGAGAGAGGAAAGAAAGCTAAAAATCCCTCCCCTGTCCAGGTAGCCCCTGCAAAGCCAGGTGCAGTAGGAAAGGGCAGGTAGATGCTCATGCATCTTGCATGCATCTTGAGCAATAGTCAAAGCTACCACTCTGCAGAAACTGTTCCTAGTCAACAGGTCTTCTTAATTTTGAATATCAAAAGAAAAATAGCAATAGTAAGGTTATTTTAAAGAGGAGACATTGGTTTATAGTCAGACTAGGGGCACCAACATAAATTGCAGCAGTAATTGCATTTGATAGAAAATAAACTCTTGTGATATATTATTGTGGTATTCCTGTAGTCCAGTTGTGGTCCTCAACATGGTATTTTTAAGTATAAAATTGCATATCTGACTATGTTATTGCTATAGCTTTGCAACCCTTCTGTTTATCTGAGTGTATTTCTTGTATGGATTTGATTTATGATTTCCTGTGCTTACTGAGCTGACTGCACACCTTTAATTCTCACAGAGATGACTAAGTAAAATGAGGTAAGAACATATATAACATACACAACATAAATAATCTCCAGGAAGAGTTCCATAATTACAACCTTTAGAAAGAAACTGGTTTGATCTAGACACCAAAACCAGAAAATGCTGCAATTTGAGGGGGCTGGGGGACAAGTGAGAGCGTGAAGAAATGACCTGACATTTGCAGTTCATTTATGCCCTATTCAGATGAGAAAATGAGCTGCTAGCAAGACTCCAACACGAGCTATTAAGATTCTCTATTGTTGACAGATATGATTAGATCCTGTGGAAGGCCAGGATGACAAATAAACATGAAAGGGGTAAATTCTGTGTTGGTCTAAATAGCCATCTCTCCCTTCAAGGCACTCTGGAGTGCTCTGCTAACTCACTGTCCTGAGGAGTTGCCTCAAAGGACTGGCTGCCTCTCTGTTAACACTCCTGTTAACATTAGTGGATTTTAACTCTTTGGGAAAAGACGGCACCCTCTGAAGGTTCACTTTTAAAAAATATCATTATAAGCAGCAACTTCAGTCATTGCTTTTGAGAAATTTTAATTAGATACCTATTTTTATGAATGTTACTGACTGGTGAAAAATAATTGTTGCAAGATATTTTTAGACTTCTGGAGTGATACTTCTGAAAATAGGGGTAGCCCACAGGTCAACACTCTTCTTAGGAAAGGTCACAACAATTTTACAGATCATACAGCTTGAGAGTCAGATTTCCTTTTTTATTATTAATCTGTGTCTGCCATTCATTTATTGTTAAATTCAAGCCAAAAATGTCACTGAAATTATGTAACAAGCTTCAACTTTTGCACTGCTTTCCAGAAAGACAAGTTATTGACCCTCACCCAATTGCTGTTGGGTAGATTCCAAAGGCTTTTTCTTCTTCTATTTAAAGTGAAATCCGTATTCATGAAAATCGGTGTAAATGGTTGCATTTCTGTTGTTTCAAATCCCATGCATTCACTGTATTGTTAAAGGTGAAATCATTCTTCACAGACAACACAAAGCCACTCTGAATAGTAGTCTGTGTGAGCAGAGCTGCTCCATCCATGCTATGTTTGGAAATACGGGGATAAAGCATAGTCAGAAACATTCCTCCTCCACAATTACTCATAGGCCTCTACACTGTCTTTATGGTGGGCTGCAAAATATGCTGGGAGGAATTCTAGGGTATCACTGGTATGTGATTGGACAGGCAGGGCAGGCAGTATCATTGGAGAATGTCTTCAGCAGGGATTGTGAGAAAGGGGGGTGTTTCTAGGAAATACACAGGTTGAGACTGGGAAGAAGTTAATTCCTTCCCCACCCAGGTGCTCCAGATCCAGTTTGGCCCCCTTTGCAGAGCAGAGAAGCTGCTTATTTCCTACCTGACCTCTGGCTCCCGTGGGGATGGACAGTGTTCAGCTCTTGTAGGCCCCCAGCCACAAGGGGATGCAGTGAGACCACTGAGCTGACCCTCTGTGTCAGCGAGCCACACTCCACAGTCCTCGCTGACCCAGGGCAGGGTCATGGAAACTGCAAAGAGAGATGAACCCTCTCCCAGCCTGAACCATCCAACTCCTCTGCTAAGCCTTCCTCTGCTCCTGCCTGACTGAAGTTGGCTGAGTGCCCAAACCAACACCTGGGTACACAATTATAGATTCAAAGATAATCAGAAATAAATGCCACACAATTTGTTGCCCAAGTTTCTTAACAAGCCTACGTGTGCCATGACAATGAACATAAAGAAGTCATCCATACAGGATGATGTGTTTAAGTAGTTTGTATTTGACATGGAAATTTATTCTTCATGTGTCAATATGATAATTAATCAGTGATTATGACTTTTTACTACATTCAATCTCGACATTGGTACATGAGAGATGTGCCAGATTTTGGGGGTTTTTTTACACATTGGTTTATTAAGAAGTATAAAAATTACCTGGGTAAAAAATTCTCAGTTAATCAATAAAATCTGTTTTCAAAGGTCCACATGGCACATTGCACCTTTTAGATTGAAATTGACACATAAACATCCACTTTAAAGAAGAAAGAAAGAAAGGAGTTCCTGTGTTTGGTTATTTTATTATGTATTTCAGTTGAGCATAGTTGCCCATCATGAGAGTCAATTTTTTCCCAGGGTTGGCAACAGTCATTAAAAACTATAATAAATCTGTGCATCTGTCAGTGTAAGGCTGTATGACCATATAGTATTTGCAAAGCATTTCCAAGGCTATTTTTTTTAAAGTTTTCTTCAAAGATAATTCAGTGTTGGAGTTCTTGGCACGTTTACGTCTCAGATTTTAGGCTTGAAAACCATTCTTATCTTGAAATGCACATAAGTGGATGCTTAACTTTGAGTCAGAGCTTCCTATGGAAATCAAAGGCATCAAAAAGCACATGACTTAAGTTGGGCACAATCCTTAGTGTGATAAGGGCAGAAGGAGTGACACTTGCTGAGGGTAACTTTCCAAGTGAGATATTCTGGTCTTTAGACAGGTAACTTCAGTCAGGTATCCTCCTCTACTTAGACCAGGCAGCCACTGGTGATTTGGCAACACTGTGAAGAGTTATAGGAGACACTTTCTTCCTTGCCTGGAGAAGAGTCTCTGGGCTGCCTCTGGTACAAGACAAGGCATAGCAGGCACCACTGCTGTGCTGCTTTCGTGCTGAAGACAGAGAAATTAATGAGGTTGCCACCGGAAAATGCAGAATGCTTATGAGATTGCTGTAGGTTACGCTGACTTCCAAAACCCACAAGACACCTGCACCCTGGCTAGTGATGAGCATGAAGTCTCCATCAAATCCCTCATTTTTAGCTGTTCCTCTTGTACATGAAGCAGGAGAGATGATGGTGTAAGTAGTCCTTTTTATCACCTCAACTTCTAAGTATCCCACTTCTGAATAAGCAAGTAGAAATACTTAGTGCCTATACCTGGATTTCATTTCAATCTTTGCCTGCCTGTTAGCCTTATAAAATGTATGTGAGCATTCATTTGAATGCTGTCTGCAATTTATGGACCATGCTTACACTTCATTGTACAAATACATAAGCAAGATTTCCATTCCAACAGATTAACATGCAGACTTTGCAGAAGCAACTTTGGAAATGTAATGATTAAGATAATTGCACCAAATTTGGACTGTTTGGAAATTAATTTCAGAGAACAGTGAGATGTTTCTGATCTTGATCAAATTTTGTCAGATTTGTATTGCCAGGCTGCTCCTTTTTCTTGAGTATAAGGCTTAAAATGAACTGTGATGAAGCAGATGGCACAACTGTAAAGACTTTCAGATCATAGATGGTAAGTATGTTATGTTCACAATGATTTTTGGTAACCTGACTGCTGCACACTATCTATTGTACAGGAAACTCATAAACATGGTTATATATGTTGGAAAGAGGATGGAAAGGAGCGAGTCCTGCACTTTATTGCAAATTTCATGAGAAATAAATTCATTCAGTAGAACCTACTAAAGTAGCTTTGGATATGCTGGAAGATAATACTTCTGTTTAAAGATAAGTGGGGCTATATTGATCAAATATCTCAAAGGAATGATTTTCATAAAATTGTGTTTATTTTCTCGAAGGTGTTTCTAACAATTTTCTATTATTAATGCTGTGGTAGCGCTCAATGATTAATACTTTTTGATGAAATTATTGTCAGGTAACAGAATAAGGAATTCCAGTTCAAATGTTTGAAATTTTAGAGTGTGCAAAGGTTTCTATAGGTACCAACAGTCACAAAAATGCTCCTAAAGGTTAAGTTCATGTAGTGGTATGAATTGTGCTGAGATATGTATTCATAAATGCATATTTCAAATTTTTTTTTCTGTGTTTAACTTGCTTCACTAACCATCTTCAGAGGCTTTGTGACATGAAAAAAAGGAAAGGCATATATCGCAAGGAAAACAGAAATTAGCTTCAAAACAAGTATCCCTACATTGGATGGATCCCATTAACTGTGTTAGTGAGAAGGTCTGGGAAAATAATTTTCATAGATTAACACTGGAACAATTATGGTTGTTGACAAACACTGTAGAAATCAAGAGAAATTCCTTCTTGAAAATGTATTGCTTTGCATTACTCCTAAATTCACAAATAGTATAGCTTTTCAACTACACAACCGGCAGCTGCATGAGTTATATCAGCTCAAAAGGTTCATCGAACTCCTGTGCCTGCCTTCTCAGCAATACTGCTAGAGTTCATATTTATTAGTCAGCACAATGCCTTTATTTATGCTTTTTTTTTTTAATACATGATGTACTTGCTATCGTATTTCTGTGTCCTGCAATCCTTGTTAACTCCTGCAGGTTTCTTGTCTCACTGAAGACTTTTAAAAATGTTAAATGACCTTAGCTTTCTCAAAAAAGCTGTGTGAAAATGCCTCTAAAATACACCTTTGAGGCTGGGGTTCATAACATGGAGGTGCTTGCACTGAGGTTTCTTAGATAACAAAAAGCTACATGGAGTAAAATCATATAACTGAAGCAGTGTCATGCACTGAGAAAGATTCGTTAGGGGCCTGACACATCAGTGACCTGGTAACTGTAGTGAGACCAGAAGCATTGCACCTGGCACACCTGGCACATGCAGCCCAGAAAAATGCTGATCAAAGTCATTGCTGACTGGGGCTCCCTGACCCACATGAAGCAATACGGGGATTTCACTTTATCTTCTGGGTGGCAGGAGTGCTTGCTGCATAAGCCACTGTCACAGATGGCAGTGATTAACACACGTGCCTGCAGTCTGAACTGAGGGCCCAGTAACTGATTGGACACCACTGCACCTAAAGAAAGTGTCCTTTCACCCATGGGTGTCTAAAGAATGATAAGTGCTATCACCAGAGATGTGCAAGGGACAAATGCCATCCAGTGGGAAACCAGCTCAGGCTTGCAGTCTAATTTTTCAATGGTGTTTTCTCAAACTATATTATTACTGTTATTACTATTAATGTACATCTTAATGAACAGTTTCTAAACCTGGTTTGCCAGCAGAAAGTTGGCTGTTGAAAGAGAGGCTGGATACGAAAAGAAACGAGCAGGACAGAAAATAACTCCACAGTTCCAATCTGTAGCAAGTTCCCAAGTCCTAGGGCTAGCAGCTGCCAACAAACGTTTCCTCTAGGAGTTTGTCCAATCCCATTTTGTATCATTTATACTTTGGTCTCTAAAGTACCACAGAATCACAGAAAGGTTAAGGTAGTGACAGACCATTGGAGATTATCTAATCCAGCCTCCCTGCTCAAGCAGGGTCCACTAAAGCATGTTAATCAGGGTTTTGTATATCTCCTGGGGAGGAGATTCCACAATCTTTTTGGTCACCCTGTTCCAGTGCTCAGTAACACAGTAAAGAAGTTCTCCCTCAGTCTTAGGAATTGTATCTTGTGTGAAGAAATGTTTCCTTAAAACTATTCTCTGATAACTGCATTACCTTCAGAAATTCATACAAAACTATTCATCATTCGTTAATCCTGATCATTATTCTGTACTTCTAATTCCAATGGGAAATGTGGACAAGCAGAGGTACATTAAGTATTCAGGATGGGGGTACCCCATGGTTAAACTCCCTTGTGAGGTGACAATTTCAGTATTGCTCTCAGACCTTTCCTGATAAACATCCAGTTGTCCATTACTTCTTTAATTGCTCCCATGCACTGAATGATGTTGTCAGAAAATACCTTAAAATTACTGCAAAATCTTCTCTTAAATGGTAAGGCCTACTTCAGAGGCCATTACAAACAGGGTTATCTTCATGTGTTACCCATACCTTATTAACACAAATTTTATTTGCTGCATTTTGATTCCTATCTGTTAGCCAATTATTATTCCAGGACCTTCTGTTGTATCCTGTATTACCTCTATTTCTTTCAGAGACCTTAATAAGAGACCTCATCAAAAGCTTTCTTAAATCCTAACTACTCTATAGTGATTGTATTACTCATATGGTTACCAGCTCCAAAAAAAGAAGTCTAATTAGCTTCTGAAATATGTGGGATGGCTTTTGTTTTTTGAAAAGTTATGTTAGTTTTTCCCTGATATGGCATATTTATTTATCTGTATCTTAATACTGTTTTGTTGTTGTTCCTACCAAATAGCTTTGTGAAGAAATATCTAAAGTCTGCAGAAATATCATGTCTATTGTTCACTGGATTACCCTCTATGCCTCTCTACTCTCCATAAATTCATTTAAATATGAAAACTGATATATGAAAATATAAAATTTCTTTTTCTACTTTACTGCTTGTTTTTATGCTAAGGCCTCGTGTTAACATGCCACAATAGAAAATTAGCTGGTGTTGGAAATTTGTTGAAGTTCACCTTATGAATTTGGATTTGTTCTAAAATACATTCTATTGACATTCAGAGACAATGGTTCATCTCTATCTGACATAAGGAATGACCATTGTGTGAGATCTGTCCTATCTGCCTTCACAGACAGTGGAGACTGAGAGAATTAATTTAACTTTTCTGTTGTGGTTTTATCTTTCCTGAGTGCTCTCTTTATATAATTGGTTATCATTGAATATCAGGCTAGTTTCCCATTTCTTGAATATTTGAAGAATGATGGGTTATTAGATTCTATGCCTTTATGTCTCAGAATTGTTTCATCTTGGGGTTTTTTTGTGGTTTTATATTTCAATTTTCAAGGTACATTCTGTTTTATTTCCCTCATTAGGACACAACTTAGACTTTTCAAAGTATTTGTTTTATTTTTATTTATTTTGTTTTGTTTATTTAAATAGCATTACGAAATTTACTTTTTTGCTTTATCATGCCAGCTTTTTTGATACTTTTGAATCTTTTGCTCTCAGCCTCTCATGTATTGATGACCAGTCTTCATGGAATCACTCTTTTGATTTCACTCTTTTGGCTACTCCTTTTAATATCCTTGAAATTAGCTTTCTTATTTTGATATAATTTATTTTGCTTTGAATTAAGTATTACTTTTGCTGATTTTTAAAAATTTCACATACAGCTTTTTTTCTGTCTGAATATCACTAGAGTATAGTCACAATTGCAGACTACTTTTTGGATAGTTAGGTATTAATAATTTGTGTATGGCTTAAGACTAAACCAAGAGTTTTTTTTCTTCCTTTGTGAGTTGAATGAGCAAATGAGTAACACATGAAAAAGAAATCAATACACAGTATGTAAGATTTGCCTTCATTTTCCATTGTCCAACCTACCTACAGAGCCAGAGTCTTTTAATAGCATTTTGTGACATGGGTGCTGTGCTTCACAAGCTGCTTCCTCTTCTGCTGAGCCACTGCCTAAGTGGCTTGTGTCTATCAAAAACCAATGTGACAGACATTTCATTTCACTGAGAAGTCATATTGTTTGTTCTGTAGTATCACGGTCCTTTGTTCAAACAATTTTCCCTCATAATCTCTCTTGAATATTTTAATGAACAAATGAATTTCTTAAAGGATATCTGAATTATGTTAACAGCTGTCAATGATTTATAAGTCTCTTGAAAATTTGACAGTAATATTTTAAGCATGGGCATTTGGCAGTTCTGGTAGACAAAGCTGAGAAGGTCATGTCCCGTGCTGGTGAAGAGAGCAAGTGTAGCAATAAGGCTCTTATCAAACACTGATTGAAGTTAATTGGTGGCCCTCTGTTGAGTCCAGTGGATCCTGAATGGAGTTCAGCACAGCCATCAGATATTGTTTTTTCAGGTTATTGAGCTGAGGATACTCAGAAAGCCATAAAAATCTGCAGGGATTGTGAATCCCACACCTAGGTGTGTGCCCTAGTTAATTGGAAGTAGTGGAAAATTGTGCAAAAACAAAATGATGTTTGTCGGATTTGCATAGATATTAGAGGATATTCAGATACCCAACTCTTTCCTTCCAGAAGGAGGCTGAATCTGGTTCTTCCCATTCAAGTACCCCAGTGAATTTAACACTTGCTTCTCTTTGCAAAATGTTTGAGGAACAAACCTTCATTTTCTTAAATGCAGTTGTTTCACTAGCAACATTCATCCTTATTCATCTGCGGATACAGATGGGTTTGTACAAGCTAGTAATTTCCCAGACATTTATTCAAACAAAACTCATCCTGGAAAACAGCAATAAGAACCAGACATGAATATTGCTGAAATGACAACTATTGGAAATCTGAATAAGTGTTCATAAAATACTCTCTTAAAATGTTTTGCCAGGCTCCATTGAACGTTGAATATCTTTTCCTAGGTGGAGTGGAATATAAAAGATAAATTTGCAATTAATTGTCAGGAAGTGAGAAAACCTTTGAAGCTTGCATATAAGCCTTTCTTATCCATGTGGTGTTGTGGAAAGGCTTCAGCAAATGAAAATTTGACATGTAGAAGTTCGTGTTGGATATTGAAATTGGTGATCTTCCTAATGAGAATGTATTTCCCTAACTGCAAGTTCCACATGAGTAGATCTCAGTCTCTTGCCAAAACAGCAAATATGTGAAACTGGATATTGGTAGTACTGTTGAGAAATGCTATGTTATGAGCACAGGGAAATAGTAGGATTATTTGAGAGACTGAAAAGTAAAAATCCACTCCTATTAAACTATTCAGAAAAGGTTACAGTAGCAGGCTGACAGCATTCTTTTGGAGGATGCCCTTATTTTCCAGCCCATATTTCCTGGGAGGATAAATCCATTCAGCATTGGATTAAAAACTCTACAGCTATCAGCTATATGAACAAAGTGCTGAGCTGGGACAGCTGCTCCACTGGAACAAAAGTGTTGAAGGTTTTGAGACTGGGGAATGAGCCAGATGGCAGCCCTGACAACAGCCCTGGCAGACTGGGTGTCACTTGGTCCTTTCTTGTTCCCTTCCACCCTCAAGGCTCTACAGCTGTAGCTCTCAGATGTCACTGCAGTTCCTGTTTAATAGGCTTAACCTTCCTTGTACAGGAGGATACCTGCACAATTCCAAACCATTCTCTGTCCGCTGTCAAGTTAGACCAGGACACCTGACAGCTCAGTCTGGGCATACTAAGTGACATAGTGCCAGTGTATGTTGCCTAGAGGCAGAATTCCTTCCCTTCCCATATAGTGCCAGCCTGGAAATGACATTATGACTGGAAGGTTCTCCAGGAGTTCCTTATGGATTTGTCATCAAACTCAGAAAGAGATAAACAATACTCCATTAAACATATGCCCTTAACCATGCTCTAGTTGTGTCCTTCAGTGTTGGCATCAGGAAAAAGGGTAGGATAAAGATGTAGTAAAACTGGCATTGAGATAGTAATATGCAAAACTGATTCTGTGAAGTTGAGTGAGTCAACAAATATTGATTTCAACATATTACAGAACAGCCAAAAATGGACAGCATTGAGTTATGCCAAAAATCCAAACAGAAAAGACAAATGAGCTATGCCAGACAGCTCTGGCTACCAAGACAGAAATCCCCAGAATAATAGTAAGATGTTGATGCAGACTTCAGCTGACAAAAAATTGTAATTAAATTAAAACCAGTCAGTGTGATGCTATGAAGAATACCTCTTCTCAAACAAACCTGATTTTATTCCCTGATGAAAATGCAGACTTGGCAGTTACAGATTGAAAGTGCAGATCAAGTATCTTAGACTTCTTTTCAGGCACTGAATCAGTATTACAGAATATTTTTATTAAAAAAGCACTGTGCAATGTCAGAAAAACAGATGTCTCATAAATTTAAACTCAGCACACTGATCTCAGCAAGTAAAGCTGACCATCAAGTGCAGCTTATGTAGGAGAATTGTGTCCTTGAAAGAAGTCCTAATAGATTTTATAATTATAGAGGAACTATATATAAAAAAAATTCCCAACCCAAAAGCTAATGTCATCCTTGAGAAAGTGGGAACTTCACCTCAATCTAAGGATTATTACTTTTAATTTTGGTATTTGTTCAGTTTTGTTGTCAACTTTTAAAAATCAATATTAAAAGATTGAAAGGAGATAGGGATAAAACGCTGAATGATTTGAGGGCTGGAAAAAAGTGCTTAACAGCAGGAATCCAAACCAGCTTAATCTGTCTGGTTTTTCAAAAGGAGATGCAGTTGTATGTGTAAAAAATGCTTCATTTCCTCCAAGCAAACAAAGCTGCTGGGAACTGCAGGGCTCTGCATCCTAGTGGTTAAATGCAAAACAAGCCCTGACTGCTGGTAAGCCAACAAATTCCAATTAGAAAAAAGACCAATGTTTTTACTTGTTCTGGCAGTTAATCACTGAGATGAATGACTGAGGAAATTTTGGTGTTGTGTAATCAAAATTAGCTGCAGATATTCCTGAACAGTTTTATTTTAAATACATCTCACTGGACACAGCACAGCTGGATCTGGAGCAAATGTGTGAGTGGAATTTGATAAATGGTAGTGGTCAGAAAATAAGAGTTGACAATTCTTTTGTCGCTAAATCATGTTCATTTGTGAAAAGTTTTAATTACGTTAGGAGTCAAGAAAAATGTTTTATGTAAAAAGTAGCTTAATATTTTTTTTATTCAGCTGCCTAGTAACATCCAAGGTATCCTGTGCTGTGAACACTTACTGTAGAGGAAGAGAAAGTCAGGACAAAATAATCCCATCAGTCAAATTCAGCCAACTGTTTCTGTTTACATGCAGTATTTTAAGTCAGTGTTTGTCCTCTCATCAGCACTTGGTTCCTGTAGTGCACTTTGCCCTTAGACTACAGAACCTCAGTTCCTACTGCTTTTGTTTGCTTGGGGGAAATTTGTGTTTTCTTGTGGAATTTGTACTTCACTTATTCTCTTACTTGTGACATAGATGTTGGCCCCTGTGACTGAAGAAAACAAATTTTCTAAAAAGATGCAATGACATTTTCCAGTGATCTCACTAATTAAAATACTGCTTTGTACCTAAAATGATTTAATTCATGTGACAGCCCATGCAAAGTAAATGAATTAAAAAACACTATGAAAGAAAACAAGAACTTGATAGCTAGGTTAATCAACATTCTTACCCAGCAGATTTTCTAGAAATTAATTCAGTGCTGAATTTTTGATTATGTGTTTTAATTTTAACAGATATCACATGGACTTCAGTATTTTCTGGTTGTTTCAGATCCCAACCAACGTGTTATAACACAATCACACAATCCCTTCATGCAATGAACATCTTGATGTCCTTTTACAAGGCAACTTAGAGTATAACCATGTTTGTAAAATCCTTTGTCCTTGTCACATCTACTTGTGACTTTTCTACTGAGTCCAAATATATGTGAAATAATGCATTCCACCTTTGTCATAAATGTGTGGTTGTCTGTGAAGTGAGAAACAGGAATGCACTGGTACCACAAATATCCAGAGTCACATAACTGCTTTTTATAGTTCGTATCCTGAAGACATGTGAATAATAAAATTGTCTTCAAAGTTCTGGTAAAACATCTGTATTCGGAACTATGGTTTGGCTTTAATGAAGTCAGTAGGAGCTATTGACTGAAATTTAGCTGTAGTGATGCTATGAGATGATCCTCCAAAGTACAGAATGCTCTTGCTTGATCTCAAATGGCAAGTGAATGCACTGTAAGCACTTGGATTATGGAGGGCAAGAACTAACCACACACTTATACAATATGGTTTCTGGGGGTAGATGGCATCACAACAGTGCCCAGTGCGTTACAATATGAGGCTGAGTGTGCTTATCTCACATTAAAGACAAGCTTTCTACTGATAAAGCAGACATTTATAAGCCTTTTAAGGGGCTCTGTAGTGGGTTAATCCAGGGGGAAACCAAAGAGCCTTAGAACTGTGCATATCAAGGGATTATGAAAATTGATGAGTGGGTTAAATAAAGACAAGCTGCAACCCACTGCAGAAAAAGGGTAGGAGTTTGGATGTGCTGTTTTGAAATGACAGGTAAAGTTAGTTGCTGCTGTCTTTCTTAATTTAAAGTGGTCTGCTGAAATAACTGATTAGGCTGGCTTTCTAATGTCTAATTATTTTCTAATTTTATGACTAGAAGATCAAGGTAAGTAGGCAGTTAACTGAGCACTGAAACTTAATTATATTTACCCATGTAAAAACTGATTTATTTTTAAGTATTTTGTGTATTTTGCTCTAATTACTCATTTGCTATGCTGGATTACACTACGGTAAATGTCACCTGGGTTTTTTCCTCTCTCTTTTATAATGAATACTCTTAAAGTGCTAATTTGTGTGAGCTCAAATTCTCGAGCTTAGGCAGCTCTTTTATCATAATACATGCAGGAAATAACACACAAAGCAGCAGAAGAAAGAAACTAGTTCTGTGTCTCTGTCACAAAAGGCTTCTAATGTAAAACGCTATTGGCCTTTATGGTGTTGCCAGGCTTCTTATACTTCTACAGACTTTAACTCCCAAGGATGCTATCATAAATTGTCTAGCCTCTAACAAATGCTAATTTAAAATTTGGAGCACACAATGTCTTGTGAAACAGAAATTTTTAAAAAGATATATAGATCATATTTAGAACAAGCATTACTTGTGCTTTATTACTTAGTAGGCAGGTTTCATTTTCTAACAGCAGCATGCAGAAAGCGACTGGAAGCTACCATGAAAGGGCACTGCCCTTGTTCTGGGGTGAAATTTGTTGACATGGTAGGATTTTTGTTGGATCGTTTGCTTTTGCTGAATCAGCACCTTAGAAAAAGTGAAATGTCCTATGGGAATCTTCTGCCTCTGACTGCAGCATCCCATCCCATAATAATCATAGCCTTTACCTTTCTGTATCTTGCCTTCTAGTCTTTCCTACAACTCCCTCTCCCAGGCCTGGATCTGAGAATCTATACTGATACCTAGAACAGTCTCAGGTGACTTTTCATTGTATTCAGAAGGTAGTGCCTTCTGGAGAAGCACACAAGTACTGCAAAATCACTCATCTTCAGTGCTGTTATTTTCATGTTTTTAACATAATCCACCAGAGTTTTGTAGTTTGGAAAACTAAGCATAAGCATCTCTGAACGACACAGAATGTATGATCATGCACTCAGTCAGTAGTAAGTGCATTTCCTTTAGACAGAAAAAACTAAATGCCTGAGCTGACCTGCAAGCTTAGTTTTCAGACAGGCAAGGAATCTGAAAAAAGCTTTGTAGTCATTACAATTAGACCATAATTGGCTTTTTTCCTCTCTAGATTACTTTTAAATAAAAATAAGATTAACTTTCAAATTGGATTTCATTGATATCCATTGAAGATTTGCCACTGATTTCTGTAGGAAAAAGTTTGATTTTAATTATTATATGATTTCAAGGCAAATATACATGCATATAAGCAAAATGTACATGTATATGAGGAAAAAGGGTTATAAAATATGGAACTGGAGAGAAAGTCTGTACATCTTACAAACAGAAACAATATTTCTTCAGTTTGCCTTATTTTTGTGTAGAAAGATTTAAGGGATATATTCTAAAAGTGTAAGTCTCTATAAAGAATTGCTCCATGGTAATGTATATCTGAATTTCGATCTCAGGGAGATTTTATGCTGCTACTGATGATCTTTGTGGTGACAAAGTCCATTGTTACTTAGAATAAAGGGAAAAGGGTGTTGTCCATACTGTAGTCAGGAGCACCAATAGACAAAAGCATGCATTTTATTAAAAAGAGGGAATGGATGGAGCACACCTGCAAGCACAGACACTTTACCCTTAGTTTTTGCAACTTTGATTTTACTCAGAGCATTTAAATTCTGGATGTAGCAAGAAATTCTGCTTACTGACAATGAGGAGAAGAGAGGGATCTAAATAAGTGTCACAGTTAAGTGAAGAGAAAAAAAACAAAACAAGAAATGTTTTATCCTAAGCCTAACACACCTTGCAATGGTCATTTGCTGCATCTTGGCTATAGACGTAAGTGATTAATTCATGTATTTATTATGGAAAAGTGCTTTGGACAACTGGAATCATTTCAACATTAAGAAAATGTCCTGTGGGGCACTCTTAAGAGCCAAGGAAGGACACATGAGGTCCTTATGTGTTCTTATTATAACTGTTATCTCACTGACCACACTAACTGAAGAGGTTCTGGATCAAATTTTCCCTGAGAAGTTGAGAGTACCATTTTTTTGAAGTATTACTGTCAAATGTGATGCTGCTGTACTTTGCAAGAACTATTTATGTGTTCATTTTTCCAAGTGGAGGGTTGACCCTGACCAGTGGTCAACCACCCACACAGCTGCTGGCTCACTCCTCCCCACGCTGTACCAAGGGGACAAGGAGAGAAAATAGGTAGGACAAGAGTGAATCCAAATGGCTGCAAATCCAAAACACAGCCCCATACAGGCTGATATAAGGAAAGTTCACTCCATTGCAGCCAGATCCAGTAGACTCCAGCTCAAGAAACACCTTATTCAGTGATTAAGCCACTCTCCTATGTGAAAGAGGTATTTTCTTACTCTCTCATGTTGAAATTGAAGCTATATTACCCACTTCTCCGATGAGTGCTCTAAATGCTGAACTGCTTTATTTGAACTTTTGTGTCTGCAGAGGCCTCTTTGAGTTTGTAACATCACACTGAAACTTTCACAACTAATGCCTTAGAGATAATGGCATTAGCATTTCAAACTCTAGCCACTCAAGGACTTAGAGGTGAAAAATTATTTAATCTTAATTTACAGCCTAAAGGACTCTTATGGACAATACCTACATTGCATGCTTTGTGTTTGAGTAGACTGGATACCTGTGTGACCCAATCTACTGATGAGATATAAAAATATATTACAGATAAATGACATTTCATACACCTCTGTTCGAAAGTTTCTCCATTTTTAAAGAGGTTTCCAAGCATTGTAGAAGTTGTGGTGTTATGAGAACTTCAACTGTTTTGAAATAGGAGACATATTTTAGGAAAGCAGAGTAGAGACAAAGGTCTAGTCTTAGTGCTACTTGAGCAGAAGTTTCCCAAGACAAAGTTCAACTTCAAAATCACACAATTCTCCAAACATTTTCTTCAAGGATTCCTTACACTGTGTAATTGTATGTGTGTACTTTACACACTTTGAAATCCAGCCTGGTAAGTTCCTTAATATCAATAGTTCTCTTGAAATGTTGCTCTAGAATTTAATTCCTTCTACAATTAAAAGCTGCTTAATGCTTTACTTTTGGATGGTGCTTTGGAGTTTGTTTGGTTGGTTGGTTGTTTTTGATCTGAGAAGGAGGCTCAGATCAAAGGCTCAGAGCCTTGTATATCTCACTTAAAGTCACATCCTCCTGTCTTTCATGATCTTATGGTTACTCTTTGAGATTGCACTGTTTTTCCATCATCCTGTAATGCTGGATATCAGTGTAGAAGCAGTCATAATACTATGAAATAGTTAAGTGGTATTATTACTACAATACCACATTTATTTACGTAACTAAACCTCAATTCTATTGTATTTTTAGCCACAGCATTACCTTTGGTGCTTATCTATTATATTTACCAAGTCAGTAATTGCATCCCATGATGGAGTCCAAGATTCCATATATGCAGTATGTTTAGTTCCCAGAAGTTGAAATTTATGTGTGTATTTAATGGTGTATTTCTTGGTCTATGTGCAGTTTACTGATTAACCCAGATCAGGCTGCATTGGTAATGTCACCCAGTCTTTTTGTCATTTGCAAATGTTATTGGTAATGCTTTTGTATTTTTGTTTTTCCAGGTCATTGATTAATGTTAACTTGTAAAATCTAAGGACAGATCCTTATGGGACACAATAAAGACACACCCAATCAATTAATGTTCCTTTACTGCAAGTGTATGTTGAAACCTACCAGTCAGACTTTAATCTATTTTATGTCTACAGTACTGATTTTTATCATTCCAGGTTCATAGCCAAAATGTCACGCAAAATGAAGGTAGATATCCTTCGGAAACTGAATAATATTGCATTTATATTACATTTGATAACCAAGATTATAAATTCAGTTATAAGAGATGATTTGGATAACTGAACTGGAAACACCTAGTTTCCACATACACATAATGATTGGCAACCCTTACATTGACCCATTCCCTTAATTTTTTTATACACACATTCCATGTCAGCTGACAAAATAACCTGTTATTTTGTCCAAAATGGATGTCAGGCTGACATACCTGTAAGTACTCAGGTTAACTCACTTATCCTTTTAAATATTGCACAACACTGCCTTTGTTGCAGACCTCTGGCACTTCACGACTTCCAGCAGCTATTGAAAATAGTTTCTATTACATGAAATAGTTCAGAGGCTCATCAGCAACTTCTCTCAGAAGTTATCTGAGCACATCCATTTTAAAATGCCTGCCTTTTGGAGCTGCCACTTGATTTCCCTCTGAGTTGGGAAGAGACATTACCATTCATCATCACCATCAACACCGTCACCATCTTTTGGTATGTATACATTATCTGTCTCCTTCCCAAAACACAGAACACAAAAACTTATTAAAATATTCTTTCTGTTCTGCAGAATCCCTTCTAGCACTGACTCATCATCATTGTCCTTCTTTTTCTTTCTTTTCTGAAGTTTCCAGCTTCTAAAGATTACCTTTCTAAAGCTCTTACTTTTTGGACTGCAGTATCACTTTCTGCATAATTATGGCATAATTTCATAAGAGCAGGGCCAGTTCAGATCTAAGCAAAGAAAGTGGCTGGGAGGGATTACTGGGAGAGGCAGAGGAAGGCTCGACTCTGCTGCCCAGTTTTAGGACCCACATTTTAGGATCTGCCAGGAGCAACCAACCTGCTGCCCCCAAAGCTTTCACCTGTCCCTAAATCCCAGAATCCTGCCATCTGCTAATGCTTTTGACTAACTTTGAGTCAGCTCCAGCTACAGAGCTCCCTGTGTAGCAGGTGGCTGGTGGTGCTGTCTGTTCAGAAAATGGAAAATCTCTGATGGTGTTGCTCAGAAAGATTGCCCAGTCAACATCTGGCCACTTGAGTAATTGTTGTGCCTTTAGTTGTTCCTGCACTTGGGGTTTGCATTGAAGAAGCAACGGTATTTTGTTTCTCAAGGATGGCAAGCACAGCAATTTTCTCAGAGCAAGTGTCTATTCCAAGTGTAGTGTTCTGGCATAACTATGAGAAAAGAAATAAAAATGGTCCTTTGTGGTTAAAAAACCCAATTTCATAGCACCCCATTGGTAAGAGACAAAACCAGCTCATCTATCTCTTGCTCTGTATACATATATGAACACACAGAAGTGCTTGAGTTGTTTTTCATTGACATTCTGTTTTGTGTTCATCAATCTCTGTTAATATGAATACCCACCCAGAATAAAACATTGCTTAGGAGGGGAGAAAAAGCCCCTACTAATCCACTCAAATTAAGTCAACAAGAAAAAAATAGTTTGCAGAGACCTCAAGAAATGTTAAGATGACCAGAAAGCTTTCTGCCTTTGCATTTTCTTCAGATTTGTTAAATTAAGATTGCAGGCATCGTGTCAGATGAGCAGCAGTGCATTTGTGAGAGTACATTTATCAAGTGCTAACAAGAGGATAAAGGAAAATTGAAATGCCATCACCATCTTATTCTTTGTTAAAAGTAAAGTACTAAATTTTGCACTAATTCATTTTGACAGATGATATTCTGACAGAACTGAGATCTATAACAGGATGTGACTAAAGTGGGTACAATTCAGGAAGTGATCTTTCATTTTTTTCCCTAGCACTATGATGTCAATGTAATAGAGAATTCATATTTGGATTTCTTTTGTCTTAAATCCATTTATCTTTGATCATCAATACTTTTTGTTATAGGCAGACATGTACTTAACAAAAAAAGCAGAATCATTAGCTTCTTAGATTGTAAGAAAAATGAAGTAATTAGTCTGATTAATATTGCCAAGGAAAACTGTCCCATCTAACCTCTATTTCCAGGCAATATGTGTGATAAATTTTCAAGTATGATGTTTTTAATAGCCTTTTCTGTCTCAGGTTGGATTTTTTCATTGGAAATGCAAATATTATTATAACTGCTGATGAGACTTAACAGAAGACTGAGTGCTGTGGGGGGAACTCTTGCAAGTCAATTTTCTGTAAAACTTCAGTTACAGCCCTTTGGGGTGTAGGGTTGAAAGCAAGGCTGGTAGTGAATTTTCTGATGAGATATTGCGGAGGTTTTTCAGATATAATTTTTAGTGTTGATTATTTGATGGTTGTTGAGATAAACTCTAATCTTTGGCTGAGAAATGCCAGAGGAAACTCATCACACCAGGGTTTTAGTCCAGGTAAACGCCCTGCTGTTCCTGAGCTTTTCTGTAGATGTTACAATGAGGCTTCTCTAATGCTCACTGAGTGAAAGGGGTTACAAGGAAAGCATCAACCACAACTATTTTAGCAAGCAGTAGAGGGCACAAAGCTGCCAGACCACTGCACTACTTCTCAGGTCGATTAAGGCTTACATGAAGAGATGTGATTCTCTCCAGGCGGGTGTACTGGGAGTGTGCCACCTAACCTGGTCCCAGCACCACTGAGGACCTAGCTATTACTCAGTTGTCTTTCTGAGAGTGTTTGCTTTCACCCCAAAACTGAATAATGAAAAAGTCTTGGTGAAAAAAGAGGACAAAAAAAGGATAATCAAATACAGTTCCTTTGGCTGCAAACTGCTAGGCAATAGATTATTTCAGAAGATTCCTGTGTGTTAATTCAGTAAATATGGTTTGCCTGTTTTTCCTTTGTTAAATAATTGCAGTAAAGTGTCAGACGATGCATTAAAAGTCCTATCTTTAAACATCATCCTTAAATAAGAAGTTAAACTTACCCCTAGCAGTCTGGTGATTTACATTTTTTATCAGATCCAGTTTTGTTTCCTCTCCAATCTCTTAATTTTGTTTTAGCATGTCTTATTAGTTTGATATGCCCACTTTGTTAGCTGAGGAACATGCAATAAGCCAGTTTGGAAATACTGTCATTCCATACTGTCAGAATTCTCAGAGGCATTGTATAATCCTGAAACCCTCATTTTTTTCAGCAGTCATTTGCATGAGCCTTTGTTTTTGAAAAATAAAATGAATAGATATTCAGTCCAGATAAATTTAGACATCTTTAAAGGGGCACCATGGAAATGTTTGTTTTCAATTTAATAAGAGTTTGAAATTTCTCAGAAAGCACTAACCTAAGATTAGGGCAGACAAACTACTTAAATAAAAATGGAAATCCTCATGCAAAAATACTATGCCAGCAGTCATTAGCCTTTATTATTTTTATAGAGTAAAGTCTTTTCACAGAATCACAGAATATTCACAGAGTTGGCAGGCACCCACAAGGATTGAGTCCAACATTCAAGTGAATGCCCCAAACAGGGGTCAGAAAAATGAATACATTTCATTTTTAGATATATCTTTCCCTTCAGCTGACTTTCAGCAGACTTCAAAAGCTTTTTACAGGACCATTTGTCTTTTCTGATTCTTTGGTAATCTTCTTTTGGCTCTTTTACTCGTAAGTAAGATGTATTTGATGGTTTTCCAGAGTTCAGTAACAATTTCTGGGGTTTTCTTACACCGTTCTTAGATTTTTCCGCTCTGTACACTGAGGGTTCTATTAATTAATCTCAAAAGGTAATTTCTTTATCTCTCAGATTCCCAAAAGCCTATGAGTGGGTTTTGTTAGCTATGCCTTTGTGCTTTTAAACATGGCCTTGCTGTACTGCTGTGTCTGCTGAAAGTAGAGTCCCCTCGCATCTGTACAGGCAACAGGCACCCAAGCAATAGACAGGAATGTTGGAACCAAGAGAGGCAAAAGTGAGAAGACAAGTGCTGCTGGTACTTATTAAAATCACCAAACTTACACAACCTTCACCCTTTCATCTCCCTCTGCATCAAGTTGCAACAGTATTTTTAAAATTGTCAGAAATACAAGCCCCAACTTATTTTTCTGGTTTTGCACTTATATATGTATGTAACCCCAGATTTAATAAATTGAATCCACATCCTCAAAACAGTAGTTTTTTTGTCCTCACTCTGTCATTTAACATGCTTTCCAACAGCTTATAAATAGTCAAGTTATCAAAGCCAAAAACTGAGGTCTGCCTAACGCGTCTCCTTCTCATAGTATGTGAATATGCATAACCATATGCTTTTCTGATTATATTAAAACCTGGACAGATGTATAGGATAAGATTGTAGTTCATTTGGAAATACCATAGCAATGTGAGATATGTTTTTGAGGAAAAGCTAATCTTAGACACAAGACCTCGTACGCATAAAATACGAAAAGCCAATTGTTGTTATGTAGGAGAGAGGACTACAGAAAAGTCTAGCAAATGTAGTTTAAGTTAATACAAATTCTGTCAATAATTTTGAGGTTTGTTGTTGCCAATGATTTTGCAGGAATGGGCTTGCTCATTGTTGTGCCAGTAATTCCTGTCGTCAGGCTGACATTTCATGAGCAGCCTTCTGCATTTGCACCCACCCTCCCAGATGAATCAAAAACACATTTATACCCTCTCCTCAACCCTGTGCCCAGGAAGGGGCCTCAGTGACAGTGGGAGAGAGGCCATTGAGTTACCCAAAGAGTCAGCCCACACCCTCTTTGGTGGGCATCTTTCACTCTCCATATGGGAGAACAACAGCTTTGGAATGAGTTGTAATGCATTGCTCATGGAATTGGTGCATGTTGCATACGTAGAGGAGTTTTTAACCTCCTTATTCCTCGGGGTAAACATCCTAGAGTGGTTTAAACTGAATCCATTAAGGAAATAGGCTGAAACCTGTGACAGCAATTTGCGGATGGTTTTAGACTGACAGTTTTCTCCCTCTCTTCCCCATTGATATTTTATCTGTGCAATCAGGAAGTCTTGGGCTGGATTCTGATGACACCAAAGGAAATGGACAGCGGGTAATTTCAATGTTACCTTCTGAGGCTTGAAGAGTCTCAAAGGAGACAGAGAAAAATTTGCATGCAGACCATATTTTAAACAAAATCACTGTTCACTATTTTTGAACACATAGATAGTGAAAAATATACCAGCATTTTAGAAACAGAGAAACGCTGCTGATAGGGATGCGGCTTAAAGCATTCTGCACCTTCAAGGAAAATACCTATCATGTAAGTGAGATCTACCCAGTCCTTGAGTATCTCTGCTCTCATGTAATGCAGACTCACAGATGCCCCAAAATTCCCTATTCTAAGCAGCAGTGAGTTTGTTTCTCTATACAATTACATACAGAAACATCACTCTTTTAATCTAATTTAATCGGAGGGTCTAGCAGTATAGTGGTCTTCAAAATAGGGTAAGGCAAACTTCATTTCATTAGAGGTGTCCTGTAAGATCACAGTATCGTGATCAGCTTCTCAAAAGACAAGTGCATGCAAACCATACAAGCAATTCAACTGCATGAAAAAGAAAGAAAATATTTAAAACTAATAAAAGGGACATCTTAGTGCCATCCAAAGTAGAATGTGACTTGTATATCTCTTAGTTATATCTTAAGAAGAATTATTATTTTCTTTCCACAGTAGCAAGTGAAGCATCAGTATTTTCTATGCTATTTTGATGGAATCTTGATTCTGTACTAACAATCATCAAATCTAACAAATATTATGGAGGAGAGGAGATTATGTGAGACTTCTATAAAAGGCTAACAGATCTTATTTTAAGTTCCAGAAATGCTTTGTTGGAGAGAGAAAGAGTTTGTGTGAAACCTCAGTGGTATACAGAACTTGCAATGGCCTTTGCACTGCTGATTTTTTTCTCTAAGACCTATTTCTCCTCTCCATCTTTTTAACATTTTTATGCACCTTTAATGAACTTGCTGTCATAAAGACTCTCTCCATTCTTTTGGTTTTCTTTTCTTTTAACATTTGGCCAACTTAACACCTCTACTTAATAGCAATTTATATTACTGAAGGTTAGTGGTAATTAATTTGAAGAGAAAGTGAACTTCTTTTTTTTTCTGAAAAAAAAAAGAAAAGAAAGGAACAAAGAAAGAAATTATAAAGTGCCCAATATAATAGAAACTGAAAAATTGTTTATTTTTTGATCTCACATGTGTTTTGCTATCAACACCAATTCACTCATTTATATTTGGATTAGATACAAGAAGTCGATGATATTTGGCCTGAAAACATTCTATACATCTGAAAGATTCATATCTTCTCACTCATTGTTGCTTACATCTTGTCACAGAACATTATGCTATTTCATACCAGAGGCATGTTAGTGATGTCAGGTTATACAACGCCAAAATGGAATTTGTAGTGTCTGGCACTTTTGGATCAGAGAGAGAGAGAAAGGAAAAGCAGAAGGAAGGTGGGGAAGGGAAAGAAAAAAAGTGACAGAAGATTAAGTAGAAAAATACTCACTCCCCTTGTGCATCAAGCAGTGTCCCATTTGTCCTCTTCTTCTGGTCCTCTTGGTTGTGGGGGTCCCATGAAACATACAGTACATTCAGGTATCCATGGGAACATGCCAAGCACCTCCTCCACATCGGGAAGTTTTACACTGTCTTTTGTAACACACTCTGGATCTGTGGAAGGACTTAGGAATGAGTCCAGGAAGTGCTTCTGGGGTCTTTGATGGTTTATGACCCTTTTTAAAACAAGACACCTGCCTCTCATGTGAGTGTCCTGTGTGAATGTGACATTCTCAGTGGTTGGAGGAGATTTACAACTGAGCCAGTTTGTATGAGAGAAGGATCTCTGCAGGATCTGCTTCTTATCTGAACACCTCGGCTTATCTGGTGATAGGTGTTCAACCCCTCTGTACCAGAGGTTTTGCCATCATACAAACAAAAACTCTTCTTCTCCCCCTTAGCTGGCAGGGAGAGTGTGCAAACCTGACCTTCAGAGCACCCCCATGGTGCCCAGTCAGAGCTTTAGGAATGGATTTTCTGACACTCCCAGTGGGAGAAGTACCTCTGTTGAACTGCTATATTCTTCTTTGTTGAAAATAGATTTATTGCTAGAAAGGAATATATGGAATATTTGAGTGTGCAGATCGGACCTACCACACACGTTATAAGCCCAAGAGGCATCTATGTCAATCATTTATTGGTTCAGTCATGGCAGAAATATTGAACACACTGAAAATCACTCCTTGATGAATATCTTCATCAAAACTCTTGGCACACAGGGGGCTGCGCTGTTTCCCAATGCTGGAGAAGCCCCATAGAGTGGCCCATAATGTTTTTGCCAAGAAGATCACATCTGCGCGTCTGCAGATGTATTTCTCCTGGCTCTGAGATGTGAGATTGGAGCCAGCCATATCAATGCTGCCCTTTGGCCACTGTTAAAGCCAAAAGCTTTGCTTCTTCACTGTCAACAGTGTGGCAAAGCTGAGGCCAGCAGCCCACCCAAATCTGCCTTGCAGCCTGCCACCTCACAGCGTGCTTTGGCTGTAGTTGATACAGAGTTCCTGGAGAGCTTGTACAAAGCCGGCTGTGCTGCCTTGCCCTCAGTAGCTGCTGCTTTTGGTTGTGCTCCATGTACACACAGCCTCGGCCTCTCTCCTCCATGTCACATCTGCCACTGCTCCATCTGTGGTCAGCTGCCTCCCCTTGCTCTCCTTCTCCTTCTCATCCTGGGTTCCCCTGCCGATGCCTGGGACACGGCTGAGGAGCCTGCCCTGCCCTCAGCGTGTCCTGGGAGCTGGGCCGGCTCAGCCGCCCGGCTGCCGGCGGCCCCATCTGGGGACAGCGTGGCTGCTCTGCCGGCTCTGCCCCGTCCCAGGGCATGGCACCACTGCCATCTCCCCTCAGCCACTTTGCTGGTGCCCAGTTTCTCTGAGGGATTTGGCCCTCAGAGGGACAATTTGGGAAAAGACAAGGTGGTGGGAGCAAGCAGGGCTTGTCCAGCTTCCCTGGTACACACAGGGGCCTGTAGATTTTTGTGGGCCTTTGACACAGGGCCGCTCCTTGCCCTCTGTGCATTCTACCAAGAACATTTATTTGAGGACAAGGCAGCTGAAGCCATGATGGAATGACATGCTTGGGTTCAGGTTGTTTCGAGCTGCGAACAGAAGGCTGCTGAGATCTTCTGGATGGCAGTACAACTTGTGAGTATCTGAAAGCCATTCCTCAGGATCTATCTGTACGTCCTGGCTGTAGAGGAGGCAAAACTTCAATGTCTGCAATGTTTGGGAAAAAACCCCAATACTTTCATCTTTGTCCACGATTTTTTTCTATTTCTTAGCCCAGCAAAAGGTCCTTCTGTTTTCCTTCCCTTCAACAAGAGATTTTACCAGCCTGTGTAGCAGTACTGCACCCATCACCTCAAGGATGCACAATGCTTTAAGGAATGAATCTGGAGGGCTGCAAGGGCCTCATGCCAATCCCAAGGCCTTCCCCATTATGTCCAGGAGCACAGGAGGTGACCTGGGAGCATTCCTGAATGTGGACATGGGTGGGGGTATGGGAGGACTTAACCTGTCCAAAGTGTCATCCCTGGGGTCCAGCCTCACAAAGCTGTGCAGGTGCAGACCTACATGCAATATCTCACCATCTCATATGTTCAGGTTTATCACTTTCTCCTACTTGCATTTGGCCATTTTTTTCATAGCTCTCAAGACTGCCCTTCCAGAGTTCATTCTTTTATATTACCTCTGTGGGAGCTGTGTAAAGTAAACTACTAATTTGTTCTTTACTTGTGGTAATTCAACTTTTACATTAATTTCCTGTACTAGCTCTTCCCGTGTTCCCAACATTAAATTGACTTTTCATATGCAGATATTGTGGTAGCCTTTGGGAAAAGGTATTTCAAATATTTCACCATTCAGCAGCAGACATGACATTTAACAGTGTGTAACTCAAACAGTTATATTGTGTCAATCCTTGCAGTTATGAACTCAATTGGAAATGCTGGTATGAGTATCTCTCCTCAACTTTATTACTGAGAGAACCTTCTAAACTCAGGATTTGAATGTGGTTTTTGTTTTGAATTTATTTCACATAATATTATGAAATTATATTCATTTTCAGCAAAACCTTGAAGGCACATGTAAACCAATGCAGTCACTGTTTTTCTTAAACATATTAAAATTAAACCACAATCTTTTTTCTTTTCAACATAATATTCCTCTGAATAATAAGTCTTTAGACTTACTAGATTAATTTTAATATTTTCTGAAGAAAACTGGAAGCCCCTTGCTGATAAGTCATGAGCAGAAAGATGGAGTTCAGCAAGAAAATTTGTAACAAGTACTGTGTGTCAGCTAGGTGTGGAGCTGAAATAGCTTCATTAGAATATAAAGCTCTCAAACTCCTCAATAGATACATAATAAATAATCACTGGGTGTGTGCTTTGAATACCTTTATAAAAAAAAAAATGGCACGATACCACGTTTTGGCATTTGTCTTATTAGAGAAGTGTCATTTAGCATTAGCATTTTCATTCCTTCAGACTGACTTCACCTGTGGCTGTCTTTCTGACAAGAATATCAATAAGTTGTTCAAGATATTGCACCTGCTGGTTTCAGGATGAAGGTTTAAATATAACCACTTTACTGAGTGGTAGAATTTTACCTTTTTCTGTGTCTTCTTTATTGAACTAACACATCACTATGGTGAGCTACTATGTACCTACTTTGTAATTAATGACAAGAAGTAACCTAGCATTCCATAAAATTATGTGAGGTTTTTTATTTGAAATATTATCTCATTTCTCTAACAATGTCAGGCATACTGTATTGTTTAATGGATGATATAATCATCTAATTCAGCATTTCAGCTTTTTTAAAAAATTCACTTGTACTCAATTTTGGTTAATACGAGAAAATTAAAAAAAGACCAGTCTGGCCTTAACAGCTCACTTTCTGCATTTCTAGAAGGGCCTGAAGAAAACAGGCTGTAAGCACAGATGGCTGAGATCTGTAGTGTACTAAAGATGACTCAGTTCATTCCTTTAACATATCCTTCTGGCCTTTGTAAGGCTACAGTGCAGTTGCTTGGAAATCCCTGATGAATCCAGAAAACTTTCCTAGGCTTAAATGAAGACAGAGTGCTTGCAGTGTAGTTTCAATTTCTAATAATGGGCTTTCTTCTCCAAAGCTAAAGGACAGTAAGGCCTCCATCCAATACAAAGTCCTTTTGACAGCGTCAAAAATAAACAGCAAAGGAAATGTAGGGGAAACACTGGCTTCCAGAGAGCCCTGGGTTGGGCTGAGAGGCAAAGTGATGGTGGGAAGAAGGACTTTGATACAGATATGTGGTAGCAAGCTAAAAGCAACATTAGAACTGAGGAGGTGGGGAGCTGGACCCAATCTAAGCAGTAGGAAGCAGTAACCAATCCAGCTGGTCTACAGGAGGCAGGGGGAACCTCTAGTGAGTAGCAGTGATGTTCAACCTATATTAAACTGTCCTTAAGGTCCAATGTTTGCAGAACTTGTTTCTCTCTTCAAAGCCATTGTACTTAGAGAAACTGAAATAGCCACTTCAGCATTCTTTTTAAAACAGATTTTGGGTTGTCCCTTCCTCTGTAAATCACTTAGAATGAAATAAGTGGTAGAAGTTTCCCTTTTAAGCTTTGCAGTCTGAAACTTTACATTGAGTGAAGTTTGTAATTTGGATGTTTTCTCTGCTGTTTTGTCCTGACTGGTAACAGAGTCGGAGCCAATGTCCGTGCAGAATTCCACTTATTGTTAAGTAGCCAGTACTTTAGGGTTAGTTCTCTCATAGCCCAACTCACCTGCTTTGAAGTTGTCCTTTAAAAATACCTGAGGTGAGATTTACTAAGCAAAAGAAGCTTTCTCAACATAATTTTCTATCTGAAAAGAAATGGTGTGGTAAAGGGCTTTAGGTGATAAAGTCAACATTAGGTGTAGAGAGTTAGGGTTAGGGTTCCCAAGAACCCTACTCCTAAGAAAAAAACCCTAACCCTAAGAAAAACAAATCCTATTTGGAATAACTTATAACTAGTAAAATGTAGGCCCTCCTGACATCAGTAGGATAGTCTTGGAAAAGATATTCTGGGGAAACATGGAAGTATTGGATTCTTGCTCTTTTCCTGGTGGCTATGAAGTCTGGCAGAGGCTCCATGGTGTCAGTTTGATGGATCTGGGAGGGCTGCTTTCTATGAACATAGCATTTATAATGGTTTGGGATAGACCACAGTAACACGCACTGGCAGATCCATTTCTACAACTTTTCTGGTTTTTTGTCTGCCTGGTACCCTCAGGGAATAAATATGGACCTTGACTTTTGTTTGTAACTCTCCCAATCAAAGGTGTGGACAAATTGATGTCAGTGGTTTAATTATTATAGCATAGAAAGTGACTGCATGTAATTTCAGATTCTTTAGCTGATTCTGTACATGCTTCCAACTTGTTACTAACATACTAGCGTAAATCTGATGGCTGAAATTTTTTTAGTTTGTTATCAACTAAAAGTATACACACAATTATTTAACATGGTACTCGTAACAAATACATTAAATCTAGAGAACTCAATTTTTCTTCTTGTTTACTGACCCTACCCAAAGATGCTCCTGTGGTATAGGGAAGTATACCATAGGAGAGAAAACTAATGCTCTTTCTGCCTTTTTTTTTCCCTGTTCAATGGTCCCAAACTTTCCTGTCTTCTCAGACTTATATTTGAAAACTGTACAGTTACTGTCTTATTTAATATTATCGCTAGTTCTTACAAATTACTTATTACAATATGTCAGGGTCTAACTTGACAATCAGATCATGTCCTTGCTCTGCTCTTCCCAAGTAATTTGCCTTTGCAGTAGCAAAGATTTTAAAAAGTTATTACTTGCTGGTATGTCATGCAGTCTTCTTGTTCTTGTCTTACTTTCTCTGCCAAAAAGTTGTTAAGTAGCTGAATAAAAGAGAGGTCTTGCAGTGAATCAGTACTGAATAATGAAACAGACTTCATACCTCCAGCAATGTCTTTACAAGCTTGGGAGAGGTGAAAAAACAGATCATAACATTGAGAGAGGAAAGAAGAGGACAAAAATAGTTTTTCACTTGTTAATTTGAAAAGGGCAACTTTCTTGCGGTATGACTTGCCTCTGTAATACCCTGCAGTGAAACTGGAATTTGTGGTTGTCTTATTTGGTTCATTACCTTTGTTGTGTGCTTGCAGGGTGTATGGGAGTTTTTGTGTGTTCACTTTTGATCCAGGTTGAGGTTGCCACGGTTTAGAGGAAAAAACGCAGCAAATAAGCCCCTAGTGGCAAGCAACAGGTGACCTCACTTGAAGAGATTACTCATGGCTCAGGTGGAAAAAGTAACTCTTGCTCCCTACCGTTTGTCGTTTCAAGTGCATTGGAACATTCTTCCAGGCAGAGTTCTCTGCTATGGGTTTTGTTGGTTTTGTAGGTGTTTCTCTAAAGAGGTCTTGAAAATGTAGTTGATATTTTCTATTGACACTGAAAGCAGAGCAAAAAAGAACAGTCTCAGTCTTTCTCTTCAGCATTATAGTCTTTAAGATTTTTTTAAAACAATGATTAGCCTGTATTTCAGGGAAATATTCTGTTCAGCTCAAATATGAATGATTCATATTTCCTTATGTTATTGCACAAATAAAACAATGGCTGATTTCAGTCAAAGATAGAGATTATGTGGGACACATTGTTTTGTTTTTAAGCCCCCTGAAATCACAACTCACTGTTATATGGCTTGGGAAGACCCACACAGACATTCTTTGCATCCCTTAAGAAAACAATCTCCAGGATTCTCATAAGCGCCTCACTGCTGAGCTGTTTCTGCTCCATTTCATAAATGAAAAACATGGTTCTCTTGATAAAGAGAGTGGGGATGAATTTGCCAAACAGCTGTAATAAAATAAAAGAACATAAACCTTTTAGATGGAGCTCATGGGTTCTGCTCCCCACACTACTAAAGTGTTAACGCAACCAAACAGTGCTAGTTTCAATATAGCTGTGGCACAAATGTAATACTTACTGGCTCACAGGAGCAATTTATGAGGCTGAATTTTTTGTTAGTTTCTTTTGTATGTCTTCTGTTGATCAAGATAACATCTCTGATTTTTACTACATCCTCTTAATGTTTTTGTTAAGATATTTAATGCATGGAATGCAATTAGTGAAAATTATTATCACTATATGAAACTCTCAGCAGCATCTTTAGATATGCAGATCCCTCTCAGAAATGGCCTTACTAGAATTTTCGCAGTGGTGAAGCAAAGCTTCCTTTGGCACTGAGAGAAAAGTGTTATGAAAATCCTCTTGGTAAAATTGTAGTCCTGATAGATTTAGAATTTACCTTTATACTGCTGTACAGACTCTGAATGAAGCATATAAGGAAAATATGTGTTTTTTTCCATAGGGTACAAGTTGAACAGACATTAAAAAAAGTTAAAAACCAGCAAGGTATTGTGGGGCTCAAAGTATGTTAGTGGCTCACCTAGTTTTGGGTAGAGGTTAGAAAGAAAATCACAATAATAATAATTGTTTTGACTTTCACAGCTGATCCTGGTAGCAAAAGGCAGTTTCAGATAAGATTAGATCTTTTATTCAATGGCTCTTTCAAAGGAAAAAAAAAGTTCTTAGCCTGAGGCCCTGATGTAACTCTTCACTGACTACAATCACACAGAGATTTCTTTCATTAAGTGTTTCCCCTCTCAGCTGTTGTCTGAATGTGGATTGAAATGAATGTAGCCACCAAGCTGGTACAGATGGATGTGTTCTTGGCTACTGCACAGAATTAATTGGTGTTTTCTATTCCATATATGCCCTGGCACTGTCCACACCTCGGTAGCTGAGTGCATTGAACAATCTGTGTAACGTATTGCTAACGTTCTTTTTTTCCCTGATCCTTTTCCCTGGAGGGGAAAGACGTGCATCCTGTTGTCTTGCTCCAGGAGCATGGCAAACAGATTTTAAGAGAAATCAAGTGTCACCAAGTGTCATCTCTGGCTGTTGCAAAAACCTACTTTACATATTGCTCTTGTGAGCTGAGCAAGCTCCAGCCACACATCAGACTTCTTTGTGCTGCTACTGGACAACTGTTATGCTACTTTCACTTAAGGACTGGAAATCTTTCATTTGGAGCTGCAGACTTTCTGCCTTGTTTTTTGCCTGTTCCATCTTGTGTTCATGTTGTTCTTGATCTTAATTAACTTTTTTCCTTCAAACTCTGTCACACTTACTGAATTTAGAGACACCAATCTTTTCTCTTAGCACATGTTTTCCTAGGCTGTTGTACTGTTAGTACGGGTTTGACTATGTTTGAGATAATTGTTATTTCATCAAAATCAAAGCTGAGAAAAATAATTCCAAATGGATTTAATTTTTCATTTCTTGCAATCATTAACTTGAACTACAGCAGAATTACTGATGTATGACAAAACTCTTCCTTAAAGTTTGGGTAAGAAACCTATTTTTTTTTTTTATTTTTAATTTTATTTTAATATGCATTGCCTAAACATCTAATAGAATTCAGTCTAGTTTCCTGTCCATCCTTAGGAAAGACTTTAAGAATAATCGTACTGGTTTCAAAGGAGTCTCTGTTGAACAAAATTCTGTGGGAAGACAGATAGAGACAGTGCTAAAGGCAATCTTGCCCCTGATACATTGCAGCTGTGTTAATTAGCAAAGAGTGGGAACAGCCTTGCCCTCGCAGCTCTGGGTGTGATAAAAGAGGGAGTGAGCTGGTAGGGAGTCAGTTGGAGCCTGGTGGCCCTGCTGTGAGGGACAGATAGGGTCAGGTGGCTGTGCCAAGGACAGGAAGCAGTGAGCTGGAACTGCAGAGGGAAGGAGAGAAAGAGCCAGAGCTGCCCATGGGAGGCTACATAGAAAAGGTATGAAAGACTTTTAGATAACAAAGTGCTGATGTTTGAAGCCTTCTGAAGTTTTACCGAGGCATTCTGAGTGTTGTGGCCTTCTCTACAATGATGAAGTTCTATGTGAAATTGGGAAATAAATCCTTCTGAAGCATAAAGTTCTTGCTAATGGCACCTCAGGGGTGAGGTTTTCCTGCCTCAGTCTGGGATTTGAGGCAAATCATCAAAGCAGTACAGCTCAAACTGTACTGCCTTGGAGTAAGTCCCTTGGTCACTGCAGGTCCTGGCCTATAAATATCTGGAAATGCCTCCATCTGTGTCATTTTCAGCATATGATAAGGCCACAGAGTTTACCCAGGTACAGGGTTGTGGGATGGGGCTGCAGTGCTGAGCCTACAGGGTAGACTGCTTGGAGGTGAGTTCCCACCAGGCACAGATCTTCCTCTCCCCCCACAGCCATGCAGGACTGCTGCTCTGGAGTACATCTAGCTCACAGAAGAAAAAAAAAAAGGCAGAATTGACCTGATTGCTGAACATGATGTTGAGTCACAGGCTAGAAAAGAGGCCATTCTGCTGCTCTCCAAATTTATGAGAAACTAGGGCAGTTCAGTGCAAAGGGCTGTGGAACTTCAGTTTTGTGTTTGACACTAGACCTGTGAGGTTTGTCTGCAACTTGGTATGACAATGACTGTCACAGTGTGTCTGCATAATGTTGATCTGTGGAAAATGTTTTTGGAAAAATGCACTTATTTCTATTGGGTTTATACAGAGTGTCTGAACCATCTCCTGCAGCATTTTCTTTCTGATGGCTATACTTTTGGGGAGTTTTAATTTATTTTGTGAAGAAATTTAGACTGATTCAGAAGTTTTCCTCTTTGTGGTTTGCTGTTTCAAACAGTTATTGGAAACTGGGAAGTGGGGCCTCTTCAATCACTCCTTGCTTGAAAAGGTCTGGGTCAAAAGTGATCAGCAGATCTGATTTTACTCCCTCATTAAATTAAGGAAATATTATGGCTATGGATATCATCAAATTAATGAATCTCTTTTTGACTCATTTCTTGCTACTGTGAATAGATATGGGGTTTTTTAGTCCATCAATTCAAAAATTTCTCTCTTGGAAAGGGTTATTTCTTATTTCTTTCAGTTAGAAAGTCTCCCAGTCTGACAGACATCATCAAGCCTAAATTTTTGTAGTCATGAACACTGCTTGGTCAAATTGGTGTGACTTTGCAAATGTTAGCAGATCAGTGTGTTTTAAATTTGCATCTACTTTTTATTCACTTTTGTAAACGTGGACTGCATGTGATACAGACAGCTTGAAATGAAATCATTTTTTCTCTTTCCTATTACTGTTTTCCTAAACCAGCTCAGCTGTGGGGTTTTTTTGTTTTTAGAAATGTTAATAAAACTTCACTCTTACTGTCTGATCTGTCCACTTTTCTACCTATCCAGTCATTGTTTAATATGCCCTTTACTATCCATTGTTAAGTCAATGTAAGAAAAGGCACTTGCAGTCTCCAGTTCAGTTAAGACCTACAGATACATGGATATCCTCTTGCTCCACTGAACTCTGAGCACGTTCACTTTGATGGATCTCTTTTGCTCTTCCTTCTGCTAATGCTGCTTGGTTTTAGGGGGAGAAACTATCATTTTCCCATTACCATTCAATTTGTTAAATGAATGATGTAATTTTTTTTTTTTTTAACAGGAAATTACGGGGAAAGTGGGATGGAAGCCTTCAAAGAGTTGGCTGCCCAAGAGGGTCTCTGCATTGCTCACTCTGACAAGATCTACAGCAACGCTGGTGAGAAGAGCTTCGATCGCCTGCTCCGCAAGCTGCGGGAGAGGCTACCCAAGGCTCGGGTGGTGGTTTGCTTCTGCGAGGGAATGACAGTGAGGGGCATCCTCATTGCCATGCGCCGCCTGGGGGTGCTTGGGGAGTTCCTGCTAATTGGAAGGTAAGGCTCTGAGTCTGCTTTCCCTGCCTTTCCTCTCCCTCTCGTCCCATAGGCAGGCCTTTGATTTCAGAACCGTGCAGATTAGGCAGCTTGTACTTTCCATATTGAATTGTCTAAGGAAGGAAAAGAAGTGGCAAGGTGGCAGAGCAGATTCTCAGGAAGGAGATATGAAGATGTATGCTGGTTTGATCAGTGGTTATAGCTCTTGCTGAACTAAATGTTAATTACTAAGTCTTTTATATGGATATATGACATTACTGGTTTTGTGATTTTGCACACTCTAGAGGAATGTTTAATGGACAGATTTTTAGTTCTGAAATAGGGAGTGAAGAATTCTGGTTTTGGCATGTGACAAAACTTTGTTTAACCCCTCATAATTTGAAACTCCAATTACCAAGTGTTTTTGATTACTGGGACTTTTTTCCAGTCTTATGATTGCAACCTTGCATTCTCAATTGCACACTTTACTGTCATCTGTGCTGTTGAAAGCTGGGGCACTGATATTATGCAGGCTGGTTTGGTTTTTAAAACATCAAATTTATTGATGGCTAAATGAGTATGTTTGTGTGTTTTGATATCACCAGAGTAACAGTGCAGATGTGAGTTGGATAGAAACAGCTGTTTTTGTCAAAATGAGAATGGTTGCTTTGCTCTACAAGAGTTTATCTTTGTAGGTATTCACTGAAATATGGTAATTTTAGTTCCACAATTCCATTTTTGTGATAATTCTAATTTTGAGAATTTTGACTCTCACCTTGATTTCTGCAATGTCTTTGTCCATTTTTCTGTCTTGATGAACATTGCTTAAATGATGAGGATGGATTTTCTGTCTTCTGTGTTAGATTGATATTGTCTGTTTTAATACTTCTATTTACTCTGTTTCTTTATTTGTAATTTTATAATTCCTTGAAGGAATGTTTCAGTTAATTCCTTCAAAGCCCTTGTCAGTTGTTTTCCATGCCTACTTAGCTTCTGTTGTCATCTGATCTCATCAGACTTCTTTTTGGCCCGTTCTTTCCCAAAAGTCTTTGTGTCTCTCGTTGTGACTGAGATCCTCTCCTTTTGCTCTGTGCTGTGGTATTGTCTTCCCCTGACTGTATTGCTCCTCAAAACCCGCAGCTATGATTTCTACAGGTCAGATACCTACTCTGGCCTAAGGAATAGACTGAAAGCGCTAGGTGTCTCTCATCAATTTTTTGTTGCAGTCTTTGTTATCTATCTGAAGCTGAGGTTCTAGAGTATCTCTAGAAGGTTGTAAAGATAAGATTCAGTACATTTGGAGAACTATCAGCACCAAAGTGAAACAGAGTGAGGCTATATTGAACATGATGTGTTCCACATAGTGCATCATTTAGTCTGCATCAATTGAAATGAATAATGGAAGGCTTTGGGAGTGACAGGTTTTACGTATGGGTTTTCAGTGAAAAGAAGAAACTGAATATAATAAAATTAGTCACAGTGACAGCATCCTTGGTCCTTTAGTAAACTCCCTGAAGCTTTGGGCTTTCTTCCTGTATTGTCATTGTAGAGGTGTCTCATGTTCACGGACTTTGACGTTTGCCCTTAATGCTGACGATACAGAAAACTAAATAAATTAAACCTCCTGCATTAAGCCACAAACCTTGGTTTCTTATTAGACTACTTGATCCCCTACTCCTTGAATATGTGGAATATTTAAACTTTATTTTTTGGCTTCAAGCCCTTACCAAGTATGACACTGGTCTGTAGATTTCAGTTGTCTGTCTTAGAATTTGTCCAACAGTGTATTTCTGGGCTTTTTGTCAGAAATGGTCACCTATTAAATTGAATAATGGAATTTCTTTGGAAATTGCTGTGTGTTTTTCAGGTAGATCTTCACATACCCTTCCTTCATGCTGGTAATTGAGTATGGGAGAATCCTTTTTTAGGGCTGAGTGGGTTCTGCAAACTGTAAGACAGGCTGGTTATTGCTTTGCATAGTCTGGATTGTGCACAACAGCTGGTTGAAATAAAAAGCATTGTAGGGCTTGCACATGTTCTTATGTGCCTGCAGAACTAAAAGAAAAGAAATTTTCTTTGAATTGTCCTAATTAAGTGATTTTAAAATAAGGCAAATTAGCAGACTTCTGAATAAGTAAGTTGCAGTGCAACTGCAGTGCTATGAATTTGGTCATCTATATACAAACAGGAACCAAGGCACACATAAATGTTCCTTTGATGTGCTATTTAGTCTTTTTTATTCAAGTACCCAGCTAAGCAAAAAACTAAGAGCCTTTAAAGAACATTCTTTTAATTGAGGGAAGTGGGAGTGAATGTGAAATCAAGTTTGGTTTTTTTTTTCAATTATAAGCTAAACAAAGCCTTTAGTTTACCCACAGGTTTATTATCAGCCACATTTTATCAACCCCATACTCTGACTCACTGTAAAGAGGAAGCCTTTGCAAAGGAACACCTGGCTAAATAATACTCTTCCTGCTGCATCTTCAATATTGCTATTTATCAAAGTAGACAGGAACAGCTTAGCTTAACTAAGTTCATGCTATCAGAAAGAGAGCTGGGAGCTAAATTTGACTTCTGTTTAATCTGAAGTTCAGTCTCTTACTACTGGAGTGGGAGTCTGTTATCTTAGTGAGAAGGGAATTCCTCTCTGAATCTGGAGGGAAGCTGGAATTCAGACAATACAATAGATGAGGTTACAGTCCTGCCTGAGGCAGAATGGCAGATATTCTGAAATCAATAATGTTGAAATGTAGCAGAGAATCAGTGAGAAAATTTATTAAACTATGAAATGATGATAAACTTCGGAAGCGACTGATAATGAAAGGGAAAGAAGGCAAAACTTGGTCATACTTTTTGCATAAAAAGAAATATTAGAATATCATGGGAGTAAGCAAAGGCAAAAATTATACTAAAAATTTAACTGTACTCTTAAGGGAGTTCAGGTGATTTCTCATCAAAACCAATTTCTGCTAGAAGAGCTGAGATTATACAGGAAGATGCTCAACCTCATACACCTAATCATGTTTATGCAGGCCACTGGGTTTTATATTACTTAATAAGCATTAATTAGATTTTGTGAGAATCTTGCAAGATTGATGAATGTCCTATATATCCCCTGGGATCATACATCAAGAAAAGGCATGTAACTGACTTCTCAGCATCTTTGTGGGTAATGCAAAGCAGATGAAAAACAAATGAAATAACCAGTTTTAAGAGATGCTTTGAGGTCATTGGAGAAATTTTTAGATAAATAGTTGGAAATTAAAATTCTTTCATGATTTGTTCTCAAACTCCTACACTCAATGGTTTGTGTAAAAGTATTAGGACTTTACAAAGGAGGGGTTATATTGTGCACATGCTGGTGTTTCAGTACAGTCCCTTGTAAAGGACTAGGTACTGCTTTACTTCTGTAGCCTTTCTGATGTTTACAGTCTCCATTAATGTTGCTGTATGGGCTGTTGTAGAACTAAAAATTTTAACTGTCAGTAGAGTGATCTCTCCTGAAAGTTTGAATGGTTAGCAGTGAAGATATGGTTGGATTTTCTGCTGTCAGCCCATTACAAAGGGCAAGTGTTCTTTTTATGTATCTAATACAACTCGTTTCACACAGGATGACAGAGCTTTCAGAGTACATACTGTGGTGAATTTTTTTTTTTCTGACTGGTCCCCCTTCAAAAGCCAGTATTAATAATAGTTTTGTCATTTAAATTCACACTTTGTAAAATACTGACAAGGCATTATCACTGTAAGCTGTTTGGTCCTGTTATCTGGCATGCTGGATAGGTGGAACTTGGTTGCATCCAAGTGCAAGATTAAACAACTTGTTGGCAAGTTGACAGGGAAATTCGACCTGAAGTGATCAATCCCTGGGCAGCAGGGTGTGTGTGAGGATTTTGGCAGATGCCTAGGACAGTTATCACTTTCCAAGTCCTGGGATTTTATGGCAGAACAGACATGTAGTCCCACTGAGTTGGTACAGAATTTGACAGAGGAATGCTTGGTCTACCCCAATCAGACCTATCAGTTCCTTAGCGCTGAGATAGCTGAACCTTTTTCATGTCCATGACAGCAGAGGAAGGAGGGCCTCTGCACTTGGGGACACCATGGCTAAGGCAGGGACCCAAACCCTATTTATCTATTATCTACAATAATCACCCCAGTTGCCAAAAGAGAGGTAGCAGAAAGTGACAGGCCTGTAACATCATTTAGTGAGGGAGGAGGATGTATCTGGTTAGGAAGCTGGTCTTTCAGCAAGAAAGCAGGAGAAAGTGACAGAAGTTTCTCACAGTTTGAATCTATTTTAATTGGCAAGAAATTGCTCTAATTTGCCCTGAATTGAGTCTCTTGCCTGTAATGATATCTGTTAAGCAAACTCCCTTTCTGTATTTTAGCTTGAGGGGGTTTTCTTCTCCATTTTCTACCTTTGTCCTGTTCAGTAGGATAGCTGGCAAGTGGCTGGGTGAGCATTTGGCTCCTGACCAAGGTTACAGATGACATTGTTTGTGCTGCCAAAAGTATGATGTTATGTATTTCTCTTCCATTTGGTTCTGACATCTCAAATAACGTAAGAGTATCACAAATACCATCTTACATATGTGGCTAAGAAGACTGCCTGCCTCTGAGTCCTTGGTGCCAGTGACTCATGCATTACTTATAAAAATTATTTATTCTACTATTATGGAATATTCTTCGTAAAGGAGATGACCATCAGAGGATATGACTGTTCTTTTAAGTTTGACTAGCTGAAAGCAAGATGCTGTACTCTGCTCTCCAATGTACCATGTCTTCATTTGTCACACGGGCTGCCCCAAAGCAGCTGAAATGTTTTGCATGGCCAATGTGTTTAATTCCATTAAGAAAAAAAAAGGCTATTTTTAGGTATTTAAGAGATTACAAAGAAATCAGTAAGAACCAACAATATGTATGTTGTCAGTGGGGGAGAAAACCCTGCTTTGTGCAAGCACAGATTATCTAGGATAGCTTTGGGCCTTATGAAGCTGACAAGAATAATAGATATGTATAGAGTGTTGCTCATGATACTGTTTTATGACAACTTGCTATGAATGGGAATGTGTCAAGAAATTTGGTAGTAATCCAGCACTGCCAGATGTATGTGATTGAACCCAAATCATCCATATTCCATGTGCTGGTTTTTGAGAGGGCAGTCTGGGTGGTAATACTTGGTGGTTTGAAAGTACAAAGTAAAGGTGACAACACAATTGGCCTGCTGAAAATAAAAATAGTAATTTAAGACCCAAAGGTTTGCTTTTCATGCATTTTGCTTCAGAAAGAGGACTGCTTTTTCTTCCTGGTACTTCCATGACCAAAGATGTTTAGAATGACTACTTTTAATGTTTCTGTTGTTGTTGACACTCCAAGGTAATGGAAAACTGTTTCTAAATAAGTGTTTAGGTATAATCAGAGGTTTAGCTTGGTTTGCATTCAAATTCCTGGATTAAAATTGAGGTAGATTCTGTGAAATGCTGAAATAAGTCATTATTATTGTTCAAATACTTTCAGAGTCTACCTGAATTTGGCATTTAAGCGAAGTATTGTTAATTAAGATAGCCCCACCTGGCAAGATCAGACCATTTATTGAACATTATCAAGGTTTGTAATAGGATCCACTGCTAACTTTAAAGCCTGAAACCTTAGAAAATGTCCCTAGAAAATTGTATACCTTATCCATGGTTCATTTAGTAGTTGCAGTCCATCACCTGTTTACTATGACAGAAATTTATAATCTCTGTGGATAAAAACAGAATTACATGATGCAAGAAGACTGAGCAAGCATATTTTGCTTACCCTCTAATCCACAATAACATCAATCCATGTAATTGCAATTAAGTGCCATTAAAAATAAAATGCAATTACATATTAAGTGCCATTTAAATAGTATATTTGAGCAGAACTGCATTTTGAGTTTTAATTTTAAAAAAAACCAATGCTTACTTTGACAGAACAAGAAAATACAAGAAGGATACCTATTTTTATATGGATTTTTTATATGGGATATATGTAGTGGCAGTGGGCAATTTTATGTAGTGGCATATTGCAGTGAGCAATTTTTTAAAATATGGGGATGTTCTTTTGTCTTTTTACATCTTGCTTCTATGTCATGTGAATTAAGCTAGGTTTTGTATGTAATTAAATCTTTCATATGGGCATCCAGAATTAGTTTTAAAAATATGTATTAACCGTAACTATTTCTGTGTGTGCACTCAGTGCTTTAAATGAGGATCAACTGCATAGGAGTTGTAGGTGAGGTACTGGTGCTTTTGTAAATAGGACTCAATTTTTATTGAAAGCTGTATGTTTTTTTCTTTAAGCTCAAAATGAGAATTTCTGCACTATGTAATAAAGCAAAATAGGCACAGAATAGTAAATTTCGGCCCGGTTGTTTGTGTTATTCCTTGTTCTTCACAGAAGACTAACACATGATTTTCAGTATGATGCTTACAAAAGTAAATTTACTTTAGAGGAAACAGATCACATCACCAACAAGTGTGAGACTCTTCTAGCAGTCCATGTAAATTCCTGCCCACACTTCCAGGAAAGGTCCCATACTGACAGACATGAAATACTAGGTCTCCAATAGCTTGAAGATACAGGAAAAAGCACAAACCATTCATCACAGTCTTCTGGGTTGTTTTTTCCTTATGATCTTTACAGTTTTCTGTCTTCACACGCCAATGTATCCAAAGACTTGAAAGAATCATGTTTATAGGGATTTAAGGTTGTAGGCCATGTAAATGCAAAATGGCATGTTTAAACTGTACTTGAGTCTGCTTGCGGACTCTCTGTATGTAGTGGTTTTAAGTTTGCTTATTTTTGTTTTTTGAATTATGTGTAGTGGTTTGAGTGTTTACTAGAATTAATTACTCTTTTTCTGCTGTGAGGATTAGGGGAAAAGCAAAGCGGGTTCAAAACTTAAAGGGGTATAAAGACAGGTTTATTAACAAAACTACAAGAGAAAAAAATTAATAAGAATCAGAATAAAACTTTCAAAACACTTCTCCTCTGCTCTAATAGCTTTTTTCCCTTTTTTACGGACAACATATACAGACAAAACTTGGAGCTGTAGGTTAGTTTACTACTTAAATAGTTTTTCATTAGTTTATTTAGAGAGAGAAGTCTCTTGGTTTGCTGAGGAACTTCCCCATAAGAAGGAACAGTTTCCTTGTGGCTTTTAACTCTCACAAAAGCAGCCACCCAGTTTCATGGATTTGCATTTGTGAAGCTAAGACTTGGTTCAGTCATTTCAAATTGTCTTGGCATGGGTTCTGCAGGAAGAGTTATCTAAGCTAGGTCCAAGTGAATGCAAGGAAGCACCAAATTTGACAGAAATAATTTACCTTTAAGTTTTCTCCAAAGTTTTCCAACCCTGAAAATGTGCCAAAGTTTGAGATCTGCTTGTGGGCTATGAAGGAATATGGATGTTAGATAATTGAGTTATTAAGTAGTGCTGTGTATTAATGGATTATTTATTAGGCAGTATATGTTTTATCATGCCCCTGCAAAACCAGGGGCTGGATGGCTGCTAATCACCTGGAAGATATTGTACTCTTTTGGGAATGAATCATAATGAATGATGTTATTTCAAGGGTCTTTGTATAGTTTATGTAGGGCCAGATCTTGTCAGGCATGGCTCTGTGAGGCTGCGGTTCTTTATAAATGGTTGAGAACCAAAGCAAAGTTGATTTTTCTCCCAAGAGTTAAAATAAGACCCTAACATTGTGACCTTTCAAATTTCTACAGTTTACTTCCAGTTCTTTTAGTGCTCAAATAGAAATAAAACTTAAAGGAATTCTGGTAAAAACATGAGCAAAACCCTAACTCAAAAGATAAAACTCTATCATTTATTGGAAGATTTATTTTCTTAATTCTAAGCAGCAAATTAATCACCTTTTTTAAGAGGAAAACTAGAAACTGAATGTTAAATTTCTGTAATGGAATAATAATAATTATGTATTATTATTTTTGTTTCCTGACATGTTTTGGTATAAAAATAGATTTTCCTCTTGCAATATTGGAATATATATAATCATACATAAGTAACAGTTCCAGTCTTTGGATCACTAGCAAAACGTTGAAAATAGGGTTTATTTATTGACTGAAGATAATGTTAATTGTCTGATCTGTGCTCGTACAAACAATGCTTATTTTGACAGGCACAAGCACACCAAGGGGAAAATAATTCATATTGAGATTTAATCACCTTTCTCCTGCATCCTGGAAAGGAGGGAATGAAAAGCTTTAGAGCTCCTGTGAATAATCAGTTGGCTGCACTTTCAATGCAGAAACTTAGTGCTTGTTTAAACCTTTGGCTCATTGAGCAGAGGGGGTAAAATGAAGAGCAGGGTGTGATGCTGTGGAGAAAGGCCATATATTTTTATATACTGCCTTTTTTCATTAATTTTTCCCCTTCCTCTTACAAATGCCCTTAACCTAATGGCCTTTGATGGCGAACCCTGGTACATTTCCAAGACTGGAAAATGTGCACAACTTTCAGCAATCTGAGGAGCTGATTTCATCTCAAAGGAGGCTAGCCCTGAAGCATCTGTATGAACACACACTGTGAAAATTTTAGGTCATGCAAATGTTGTAATCTGGCAGCCAAATACATGATGTCTCAAAAGCAGAAATTAAAGTGGACTAAAGATAATTGGCCCATGTTGATAGATTTTTAGTCTGTTGGTTTTCTGCTGATTTTTTTCAGCCAAGAAAAATCCTGTCAGTCTCCTTGAGGCATAGCAGTGCTTTAGGACTCAACGATGTCAAGAACTTGTTTCACAATGTCAAAGCTGGCTCTTTCATGTTTCACTATTGCCTTTTCAGCACCACCAGCCTGTTCTGCTATAGGATTGAAAGACTGTGGGCTAAAAGATTGGCCAGCTCTTGACCACATTTCACTGCAGTCTTTACGTACCTGCATCTTACTTCAGTTATTTGTATCTCAGAGAGGGAGAATCAAAAGAAGAATTTTGTTTCAAAGCCTTGCAAATTCACTACTCCCTGATAAGTGACCTGGCACTTATTTCAACTGACTTTAAACCATATGCATTATTCACGATGAGCTATTTGTGGGTAAGCTTTGATACCTAGGGCTCATACAGTTATTTTCCATGCTGGTGCTTTGGTTGTATTTATTCATTCTGTGGGGAGTCAGTTTTAAGGGTTTTTCCCTCCTGGCCCTCTTTGAGGATAATACTGGAAGGGTGTAATGCAAGTCAGAGCTAGAAAGAAAAATATACTACTCTTGTTTTGCTTAATAGAAATGGAGCAAGCTATTTTTTCCTGTTTTGCAGAATAAAACTCAGTTGCTTGGTTTCATTGCTAAGATGAGGCTTAAAATCACTTCTTGCATGTCAACAGGAGGATCAGAAAGCTGCATAATAGGTCAGATTTAAGCAATTCTGTATGCAGAAATAAGAATATGAATGTGGCTCCAGATGATTTCTGCTTATTTCTCACAGCAGGGTGAATCATTGAGTTGCCATTTTTAATCTATACATTTTCTCTACTCTTCCTTTAGTGTATCTCTGAATATACACTTTTAGCTGCTTCCTTATTGTTATATATTACTTGCACTCTTCAGTTCTTTAACTGTGTTTTGTTCCTTGCATCTTCATCCATCCTTTCTTGGTCTTTCTGCCTGATTTACCCAAGTCTGGACTTGCTTGAACCTTTCAGCACCTGCTATTTTATATAGTAAAAAGTCTGCAGTGCTGGTATAATTTCCTTTGTGTTAAGTCATGAAGAGTTTTAGCACTTCCTTAATCAGAAATGGAGATAAGCAGAACTTGCTCTTGAAAGTCATATGAAGGAGATACTTGAGGAACAGATTAATTTCATGGCTCTTCTGCATCATCTATTTGCTTCTTTTGTGTTAGGCAGATGAGTACACTACACTTAAAGCCATAATTAAGTAAACCTACCAATTTAGGAACGATATATCCTCGTTTTGTTTGTGGGTGTGCAATAAGCAGTCAAAAAAAAAAGACCCTCCCCCTCAAAAGCAGCTATGCATCTGTGTAAGGCTGGTCCTTTTGCTGTTTTCAACTCTTCTTGATGGGACTTTGCATTATTATTGCCATTAAAAAACATAACATGAAGTATTTGTTATCATATCAACCACTGTTGCCTTTACAGACTTGAAATACTGTAATTGACTCGAATCCGTTCTCAAATGCTATCCCTCGTATTTTAAAACTAAATTCTGAGGAGAGGCAATAGTATAAGGGAGAGAAGCTAGGCTCGTGTTCTGACTTGGGAGATTGACAGTCAATCATTCTCAGATTTGCACACTGAGTCCAAGTGAGGGCTCACTAAGAGGAGGCATAACATAAGCAAACAAACCAAATGCCAAAGTCTGTTGAAAGCACCACTGCTAAGGCCAGTGCCCAGGCTGGTTTCCAGTGGAACACCCAGAGAACAAAACTAGAGGTGTTGATCTGCTCTCATCTCAAAGGAATTCGTCTCAGCAGGGTGGTGGCACTGTATTTTAAATGAAACTTGAATGGCAATGGGCAGTTTGCAGCATTTACAAGACACTCTCCCTTGTCTCTCAGTTTAATAAAAACAGAGGATGATAGAGCACAATGTTTCTCAAGAGTTCTATGTCCAAGTATCACTGATTTCTTTTATCTGTTTGCCATTGTGTTTATGGGTAAACTTCTTAGATGGGGAGACTTAAGTCAAGTAATTGTACAACCAGCTATTCAAGCAGGGTAACAAGTGCAGTGGTAGAGAGATGTAGGCAGAATTAAGAAGGAGGAAAGAAAAAGGGCTAAGAAAGGATATGAGGTAGCACTAAAATATGAGAAAGCAAAAATCCATTATAGGAAGGCAAATAGAATGCAGAAGTGGGGAAGGATGAGTTATAATAGTCTGTATGTAAGACAGAGGTGAAGAGTGATAGAGTTTTGGTTAGAGGCAATGATTATTTTTTCTGATCTAGACTGAGATATGTTAAGATACATTAAAAAGCAGAATCGTGACTTCAACCGGAAAAAGTGGACTGCTAGCCCATCAAGCTTCCATACAAGAACGCTTTTGTTGAACTGAACCTCTCCAGTAAAATACCAGGAGCTGAGTTCTGTTTTCATGCTGCTGTGAATCATGAGTGACACTCTGGCTTTTAATTGAATCAAATCTTTCTAATGGAACAGGGAATATTGTCTACCTGGATTAATTTTCATCATTTATGGTAGACATAGCATCATGTTTGTCCTCATGCAATTTTCTAACTAAATGCACTGTTTTTTAAATCCTGAATGCTACAAATGCTTTGGGGAAAGGACAGTATTTCAGGCCAGTGAAGTGCTATGCAAAGAGGGGTAACCTTGGCTCATCATTTGCTAATCACTACTGCAACTCATGCAAATAATAATAGTACTTAAGACTGAATAAAAACATTTTAGGAAAGAATACAGGAAAGACCAAACACCAAGCAGAAGAGAAATTATGTGTGCTTACAAAAAGGTTATTTTGATGTTGCATGAGGGTCATGGCCCCACTGCCTAAGTGGAGGTGTTCAGCAGGAGCAGCTGTGCCTCAAGTACTGATAACTGTGGAAAGAGACTGACTGGGAACCTGGAGAAGAAAGTGTTTATTAAAGTGCTGTGGTCCTTTCAGGCTGTATAGGCACACTGAGAAAAGCTTCCATTTCTCTGACAGAGCTCCAGAAACAGATTCTGCAAGATGATGGAGACCTATCTAAAGTCTCCTTTTTCTGGCTTGAGGCTATGAAAGCTGTGCTATCAAATCTTGTTCTTCATCTGTTAAAAACTGAAGCTTTCCTGAAGCTGGAGTCCTTGGATTAGAGAAAACTGGATTTGTGATTCCCTTGTAATATTCAGAGTTCCTTGTAATCAATGATTTTGACATTGCAGTTTCCACTGAAGAAATGTGGCTGTTTCATTGCAAGGTGTTCTATCAGATTAAGATTTACTTTTTCTGTTAACCTCAAATCACTTTGAGTCCCTAGACAAACAGACCTTCATCTACCTGCTCCTTAACTATCCAAATTCTCCAACTCTTTGCTCCCGGCAGCCTCTAAAATGAACTTCATACATTGTTAATGCCTAAATCTGCAGCACAGTGAAAGCTGAAATAGTGGAGACACTCCAAGCATAAATTGAATTGAACATATAAGTAAGACATCAACTGTTGTATTTGCTGTGTTATTACATGTTGTATGTAACTTAATATGAGGCTCTGGGATCAATTTAAATGAAATTGTCAGAAATTTTCAGACTGAGAAGCAGAAAGAGCCTTGCTGTGTAACTGAAGCCTCTCCTTGAAGTAGGGAGTGATTTGCATGCCTCTTGAAGGAGTCAGGTCTACTGAGTAGAATATATGGAGAGACAAATAAGAGGGGCAGGTGCACAGACAGAAAAACAGCTGTGCAATGCTCCAAATTATATGTATCTGTTTTCTTGGGTTTATTACATACAAAGTCAATTTATGCTGCAGTGGGTGGTAGCCAAGGAAATGCAGATCTCAGGACCTCGGTCTTTGAAAGATATGCATCTCCAGTTGCTTTTCTCCCTGCTGTTTTTTCAAAGATCTGTACAAATGATCAATTTTATCATCTTTTTGAAAGTTTAGTGGATGAACTAAACATTCTGGAGGCAATGCTTATAACAACCTGAAACAATTTTAATTACTTTAATAGTTTGTTTTCTTTTCTCAGCAACAAGAAGGATTTTATTCTTTGCCAACCCAAACATTTTTCTTAAATCCAGAACAATCTTGTGTAAATTTCAAAGCAAATATGTTATTTCAAAATAGAAAGTCAGAATGCTTCTATTTTGAAAATATTGAAACTATTTCTTCTAGAAAGTGTCAAAATAAATTGTCATAACATTTAACCCTTCATCATTTCCAAACTAATTTTGATGTTCCTGCAAGTGTAATTTCAGCAGATGTATTATTCCCCCAATTTTTTTAGTTTTACTTATTCTTTTGAAATCCTGGCTGCTAGTGACTCCACAGGTCAAAATATACCATTATTTTCACTAGTCTGAGACTTCATCCTGTTCTTATGGAGAATGATAATAATACAAACCTTCTCTTTTTTTCCTCTGTGACCTACACAAATGCAATATGAGTTATGTAGACTCAAATCCTTAGGAGTGTGAGACAGTGCTACATGCCTTCTCAGCATCATGGCATATTCTATTCCTGACAATCATCATCTGCTTTTTTGGCTCCACATACAATGACTTAGCTTCAAAATCCTTATGTAATGTCAGCTTTCCTTTTATCCTTAAGGAAAGTGTTGACCTTTGGCAAAGATATCTAGAAGATGTCATTGTCCAAAATGCCAAAAGGGGGTGTTCTGCAATAGCATGAAGCAGTGTTATGAAAATACAAAGCTTCTGTCTGAGACTGGCCTTAGGAGATAGAATATGCAGCTTAGCTGCTGGCTTCTCTTATCAGCACTCATAAAAATATGTGCATGAGAACACAGAATGAGCACTCCCTAAACAACTCCTTAGAAAATAGCTGCAAAGATGCACTGCAGCACAGAAACTCCATGATGTATGCAATGCTCTACCAGCAAAAGGAGGAGAGACCCAAAGAGGCGCTTGCCCAGCTTCACAGTCCTTTTAAAGGTTAGGATCTTCCTGCAGACTAGAGCAAGGAAAGCAGTCATGCTGAGCTCTCTACACATAGCCAGGCTGACCTCTAAAGGCACCTCTCTGTCTGTCCATCCCTCTGTTTCCCTGCTCTCCCACTCCATTGGCTACAGGGATAAGATATATGCAAAATCATGCAAGAGAAGTTTGGGAATTCTAGCATCAGACAAGGAGGTTAGAAAGGTTTCTATATACAGAAATAAACAGTTTTTTTGTGAAATAGTTCTGCCTTTCAGGACAGAAAATGATCCTGTGTTGGCACCATCTCTTCTGTTGCTAAGGAGGGAATTTTGTCAGTAAAGACAATAACCTCATTTCTCTTGCCCTGGTTAATTGAGGGGTGCCTGTTAAAGCAAATGAGAGCTGTAGGTCACCTTCTGGTGTAAGGTTTTTTTCTATCTTGGATCACTTTGGTCCTCTGGGATATGTGGTGTTTCATCCCATGTAGACTTCCCACTTTTTTCCTCACATTTGTTACTGAGGTTGTATGGGCAAGCACAGGGACAGCGTTCTTGTTCTGCACAAATTTGCTTTAAAAAGGCAGCAAATATGAATTAGACTCTGGTTTTAAATTATTATTCCGACAGTATGTATTTATAATTTAACATTTTATTCTGCACCACTAAATAGCAATTTAGTAGTATAAAATGTAAGCAGTGAGATTCTATTACACTTCTGTGTAAGTGGCACAGAATAACATGTAGTAGGGCAGCAATGAATGAGCAAGGTTATTGTCAATATATCTTTAGCTTGACTCTAATCATGCTGATTAAGATGACTACAACACAAGGGAAAAAGACTCAGAAACAAGCTGAGACTTGCAGTCATAAAGGTCAAAGAAGCAACTTGATTAAAAAGCCAATAGATGTATTTATAAGCATTGTATAGAATAAAATGTTAAATGTAGTCATGGCGGAGAGTGATATAATTTTATAGCTGTGACAAAGTGTTGAAGATACTGAAAACCAGCATTTTTGTGCTTTTACCTGCCTTTGGGCCTTGGTTGTTGTCTAGGAGCAGAGTAAGATTTTATTTGTAATTTTGTTTCTGAATTCAGTGTCATTGAGATAACAGGTTGTTCTAATTAATAGGCCATCATTTTGTGATTTTTCAAGACAATATGTTTTTGGTCTAATCTTTCTTATATGGTCTTAATAACCACATATTTCATACAGCTGACATAGATGATTTCCTTGTTGTAAGAATCTGTTTTATCCTATTATTAATTTACTCACTCTATGCTATATTTAATGTTTTCTTTAAACTCTTCCTTGTTTTTGTCTCATGCTCAAAGAACTAATCTTTAGTTGAACCTCCACAGTTTCTCTTATAACTTCTGGAGCATATTTGGTAGCCAAAAAACCTCATGATGTTTTGAGAGGACAAAGGCATGTCTGTATACCAAAATAATTTTTAAGCAGCAGATGAATTTGTGTCAATAGATTACCCAACTAAGCATTTAGAAGTGAGACAGGGCCATTTTAGTAGATGCTTCCTTACCATTTCTTGAGTCACATACATCCTATTGTCTAGCCTTTCATACCCCTTCATAAAATAAATTTAAGGTTGGGAAATACACTCTTACATGATTTATATGCATTTCTTTGTTTGAAGTAGCATCCAGACTCTTTACTCATACATAAAAAGAAGGTAGATTTGTGATGTTGAGGCATTCTTGTTCTGTGTAACTTTCCATTCAATTGTGAGATGGGATTAGAGTCGCTAGGACATGGACCTGTACTTGACATTCCCTGAAAAAATAGTTGAAGATGGGGCTCTTCAAATAAACTTGAAGAGTCTCTTTGGCTTCCTTTTATAGGGAGAGAAAGGTCTGAAATTGGCTCCAGTCTTTTTTGGAACTGTTGGTGTGAGGACAATTCAACCTCAAGTGATACAGGAAGCTTTGGTCCATAGCTGGGGCCAGCAGTGCTAGAGACTCTTGTTGTCACAGAACCTCAACAGGGGAAATCTCTTGAGAGCTTGGTCTATCTCTGGGTCCTTGGGCAACTGATTTGATATACCTGCACTCCTTTCTGGTTTCTGTTAAGTGGCATAAAAACTCTGGTTTCTCTTATGTTGTAAACTAGATTTCTCCTGAAGCTTGACAGCCTGTAGAGATAGAACCTGACACTGATGCAGTGTATTGAACTTTTCTTCAATTAAAAATTTTGTACTTTAAAGTGTTAGTTATTTTATACTAAATTTTTTAAAGAAATTCTTCTAAAAATTTTATTTAAAATTTCTCAAAGGGAATGAATATCTAAAGGAATGTTTGGACTATTTTAGAGAGAAAACAGGACCCAGATTTATGATTGGGCTTTATCTACACTGAAGTAAAGGACTATATCACATTTGTGATAATAGAACAGCAATTTGGCTTTACATCCATAATCAGTTTGGTATAAATGCATATTGCAAATTACGCAGAACAGACTCCTAACTCTTCAACTTAAAATAAGACTAATTTCCTGAATCTATTGTCTGTATTGCAAAATTAGATTATGTGGTTTAATTTACACCAGCACTCAGACTAGGCATATTTAACACAATTAATACAGCTGGCTGAAAGTGGGATGTATTTTAAAACAAAGACAGATGAGAATCAGTGGTTTTCCTTCATAGAAGTGTGTAATTAAGTAATCTTCTCCTCTGACATACGGGAGAAATGGAACCTTGGCTACAACATGTAAATAGCAGCCCTGCGTTTTGAGGAACAAAGGGTGATATTTACAACAAAGGCAGCATGTTATCATTGTCATCACCTCTCTGTAGTTAACAGCACCTGTTTCTGAAGGGTCCCCCAATGTTACAAATTTTGCTATTTAAGAGCTGTAGAACACTGAACATTTGCTTTTGTTTTCCTTTTTAATACAAAAATTCTCTCAATGGTCAATTGTATATTCCAGTCTGCCATCTGCATTAAATCTGCTAATGCCATTTTAAGCATCTGTGGCTGAGGTGCCAAGTAGAGTCTTTCCAGGTCCCACATCTTGCAGGCAAGGTCTCCTGTCCCTGTTTTCGGTTTCTCTCCAGGATGCAGTGCACAGTCCCTTCTGCACTGCTAGAGCCAAAGATATATTTGGTGGGTACAGATGGCTGGCTTACAAATACTTCTGAATGATTCTCTTCCACCTTGAGTGGGGAAGCCAGCACTTCTCCTTCCTTCTTTCACCATTAATCAGTGTCACATTAGTCTGGATTTTAGTGGTGCAGGAGAGATTTCTGAGCTCCTCAACATCCTTAGCGACAAGTTTTTTCTCTAGGTTCTCAGCTCAGGACTTCTCATCTACTAAATTCCCTTCTACCTTCTTCCCTCTTGATCTCTCATCAGACATTTTCTGTCTTTTTTTTGGAATTCAAAGAGAGTAAGAAAATATTGCTAAGCACTTTCTTGATTACCAACTGACATGCTCCACAGTTATATCAAAATTAAAAACTCTGTTCATCAACACATTACAATTGATACAAGACCCCCTTATTGGTTGATTATTCAATATAGCTATGAGGCTAGACTTAGGTTTATGTATTATGAAGTCACTCAACCCAAAAATATTCAAACAACGCCTCCCCTATTCAGTACATGTTAATTTATAAGGTGAATTAACACTCATTTTCATGTTTTTCCTATGTGCTAAGAAGAGCAGAGAGAAAATCAGAGCTCATATGCTGATTAAGATGTTCTAATAATGGAGGGAGCCTGTCAGAGTCTCAAGCACCGAGGTTTACATAACTATTGGTTTCTTTTGCAGCTTCAATTATTCTGCATCAATTGTTCCCTAGCTTTCCCTTTTCACCAGACCATCAGGACCTGCTGCAGGGCTTGCTGAGCCTAGAGAATCTCTTTTGTGTCTCAGTGTATGTGGTGAGTGAGGGATTGCAATGCTGTGCTGGAGATACAGACACAGACTCATCATGGTAGGTTATGGTGAAGTAATGACTATTTACCATGCTTAGCTGACCAAATTTCAGGATTGGTTGCTGGCAATGATCAGGCCTGGCGAAATGCACGTTAGATTCATAACGACAGTGTATTTATGCCTTGTAGTCTGGCAAGTGTTTTGTTTATGGCAGGGTAGAGCCCTTAGTGGGCAACACATGAAATCAAATGACTTTTTAAAAAACTTTTAATGTATCAGAATACATATCTTTTAGAGATTGTTTTTTGGGTTATGTTCACCCTCTGTGGCTTGTACTTGCTTAAAAGGTTAAAAGTCTGTGGCAACCGTGATTTTTATTATTTCAGATCAGATTGAGAACTGAGACAATCTGAATCCTCAGTTTTGTGTTTGTGGTCAGCTGCTACTGAATTAGTACTGCATGTTTTTGAATCACTGCTTGATATTGCTAAATACAGCTGACTTTTGGAAGATCTAGGGTCAGATAAAATTGGTCACCAAAAATCATGAAGTAGGAATTACTAAGAGAACAAAAAAGTGTTGTGTTTCATCCTTATTCCCATCAGCACAAATATCTGTGCTTTGTTTTTTCCAGCGTGCTTTGATACAATAATGTTCAATTACTCTAGTTCTATCAGGCCATGAGCTACATGATTGGCCTATTTCTAATGCAGGGTTGTACAGAGTGTGCTGCTACTTTTCTTTGACTAATTTTTCTGAGTGCAGGCTGAGGAGTGTATGCTGTTTTCAGTTTGAAGAAGGGAAATTGCAATCTTTATCTAAAGTTTGATAGCAGGAAAATGCTGGTTTATCACTATTATTTTTACTTGGTTGCCCTGAACAGATAACCCCTGCAAATATCTGGTCTTTTTGTAGTCTGTGAAATGGGCATTGTAATGCTTTTTGTCTTTGTTTCTCTGCAGGAGGGTTTTGAGACTTAATGTGTTGATGCTTTGCTGTTGTTCTGTAGATTAGATCTATGTATCCAGGTATTATCTAAGAAAACTGATTGTGATTGTATATTTCCCTCAGTTGTCTGGAGGTAAAATATGCCAAAAGTCAAATGGTACTCTGGTTACATAAGGAAGATCACAAGGGACAAATATGTGCTATCTAACTGGAATATATTACTAGTCTTTTAAATTTCAGGGGAAAAAGGGGACTTTAGTTTCTGTATAACATACTAGAGGGAAAACAGCAGAAATCTACATCCTTTACAGGCTGAACAGATCTAGTACAACACCCAAGAATACAACACTCCAAATGAAAGAGGACAACTGTCTTTTCTCCTGAACAGTAATACCAAATGATATGTCAGCTACGTTTGTATTCCAATGAGACTGGTTTTTTGGGTGTTTTGTTTTTGTTTTTTTTTTTTGTTTTGTTTTTTTTGTTTGTTTGTTTGTTTTTTTTTTTAATGAGAAACTGGATTCTCATCAGTAAACATTCAATAACAGACACTCATTGGTTTTGTGATCTCACTAATTTTTTATTTAAAGTTGTATGGCTGGACCTAAATACAGGTAGAAGTCCTCACATCTCATTACTTGTCCTATAAACTATCCAGTTCTTCTGGATATGGACTTTTCAAAAAGTTATTTAAAAGCACTGAGATGACTGTCTTTACCATAAATATTTAAGTGTTTCTCAGCCACTATATGGGGGTTTTTGTTTGTTTGTTTTAATTAAAAACTCCCTCTCATCAAAGGAAAGAGTGTGGCTTTGAAGAAAAAAGTATACATACAAAACTTGGTTCTGAATTAAAGTATCTGGAAAGAAATATACTTTCAGTAATAAGAAATACCATTTAAATAAATTCTAATGAAGGCTGCAATTCTGGATAATGGTGAGAGATGCAAAAAGAAGAGATGTCTATCATCCAGTTGCCTTTAAATATTACTACTAATAATTATATTAATAGGAGTTGGCTGAGTCCTGGGGAAGCTTAGGTATCTGGGACATTTCATTAGCAAAAATGATTGCATTTTTAAGCTTGCTGAAGTTCTTATTTCACAGACTTGCTGGAATGCTTTTAAACTTAACACACAATTCCCTTTCACAAGGGAAAAAAGTAAGAGGGGGGAAAAAAGAAAAAGAACTTCTGAGTGCACTCTTTAATAATGTAGTATAAGTTTTACTTTATGGACAGTTACATTTTATACTGGCAAGGCTAAATCTGGAAGAGCTGAACATCTGAATTCTTAGCTATTAAAATTTTAGTTCTGAAAATGAATATGGAAGGGAAGGAATCTGGTCAAAATTCACTTTCTCTTACCCTGGCTTCTACAGGAAAAAAAAAAAGTATAAAAAAGGATAAGTATCAAGACTCTCAGCCAATTTCAAACAGATTTGTCAGGCAAGTAAATTTCTTCAGAATTAAAGTTTATATCAGTCTTACCACAGCTGACATCTGTGCAGAGGGGAAACCCCCCAGCAGTGTCCTTTAGCTCCACAAGAGCTCAAGTTACATCTTCTGCTTCTTGGCCAGGCAGTCAGCTTGGATGGGGCCAGAGGGGCTCCTGCTGAGTCTGAGGTCAAAGAAAGGAAGTGCCAAGTTGAAGGTCTGTGGTTATTCACTGGGGGTCTGTGCAGAAAGGCAGAAACCAACTAGGTAATGAATCAGTGCTCTGTTAGTAGTGGTGCTTCTGGAATTCATTTGTTACAGAAATAAATGGGTATAACTGTCTTAGTGCTGAATATCCATTAGGAAAAGTATTCATTACAGTGATCTGAAAAACACTGTGAGTTCTGCTGTAAGGAGGATGTAAGAAAAGATAAGTCACGTTGTCCTTTTATGTCAGACAATTAGCATTTCATATGGAGTTTACTATTCCTTCACCTTTCCAGCTTTGTATTTCCACTTAAATGAATAAGCACCGTTGCAAACACTTTAATCTCTTACAAAAAGTTAGCTATTTCTTTTTTACAGTTAGTATTTAAACAGCTTAATAAGAACTCTGAAATATGAGGAAGATTGGTTGCTGGATATACAGACTGATACAAAGTGAAGTCAAATAGGGTAATAGCCTTGGCCAAAGTAAATTTGGTTCAAAATAAAAAATATGGGCTTTGCCACAACAAATGAGATTTGTCGTCTACTCAGAAATTGTATCCACTTGTTATGGCATAAAAAAGTTAAATATTATTTAAGAAAAGAGATCTTGTATCAGAGGATTTTAGTTAAGCTTTAGGGCTGAATTGCCAAGTGTAGTGCCAAGAGAATCTACCAGAAAGCTGGTAGAACACACACATGCATGCACACATTCTGCTGTACTGAGCCTGTACAGGGATTGAAATTAAATTCCTTTGAGCTAATGAATTCTGAAAGTGATGAAATTGCTGTTGTTGATTTGTTTGTTTTCACTGAAGATACATTGCCTTCACACACTGTGTTATCTTGCCAAGTACCGCAAATGACATTTTTGCCAGTTTTCTTGGAGTGTTTCCATTAGTAGAATAACCTACAATTTCACATGTGAAGCAAATTCACATTGCCTCTTTGATGTAATATGCTTTAGTAACTTATCTGTGAAGACATCTTCACATTGCACAAATACAAGCTGGAGAGGGCACAGTGTCATGTGTGATTAGCATGAGTTACCTTTTATGGCCCTAATAATACAAATGTAAAAAGTAAAGGTAGCTTCCAGTAAAAGAAAAAAAGCAATGCACATGTGTTTAGTTGCTTCAGTAAAGGGTGTAGTTGATAATTCTGGGATTCTTTTTAACCAGCATACATGATACATGCAGCTCAGAGATTTAAATGTCTGGCCATTCTATCAGCAGAACTCAGATGTTGTATTTGGTATTTTATGTTTCCAGCTGCTCTCATATATCAACAGGAAAAAATAGGGACCTGTGTATTATTAGCCTTTTGGAAAATTATTAAAAATGGGACAGTATAGTTACCAAGCAGGGTAATGGATGTCTTCTGCTCAGAACTGATGGGTACTGTGGGCTAAGATCAACATGTGGAGCACATCAGAGATGCACCTTCTAATTTTATATGGTGAAAATGAGCCCAACTTCCTAACATCTGTTAGTATGTGCTCTTGGTACAGCTATAAGTGATAAAATGCTCAATGTTCTTCAATGTCAGAGGCCTGAAGGATGCCTTGATGACATTTTTGGCATCTTGTTGTTCAGCTTGTTTCAGACAGAATGATTAAGCTAGATAGATGAATGGAGCCTGGAGATGACTGCCCTATGTATCATTTATCTCAGAACATCTAGATGAGCCTCTTGCTCTATTATATAAAAAGTATTTTGCATGTCAGGCTTTAACAGATACTATTTTGAGGTAAGGGCTGGTTTTCATTAATACTATTCTTGTTTGATACTTGAAATTATATATTTGCACTTATAAGGTATCAGTGTTTTTGTTGTACCTGATGTGTTGTTACTTTAATGTCAGAATCCCCCACAGTGAAACTTCAGAAACTGTGCCAGACAGGGAAGCAGAAAAAGATATAAATTCTGTTCACAAACATGAGCAATTTAAATTATGTGGGACTGATCAGAAAACTGTTTTTTCTTACTCCTTTTGGAGGAGTGGTAATTATTTATAATAATTTTTGGAAGAATTTTATCAGATCTATTTGACTTTGAAAATGTATACCAAAGAGAGTCTGCCTTTAAAACTAATCAAAGAGCAGAGGCTTCAAAAAGCATTTTTGAAAGTGAATGTACAATATATCTCACACTATCAATTCTGTTTTTGAACTATGAATGTCTTTTGTTGCCATACCAACAGTTTGGTTGGAAACTGAAACTTGCTAGACATGTCTGTCTTGGCTGTGAAGGACCTTTCCTTTCAATAATTTTGGCTTCCTATTCACTTTTATAAGATCAACTCTTGTGAAATCCTGTATTACGAAGGGCAATACCACAATGGGAAAATAAACTGATTCTTTCATGTGGTGTGAATAAAGTAAGGAACAATATCATCTAATGAGTTGGGGGTTTTGCAGTGGACACTTCTTTTTTTTTTTTTTTTTTTTTTTGACCCAGAGCTCCCCTGTTTTCAAACAGAAAGCTTCCATGAGACTGAAAATAAGTTATTCTTACCTGATGACCGGTGGGTTTCCTTTCTGTAAGGATTGCATCTTCCCTAAATCTCCTGCAGTCGTGCAGTCTGTAAAGGAAAAGAGGCTTCTGTGCTTAGCAACCTGGTGGATATACAAATCACAGCTTCCTTTTTTGGTTCCCATGACACCTATGCAACATGCATAAATATTTTAATCACATACCTAGCATAGTGTGGGCTTGTTTTAAAATTTTATAAGTAAACAATGAAAATAGATATGGATGCAGATGGAAGGAAGTACTCATATATGGAAGAAATTACACAATGGTATCAATGTGTAGCGATCAAGATAAAAGTTATTCATGCAAAATGTTGCCTGTCACACTGTAGAATCAAAAAATTGCAGACTCAGCTGAGTTGGAAGGGACCCACAAGGATCACTGAGTCTGACTTGTGAGCCTGCACAGCACCATCCCAATAAAATCTTATATGTCATTCAGGTGGCAGTGAAATGAACTGGTCTGGGTTTGTGGTGACCAGATAGAACACTAGAAGAGCAAGATGTCTTTGAGACTTCTGAAGCCAAGGTTCAAAATCCTTTTTCAGGTTTTTCCTTTGGGATTTGGTCTGTTGTATTTTTCAGCTAAGCAGATGGGTCAAAAGGGCTAGGGGAAGACTGGGATGTGCTTGAAAATATCATATATGTGTATCTTTTTACTCTGGAGTATGATATAGTCAACTAGACATAAAATACATCCTTGTGTGTATCAGTATGTAGGTGACTTACATAATTTCCTGGATCTTACATGGATGCATAATTCAACTACAGCAGACTTAACTTCAAGCATGGTACTGTCAGCTTTATCTCGCATATGGTGTTCAGAGGTAGATTCCAGATGCACTTTTGCTGTAGAAATCTGTCACTGATTTTTTTTCCTGTCCTAGAAACCACCAGCTAAACTTATTTTTGTTTCTTCAAGCGACATATGTAACCTTGTAGCCCAGTAAATTTGAGGACATTTTTGCTTGTAATAGGCCACACTCTTTCCCTTAGGCACTATTTTGGCCTTCCTGGAGATTTGTTTTTGCTTGCAGCACTACTTATCTAATGACCAGGTGACTATCACCTACTTTTCTTGGTGGTTGTTTAGTTCTCTGATTGTGATGATTGTTGCTTTTTCTGCAACTAGCACACAACAAATAGTGTTAATTGTGTGTGGAATTAATTACCTGTAAGGCTATGATGAACTGCAGCACAGAGAAGTAAAAGCACAGGGTGACAGACACAGTTCTTAAAAACTGTGGGCTGTAAGCAGCTCTCCAGTGACTAGCAAAGGAATAAAACCCTGCCATGTTTGTTATACCAGAAACAGATTTATCAAGAGTAGTTAAAAACCCCCCCAAAATAACAAAAAACCCAAAACAGACAAACCCCTGCAAATCAACATATTCTGTGGTCTTGCTGAACAATGAATAAAAGATAAAATCTGTAGAAAATTTTATCAAACCTAAAAAATTACTTTAAGTGAGGAGGAGGGAACCATCCATATTCCTATCCTCCTGGAAAAAAATTCTCTGATTCTCTGGATACTGCAGGTTCCCCTTCTTTTCTCTTCTACCCTGCATTCCTTCATTTCCACCTCACTCTGCCCCCCACCAAGATTTTGACTTTAAGAAGGTCAAAAAAATACCAAAAACATGACAGTTTTGGCATAAATAATTTGAATTGCTTATAATTATATGTGTGCAATACATCATACTAGATTTTATGCCATATTACATGTAACAAAATTTTAGTATCTTTGCAACTAGGTTAAAAATAATGAATCAGGTTGTTAAGACTAATTAAGCTGCCAGTGAATTATTGGGTTTGCATATAAGGTGTGTTCCTTTTGCCCTTAAAATTTTCAGTGTAGGTGATGAGAGCTAACATTTGTAACTTGCAAATAACAAATAGGCAACACCCATCTAGAGAACATGGTATTACTGATAGCATACTGGAACTCTTAACCTTTTATAAAAAGGAAAATCTAAGTGCTGTGACTAAGGGCACAGCTCAAAGGCTGATTGCATTTTGATGGGATCTGAATCACTGCAGTTGAGATCTGTACAGATACAGGTGATCTCAGGCACAATTCACTGCTAGTCCAGTTAAATAACCTCTGTTATAAATAAGTTACCCACACAACTCCATATAAATAAAAGATTTCAGCATTAAATAAATAATGTTAACAAATAAAAAGGAAAGACTGACATTTATATGATTTCAATTAAACCAGAGAGGAAGTATGTTTTGCAAAAGGTTTTTTAAAGGAAAATGAATTATTTTTCACTGTGTCCTGTAAGCTATTCAGTGCTTTTCATTTTGGGAGATAGCATTGCTTAAATGCCATAATAAATGCATGGTTGCACAGAGATGGTGCCACTGCAATTACACATGAGTTGGCATTTTCTCTAAATCCTCCTTTGGTAGTCACTTAGGATTTCCAAAAAATGTTTTCCTTTGACAAAATTTATCACCTTTGGTGTCTAATCAAAACTGCTTATATTGTTAATTTTTGTCATAGGAGTGTTTGCTAGACTACTAGCCAACAGGTTTTACTTGTATTAATGTAAAAAAAAGAAAGGAAAATTAAATGGTAGGGTCTGTCTCTTACTCATCTAGCTGAACACTTCATTGCTGAAGTTGGCAGGATGACTTCAGTGGAAACATTTCATGTAGTTGTTCACCAGTGTGAGACCACATCATCAACAGAGTACAGGCTATTTCTATTTGCATTTATTTGAATAAAAGTTCATATATACTCCTTAACATTGGAAATAATTACCTGATTCACTTTGCAGAATGGCTTAGAACTTAATGATTTATTAAGGACTAGTACACACACATGCAAATCATACAATAATATTCTTGTTTGTTTGGAAGTGCAGATAACTTTCTCTCTAGTAGCTCAGTGGTTAAAAATATGTGATGCTGCTTATTCAGTCTCAAAGTGGAGTGGCTAAACCTGGTACTTCTAAAGGAAATGTAGCCTTTCAACACTACTGAACTAAAAAAAGTGCATATGTACTAGGTTGGTTGTTGTTTGTAATTAATATTTCCTGTGGGGTTTGGAACCATTTCTGATAAAAAGACATAAAAACATAGATAAAAAACAGTGTTTGCTTTGGAAATGTATTTCTTCCTCAAACACAGAAAATGCACTTGGAAAATCTGCTTAATATTTGTTCTAGAAGAAAGTGAATTTGTATATTGTTATGGTAAAGTTTAAAATGTATTGTGCTTGGGTTTCCACTGTTCCTCCTTTTTGAACTGAATTAAGCTGTGGAAGTACATGACATTTAATGGGGTTCCTGGGCTATGGCAAGTGGAATTTGAGTCAGCTCTGCCCTGGCAGCCAGAAGGGCCAAAATTGTCCTAGGGTATGTCAAGCACAGCATCTCCAGCCAGGTAAGGGAGGGAATTGTCCCTCTCTGCTCTGCACTGGGGCAGCCTCATGTAGAGTGCTGGCAGCAGTTTTGGGTGCCACAACACATCAAGGACATTAAACTATTGGGGAGCATCCAAAGGAGGGCCATGAGGATATTGAAGGGTTGGAGTTGAAGCCATGTGAGGATCTGCTGAGGTCATTTGGTCTCTTCAGCCTGGAGGACACCAAGGAAGATCTCATTGCAGTCTGCAACTTCCTTGTGAGGGGAAGAGGAGGGGCAGACACTGATGTCTTCTCTGTGGTAACCAGTGACAAGACCTAAGGAAATGACATGAAGCTGCCAGGGGAGTTTTGGTTGGATATCAGGAAAAGGCTTTTGATGCTGCGGGTTGTTAGGCATTTGAACAGCCTCCCCAGGAGAGTGGTCACAGCACCAAGCCCGAGAGAGTTCGAGAAGCATTTGGACAGCGGTTTTGGGCACTCGGTGTGATTCTTGTGGTGTCTTGCATAGGGCCAGGAGCTGGACCCAATGATCCTGATGGGTCCCTTCCAACTCACCATATTCTATGATTCTATGTTTCTATGAATATGCTGGAGGTTGAACTAAGCTGGTCAGTGCTGTTAGAGAGGGCTGTAAGGACAGAAAGTGTCTCCAGTAGCTCATTTATCACAGGACAAAAATTTCTTTGATAGCATAGTTGAATTAGATACTTTGCCAAGTAAAGCCACCCCTGAGAAAATGTTCATGCCATTGTAGGAGACCACACCAAGAACCGTTTACCTCCTTTTCCATATGAGTCTGGAGTTTCATTAACTCAAAATCAAGTTTTGGGTTTCCAAATGAAAGCATACTGCATTACTAAGGAAGAGAGGAATAGCACCCAAACACAGCACCTGTTTTTGCTCCTACTGCCTTTACAATTTCCCCTTTTATTGTGTTGTTCTAATATGTAATGATTATACTCTGTTTTTCAGATATGTGGTTGAGATTTGTTTACAAATAAGGACATCTAAACTGAAGTGTCTCAGTTAGGTGTCCAAGTGTATCATATGAATGAGATCTCACTACTGTTACTGCAGAGCAAGTCAAGACAACCTCTAAGCTAGTCCAGTCCCATAAAACATACATATGCTACCTGTAGTATCTTGTACAATGGGTGGAATATATAAATATCACTGTGGTTGCAGTGATTTGGATAAAAGTGTTTCTGAAAGATTTTTTGAGACTCACAATGGTGAAGTGATACTTTTAGACCTTCTATGAAAGCATGGAATCTTAGTTTCTTTCAAAACAACTTTAAAATAATGGTTTCCTATAAAATACCAAACCAAAAATCACACAAATAATTTTGTATAGCATTGTTTTCTTTGAAAGAGAACTTTTGTTTCCAAATTTCAAACCTACATAAGTCAAATTCTGAAATATTTACAATTGCTTTCTTTCACAACTTTTATTGATGAAAATTTCTACACCAAACCATGAAAATATAAACTGTGATTTCAATTATGATCATATTTTGGAAGGGGTTGACCCTGGTCTTGTAGTATCTTTGAGTCTTCTCTTTCAAACTGCAAATACCCAAACCATGCACACTCAGAAAATGTGGCATGTTTAAGGAATATAAACCCAGAGAAGATCTAATGTGAGTTTTTACAGAAATGCAGGGTCTAGTGCGGACTCAAATCCACAAAGATCTCTTAAGTATTTTTACTTTCATGTGATATTTAAACAGTCTACCTGCCTTTAATGTTCATTTGGGCTTTTGTAAGCAATTGGAAAGTATGCATGTAGCTGATGGGATGTAAATGTACATGTAATGGAAAGGTATAAACACCACAGCTTGGACTTGCTTTTTTAATCCTGTGTGAGGATACCCACATGTACTCAGTTCACTTCAGAGTACATCCTTCCGTAGCTGGCATCATCATCTGGGTCGAACTGCAGGAAAAACCGATCATTTAGTAGTAACTTTACTAAATCCACTCTTCTTAATACAGAGATGACCTTCGATACTTCTGTTTTCCATCAGGTACATGGTGATGAGATATACTTTGGCTGACAAATCATGCATCAAAACTAGAAACAAGCAAATCTCTACAGCTTTTCTGTTGCCTGGCCTGTAAAAACCCCAATTGTGTTTCTATAGTAACTGTAATGGGACAGCAATGATGTAATCACCCAGCAACCACCTGAAATGCATATTATCTTATTGCAAATACTGGGTAAAGATAAACATTGAGACTCCTAATTGCTAGTATGAATAATTTTTCCACCTTCTTTAACAATTTGCTACAAAGAAGAAAAGGACTCACACCTGACTGGTCAAAACAGGAACCACTTTCAATAATTTGAAAGAGAGGGAAGGAATAAAGAAAAGTCTCTGTTGCCAAACTGTTCTTTTCAAGCATGTACAGTGTAGAAAATGGCTGAAAATATTTCTTTGTGTTTGCAGTCAACTTGTAAAACTTTGTGATATTAGTTGTGAACTTTGGGAGATACTGGTGTGTCTTTTGCTGAAAATAATTAATCAAACTGAGTCACTGGCATACCTGTACCTGTCTGACACTGTAGAGTGGAACTCTTGAATGATGTACAAGCCAAACCCAGAATATAACAGTTACTGCTTGATATTCTTCTCTGCTGGTTAAGCTTGAAAGAAAGGACTTGGTGCATCTCTAAATTTTGGAAGGGATTATAATTTTTCTACAAAAGTCAATGGACAAGTAAAATGAGCCAATCAAGATTTCAAGAAAAATTTATCATGCTTTATTAATTTATCATCAAGTTGAATGAAAATTTTCCTGCTGAATTTGTATAGAAGAGCTGAGTAATGCTTCTGGCAGAAATTCTACCTTCTCTCCCCAGATCATGGATTTCAATGTTTTATCTTGCTGCCTGACATGTCTTCCACTGGACTGGATATCTGCAGGCCTTCATTTTCAAGCAGAGACTAAGACAAAGTTTCAGTCCTTCTGGTAGGAGTTGCTCACTGCTCTATGCCTACCCTTCTGGATCTGAAAAATTAGTATCTTTTTCTCAGATCTTTCTATAAATCTGTTATTAAAAATCTTGGTGTTTACAATCAAAGTCTGTTTGACCCTCCAGATCCACCTCTTATTTGTATATTAATTTCTAGAAAATTAATTTGGTAATTAATCAGTGGTACTCTTAACTTTCTTGGTAACTCTAAGTGATGTTTGGCCCCTATTTGGAGAGATTTTCTGTCCCTGTTGTTCAAAGAACCCAGTTTTCTTTCATGGTGAGAAGAGAAGAAGTGTGAGCTCTTCAAAGTGGTTTTTATATTTCTATTGACTTTCCCAAAGGAGATTTGAACACCTCTGATGCCTGGTGGTACACAGACCTTCCTCTGACCACTGCAGTATAGCTGCCCTCCTTCCTTGCTTCCATTTTTTGCCTTAACTTCCTGATATTCCCTGTTCTGCCTTTGGTCTCTGCTTTGCACTTGCCTCATTTCCACAAGTCTTTTCGTCTGTTCAAATCCTGGGTCTAAGCAGTTTCCTCCAGATTGGCTTTTCAGTATCTTTCTCTAGCCTTGCCTCGGCTCTCCAGCTGCCTTATTTAGTTCTGCCTTGGTTTCCGTCTCTTAATATTAAATGGAGGAACTAATGCCCTCTATACCCTGCCATTATGATTTAGAAATTTTATTTATTATTATCGTAGCATTCTCATTATTGCATAAGTCTGAGCAAAAAAAAAAACAAGCAAGAATGGCAAAGTGCGTATTTAATGACACAATCTTCAGCATAAAGGTCTTATTAAAAAAGACCCCAGCCATTATGTAACAGGTACTTAGAAGAAAGGGGATGACACACAGAGAAAATGTTCTGTAAAATTACAGAGATATCTGTAAAATTAGTTTGTTTATCTAACTCACAGCACAGGGAGAGAGCTGCCTTATTTTCTGTATCCTGAGAGTGCCATGATTTGACCTGTGGAATTGCCAAGCCAAGGGCTTTATTGAAAACAGACCCACATTAAAAAAGTTAAGCAGCAGGTGGATCAGGACTGTAGCTTTGTGAGCAGATGTGAAATGAATCCTTAGGAATGCTGTGTGAATAGAAAAACAAGGGTGAGTGTTGAAAATAGACACAGACTGGGGACTAGGGCAGCAAAGAAATGTTGAAATTCCAAATACCTTTTTTTCTCAAAATCTGAATTATGCTATTGCTTTGGCCTCTCAAAGTCCCACGAACTGCTGCATACAGCATGTCCCTGACCAAAACAGAATAAAATGTGATCTTAGAATGGTTTGGGCTGGAAGGGAACCCTAAAGATAATCTCATCCAGTCTCTCCTCCTACCTCCTCCCAACACCTTCTACTAGATCAGGCTGCTCAAATGCCATCAGTATTTCACACCTTACAGTACAATTCATGCCTTCTACTTTTTTCCACATAGTTTTTATTTAAAACTGGGTGTTTTCCCTAGATAAAATCCAGTGCAGCTGCTCTCACCTTAAGAAGAAAATAGGTAAGAGGCACATTATTCCTAGTACTGATATTTTAGTTTGGTCCTCATAATTGCTTCAACAAGTTAAACAAACACTTCTCTGCCTAAGCACCAAAGTCAGCTGTTAGGAGAACTGTGACTTTGAGGATAGAGCTAAACATGTCTTCAGTATTAGATAGCTAAAGCATGAAGTATCTGTATAATTTTTACAATTTCAGCTAAGGCTATTGCCTGTCTTTTAGTAGATGCTTTATGCATTTGTTTCCATGAGATCCAAGGGGATATACCAATATATGTTCTCCCTCAGTGTGGATCTCTACTCTTAGGATGCTGAACCTTTGTCTTCCTTCAAGCAGCATATTATACCAGAAATCCCAGTTCAAAGGTTTTATGAATCAGAGCACAAATTCAAATTATCTAAGTTTTCTGTACTTGGAAATGTTCATTGACACATGAATATCTCACAAGTCTGCCCTGCTTTGAAGAAAAATGGATCATCTAGAGATTGGAGTTGTTGACCCATGCCAGAATTTTCTTTGTACAGTTAGATACATCAGTCTTGTTCTAACTTGGAGCAGAGTTAACCCAGTTGGTAAACTGAGAATGATTCTACCAATGTTAATTGCTTCAGCTTATGAGAGTTTTAGTATTTTGAGTTAAAACACTTATAGCAATATTGAAATGTTATTTTATTCTTATGGTCTGTATTGTGTGAAGATTTTTTTTTTCAGGTAAACTTTCTTATTCTGCCCTCTTGTAATGATCTAAAGTAATGAAAAACCATGCACATCAAATATCCATAGTGTGTGACATTTGCCATAATTCCTAAATGAAAAAAAAAGCTGAAAATTATGCATCTGGTAATTTAATAACCACCAGCAAGATCCTTTAATTCCTACTATTCCATAAATTCTCTTGACTTAGATGTTTAATGACATAAAGTGAAAGGTCTCTGCTTACAACCTCCAGAACTATTTATAGTAGAAACACAATTTTCATCAAATATTAGAGAGAGGTGTGAAGAGGCAATATGCATCTACAATGCTTGCAACTGGACAAGAGAAGTAAGCATGAAGGACATTTCAAAAAACCCCATACCCAATTTGTGGATTTTCCTCCATCCCTCCAATTCTCCCCATTGACCTCCGATACTTCAGCCTTTCATGGGTTCTTAAAGACAACTCTTCATGGTGCAGGGACTGCCTGCATCCATTTCTTAGCAGTACAGAGTAATTTCACCACACCAGTGAAAGGGATGCCCATAGTTTTTCTTACAACTCCAGAAATGTCTGTCCTTTTCTTTTATTAAAAAATTGTTGTCAGCGCTGGTTAATCCTTTACTGAAGGCGGAGGCTAGAAAATATTAGGTGCCACATCATTTATTTGTTCTCTTGCTGTTTAAATAATGGTCTTAATCTTCATTCAAATGGACCTGTATAACCTTTATGACTCTTTATCCTTTATTTTTTTAAATTTATTTTTTTATCCCTTCATATCTGCACTGCTCTTTATAATTCCATATTTGACATCTGCCATTTGTCTGATTTTTACCAGTTTCCACAATGCCAGAAGGTTCTGCCTTTGATGCTCTCTTTCTCAGTAAATGGCACTTTTCACACATATCTGTGCGTTACATACCCTTACTGATACACCCACCTGTTCCCTGGATTGACTGGGGCTCCTTTGATGAGAGAGGCAGCTCTCATTCCTTGCTTGTGTTATTGGAGTGCTCTGCATGAGTTCATGAATGCTTGATCCAAAATTTGTATCCCTGCATTCCCCAAAAAAATCTTATTTAGCTGGAAACAACTTTAAAATGTCATTTGCTGAGTGACTTCATCCACTTTTCCAAGGACAGAATACTACTGGTCCCTGTGCCTTCAGCCTCCAAGAGTGCCTCAGCCAGTCTATTTGGTTCAAATGGTTTGTGGTCAGTAGGCTGTATCTGTGTTGTTCCAGTTCCTTTTACATCTATGCCAAATATCAAACAAGTCTTTCTCTCACTGCATCCTGAATTTTACGTACCATTCTCAGCCTGAAATAGGAATTGTTTGTTGCTGTGAGATTTGTGGGTCATTCCTATAACAGGTTTTGAGAGTCAGCCATGCTACATCTTGACTATAAGTAGTTAAAAAAAAGTTGATATTTTTATTAATATTTGATCCATTATTTTTAAGTTTGACTCACATCATAATGTCCATATGCATGGATGTATTTGTTTATATGGTGTAATAACACAGAATGGGAAATAACTCCCTCATCACTGGAATACATTTTTCATCTTAATCTCAAACCTGTCTTCTTTAGAAGTGTGAGATGTGGCAAAACTAATCAGGTATCACCTGTCATAGTAGTTTAAATAAATTGTAGTTACCCTTTCTCTACAAAAAACCTCAAACAAAACTCCCTAATTTCGAACAGACTGTTATACTCTCTTTAATTAGTTTTAAGTAAATATTCACTCTTAATAATGCAGAAGCCTTAGTGAGCATGCTATGTTCCTGTATGCCAATGACATTTGTTCTAACCTAACATAATTTGATAGTTTTATGAGCTTCAACACAGTGTCAGTCAGTGCCTGTTCTGTATTTTTATGTAAATGTTCCTGTCATCAGGAGAAATCCTTGAAAAGAGAAGGAGAAGTAGAATATTTTCTAATGGCTCATCCTGAAAAGGCAAAAAATACCATAAAGAAAAACTAGTATGGTCCTTTTGCTGTGTCATCTAACAGTATTTCAAGCAATTAGCTTTACAGTGGGGGCTTGAAATAGGAGAAATTCTGTTTATCTGGGCGCTTCAGCAACCACGTTTTCCAGGCAGGGGTAGAAAAATTGCATTAACTGCTTTCTGTGAAGAATGCTTCAGGCTGATCAAAGGCTTGGACTTTGCCAAGTTTTAAATTTTGATTTAAATTTCTTTAAATATGCTTTCCAAATCTAGGTGCTTTTACTCAATCACGCTGTGGTTCACTGTACTGTAGGAAGGCTGGAGAGGGTTCATACAGCTTATTTCATGTTAGAAACTCGGTGGGAATTTCTGATGTATAAAGGAGGATTGCAGAAAAGAAAAAAAAAATCATGAAAGAGATAGGGAGAAGAAAAATTTCCTCTAGGGGTGTTGCCCAGTCTGGTCCAGCACTTAGAAGTCCTATCTATTGTGGAGGTAGTGTTGCTATTCCAGTATCCTCCTGTGGTCTGATGAAACACTAGCCTGGGAGGCTGGAAACACCTTATTTTGGCTATTATTCTCAAGGCAAGCAGAGCTAGCCCATTTCGGTGGGTCGGATCAGCTCAGGCCTCTCCCTCCCCACTGCATTACTCATTCATTTTGTTGTCTCAAGCATCTTTTCTCAGCACATGTTTTTCATTATCAACAGATAATGCTAATTCCAACCTTTTAATTTGTACTGAAGTACAAACTTGTGCTCAGTATAGGCTGTTACTGGAAAGATAAATTTAACTGCCAGCTTACAGGCAAGGATGGCACTTCACTAAAAAAAATCTAATATAAAGTCTGAATGTTATCCAAATATCAAAAGAGTATCAAAACACAAGTTCTTTATTTAAACCTCAGATGGCATCGCTGAGGTAGTGCAGTGTGTTTGCTAATCGATGTACCTCTGACTGTAAGAAGGCTAAGTTAACTGAAAGTAATTAATATTTTTATATAAATGTTAATGTTTCCACATGTAGTGCATATTGATATCATATTACAATGTCAAAAATTACAAATGTCATTTGTAATTTTACTCCTACAACTTAGCTGAAAACCTTAGAATGATGGAAGACCCAAATGTTTGGTGATGCTATTTGAGAGTTAATTGTAATTTTTTAAGCAGACAAAAAACACTCCCTCAATGAGAATGCAAAAAGCCCCAAACCAGGGTTCACACCTATGTTATGGAAAATCAAGTGACCACCATTCTGTAATTTTTTTTTTTTTGGTTAAAGTTCTGACAAAAAAAAAAAATCTTACATCCAGATATATTTTCTACCTCCTAAAAATGTGTCTCATGGTACAGAGAGTTCCACAATTTTCCTGATTTTCTTGTTCCACTTTAGTAAATATGCAATTGGAAAATACTGTGCTGAATAGTTCTAACAAGAATTTCCTGGATTGTTTTGTTCTTTGTTTGGAGAAAAAAACCAAACAAACAAAAACCCCAAACCAAAACAAAAACAAACAAACAAAAAAAAAAACCAGGAAAAGAAAGAAAGAAGAGTCTTACAAATGTGTAAACAATCCAGGAAACAATAGCAAAAGCTACAATTTTCCCCCTGACCTTGTAGCCTGCTTCCAGGCTGCAGAAATGAACTCCACTGCATGCTCTTCTTTTTAGCTTCTTTTCTACACTTCAGCCTAATTGAGGCTGCAAAAATTAAGAGGGTCCTTTAGATTCACCAATGCCTTGAGACACCTGAGAAGGAATAAGGGCCTTTCAAATTGCTTAAACAAAGAATATGAACCCAAGTTTCTGGCTGTGTTAACAGTTTTAGCAGTAAGTTAATGTGCAAAGTAGCAATGCCCGTACTTTACCAGGTCCTGCCAACCAACTCTCCTCTGCCTGCCTTGAGAGGCCCAAAGTAGGTGCCCTTTGAAAAGACCAGATTGTCCATTCCAGGTCTAATAGCTTGGGAACCAAAGACCTTCAACCACCCAATAGAGATGGTTACACCACAGTTGACAGTGATCAGATACTAACTTTAGAATTCAAAATCAATCTGTAGATGGTTTTCATTCCTTTTATCTTTTCTTCTGCAGTACAGAGTTTGAATGACCACTATCATTGCTCTAAACCTGGCACTTCTTATATCGTGCATGGGCTATAAAGGGCTGAGCAGTCTAAAGAGATGCATATTTACTTTAATTCCAGCTCTGGGAAAACCTTTAACTTGTTCGAGTGGACTCTGGCAATAATTGCAGTCTGAAATAAGTCAATAGATTGCTTTCTGAAAAAGTAACCACCACACATATTACATGCTTCTTAATAGTATTGACAGTTTTCTGGGGAAAATGCGTGCCTGGGGAAAAAAGTGCTTGGTACCCAACAGAATGTCACTAGGACCACACTGGAGAAACACTGTGGGCTTTATTGGACTCAATTATGACTTTTGTGGAAGCAAAATGAGCTCATTACTTCTCACCACATTCCCCTGTATACTGCTTTAGATTAAAAGAAAATTGAATTGAGACATAGTTACAACTTTTCCATTGCTGTTTTGAGAGGCCTGGCAGAGTTCAGCTCCTCAGTTGCCCATCTTAATTGTATCTGCCACCCCATTTTCCTATTGTCTCCTACAATCATTAAGGTTTTGCACAACACCCCAACAAATTAGAATTTGGCTGAGATGATAACATGTTCTGTGCTATTAACAGTGTCCATAAAAAGTTTTTGTAGTGATATTACTGCTGGTTCCACTGCTGGGATGATGACAAAATTGTACAGGATCACAGCTGTGTAACTCCATGCCTTTACCTTCGTTGCTCCCTCTTGTAGTCACGTGAGACATTTGTCTGTAGAGTGAGTTGCAAAAGTAATTTCTGAATGACAAGCAAATGAAAAATAATTTCCACCCTCTTGGAATAAAATTGCATGTTTTACATGTGTTTCTTTTTGGCAGTGCTGTTGTGCATTCTTTATATTTTTTCAAATAAAATGTAGATACAGATTCCTAGGGCCATTCATTTAAGAACTGTTTTTAATGTATATCAGAAAAGATGTTTCTGCTTTTAGTGTTGGAACCACA
>VZSR01003807.1:7601102-7700044 GCA_013398615.1 Brachypodius melanocephalos | reverse complement strand
AGCAGATATTAAAATTCACTGGGCACAAAGCTTTCCAGGTAGATTAAACCTGTTAACTCTAGTCATATAATCGTTTCAGGAGAATTAATCTTTCTGAAGACTGGCTAGTTATGTTTTGACTTGGGAACTTTCACTATCTGCAAGATATTCTGGACAGAAACCAGATTATTATTAAACTTTATTCATCTGTCAGTATTAGAAAAATATTAAACTGCTGCAGAGTCCATCTTCGTGATAGTATATTTGATTTGTGGCAGGCAATTTAAAAGTTTTCTACTGTGTTTACTCAGATTAATTTTTGTTACAAATTCTCCTTTCTATTTGTTCTGCAGAGACATCCATGTAGTTGACTCTTACATCTAAGATAATTGACTTACTTTCTTAGGATGGATTAAAAAATTATATATATATTCCTTGAGCTAAAGGACTGTTGAGGACATACGTATACTTTAAATGCTTTCTTTTGAAATTCTTAGCTTCTGTAGTCTGAATTGGATCTCTGCTCTGCATAAATTTTCCTCCAAGAGAAGTAAGTATGCTTGTTTTATAAACCACACATTCTGTCATGCGAAGTTGAAACCCTAACTGCATGTACCAAACAAATTTAAATCACTTTCTGGATCCTTCAGTGTGCCTGGTTTTTGTAAGCTGTCTTTTTGCAGCTAAATAATAGATGATAATAATGATGCAACATAATGCTCATTGTCCTCATGAAATCAAAACACACGAAATTCAGCAAAGGCAGTTTTAAGGTGTTGCATATTCAATATGGAAGGGAGGCAGAGGGAAGTGGTAGAGTTTACGGACCCATTGCATTTTTGTCTTGAGCAGCCATTGCTAGTTTGTTTTTCTGGGCTTCAATTCCTGAAAAGGTGTGAAAGCTTTCTGGATGGGGGAGTGTCCTCCTCAGGTAGCTCAGTGATCCTGTCTCTTGTGATGCCTTAGGTTTGAGATTTTCTGTTTTGCTTTAGTGGGTAGTTTTTGCCTTTGTATTAATTGGTGCTGGGATCCTTTCACTCACAAGGTAATGGGGGGATAGGGCAGCCTTGCAGGGGACTCAAGGCCACTCTCTTCAAGCTCCAGGCCCAAAGTATAAACAACATGAAAAAGGAGGCAAGCAAGGAGGATGGAGTCTTGTGATTCTGAGTTATTGATTGGATAGTTGACCAGTATATGTAAACGAATGGGAAGTTATAAAAAGGGTAAGATCTTGTGACTAGCCCTCTTGCATCCGTCTTGGAGCCACCTGGGCAAAGCCACTGCTGTGGCTTTGGTGCTGCAGGGTGTGGCCTGGAAAGGCACATAAATAAATATTCCCTTTATTCCTTTAACACTGTCTCGCCTCTGTTTCAGCCTCTTAAGGCATCCCTTGAAGCTGGGTCTCCCCAGTTCTCCTCTGTGGGCTTGGTGTTGCTGAGTCTCTGCCCCTTCACAGCCTCTTCCAAACAGAGGATTAAACAGCTGAGTGAGGGGATATGCAGAGGGGTGGTTACAGTTTTTCTCCAAGAGGCTGCTAGCAAGAACTTCTAAAAAAGAAAATTTTGAGCTGCTTTGACCTTGGTCCCGTATAGCTTTTTCCCCCTGTGAGATACATTGTCTTGCATGTAATTTATTTTTCTGAGTTGGTATGAGATGTCAGTTCCACTTGGCTGCACTTCTTGTAGAAAATCACTTCTTTGCTATGGATTCTGTTGGAAGTCATGTGATGGGGAGGACGAAAACCTTGCACACCATCACTCTATGCATATAAAGGAGTCATTTACATCAATAGCTGGTGAAGTAATTATCTTTTTTCTTTTTCTCTTTTTGTTCAATTTTTTCTTTTTTTATGTTTTTGTTTTAAAAGGCAAGAAATAACAGCTTGTATCTTTGAGAGCAAATAACACTCCTTAAAAGCAGTTGCCAAGCAACCTACATTTACAGTTTTGCACTAAACTCTGAACGGCAAAGAACCCTCCCTTTCCAGCCCCTAAAATAAAATAAAATTGAAATATCAGATATACAGAAGACTCACTATTCCTAGTGCTCAACATGTTTTTGGTACTGCAAAGTGTCTTTTTTACAGTGATATTTAGTGTGGAGCAACCTGCTAGTGTTGTGTAAGAACACATTCAGGTCAATGAAGGGGGATTATTTTTTCTTCCGAAATGCACTTGTTTACCATAAGTTTGAGAGGCAATGCAGAAAAACTGTTGATAATTTTCCAATCAATTACTCAGAAGAAAATTTCACTCCAATCCCCAAGGAATGGTGTAAATCATGACTGTTTCTATAAGGTATAGGGGCACACATTTTTCCCCAAGAGAGAATCTAAACACCTTGCATGTTCTAGGCTGCTACCAGGGAGATGGCTGGGAGCAACCTGTGGTAGGGAAATACTTCTCCCAATGTTTCACATGTTTTTTGGCATGTGAAATTTTTTTGTCAAGTTTTAGATGGAAATACAAAGAGATAAGTGAATAATGTGAGAAGAGTGTCAGACTGCAGACTTGCCAATGAACGCATGTGCTCTAAGACAGAAATTGTCAAGATGAGACATGTGTACACACAAAATTCCTTTATCCAGTCTTGTAATTCTAGTGATTCAAATCTGTGTATTACCGAGACATCAGAATATGAGCAACAAATGTTAGTATGTGGGATTTTGCTTTTCCAAGAGCCAGATCAAAAGGACTAAGGAGAATTGTTAAGGTCAATTCTAGGCATAGCCCCCACTGCAAAGTCAGTCACAAGAACATTTACCTGAGCCCTGGAATCTGAAGATGTTTCAGGGTCTTGGAGTTCAGGTAGAGCTTTAAGTCTCATAGATTTATGACCCAATCTACCATTTCTCTGCTATTCCATGCAGAGTGGAGTAAGTGTGTACAGAGCCCACAAACTCCTCTTTGAACCTCTGTGTGAATCACAACATTTTGTGTAGCTCTATCAAACCCCTTTGGAATTTTGTCATTATTTTTAATTTTCATTCTTAGTTTTCTCTTTTAAACTGCTGTATAGTGTGCTTCTGTGTACAAATCTGTCTGTTGCATTCTAGAGGTACATTTCAGTTGGGAGGGAGTTTATTACAGCTCCTGACAGATTCTTAGCCATTGTGACAGATTCACTGACTGAGAAGTGAGGTCTCCAAAGATAACGGTTTCGAATGCCTTGAGTCTTCATACTACCAGGAAAAAGACAATTAAATACGCATATTGTAGGAGACTTTGACTGCTGAGTGCTAATCTCTTCATTTCATTTTATTATCAGCTCTCTTTGCTCCCTTTTCTGCAAGAGAAAGGCAAACAGAGCTGCACAGATTTTAGTACTCTGTTGGATCACTCTTGCCCTGTGACTCAGCATTGAAGCTGAGAGGCCCATGGCCTCCATTTGGCATAGTTTAAGATGAACAACACCTTGGGCAAGAGGGACCAGCTGGACATAGTTCATTGAACTCTTTCTTTTTTTTTCGAGACATTTTTTTGAAGTTTTTGTCTGTAAAATACAAGAAGCTAAAGCACATTTCATTACCCCACTAGCAGTAGGCACAAAATACATTTCTGTATTGGTATCTCCTTGTGTTCCTGTCAGCAACCATGAAGATTGTTGTTTTTGCGGACACTTCAAGTTGAACGGCATTTTGCACAAAGCTTTAAAGCCTGTCATTGATGCCTTCTCCAAATGACTTTTTCCATGCACAGCAAGTAACAATGGGATGGATCAAGACATGGGCCTGATAAAATATTTGAGCTTACCTGGCAATATGTCAGTGAGCTCCCTTCGAGCACCCAAAAGCACTGTGATTGTTTGCTCCCAGTTTCAGCAGCACAAACATAGAGTTTGAGTGTCCCATATTCTTCATAGTATCTGTAGGCTTAGGTTGCCTTCTGCTCAGGGGAAGGAGGACATAAAATAGTAACAAAGGAGTGAATTTGTGTTGCGTGACTAGGGTTTCATCTAAGAACTTTTCAGGGAAGTGGAATATTCATAGTCAAGGAAGAGAACAGGAAAGATGGTAAGTTCAGCGTTAGCACTGAATAGCAGAGAACCTGAGGTTGGAAGTGACCTCTGGAGGTCATTTGGTCCAAATCCCTTACTAAAACAGGCCCACCTAAGGTTGATTGCCCAGGACCATCCAGGTGGCTTCTGAGTATCTGCAAAGATGGAAACTCCAGATCATCCCAAGGCAACCTGTGCTAGTGCTAGTTGAACTCAATGGTAAGAGGACAACTCAGTGATTAAAAACTCTTGAATGGCACCTTTAACAGCTATACAGCCTTGGTAATGTAAAGGCTTGCAATTAAGGACAGCCTCTCAGAATTTCCTTTATCAAGTGTTTATTTTCTTCCTATACATTATAATACTTAAAAAGTTTTAAGTGTCTTCTAGAAAGTCATGTGACATAGCTAAGACATATAAATTAGTATTAATTTTATAAAAATGTATTTCTTCTGTTCCTGTAATATTACTTTTTCTATAATGATACATTTACATAAAGTTCAAAATAAATTTAAATAGTGTTTTGGGTTTTTTTCTAAAGAGTTTCAGTGTTGTCAGTTCTACATTAAAAATAATTTGAAGATAAGGACTCTTTCGAAGATAGGGTCTTTTTGGGCATTAAACCGAATGTTATTATCAAATTACTCAACTACTGGGACTGGTTTTAATTGTGATTAGTTTTTTTACAGTTCTAGTAAGGCTGCCATAATCACTGGAGTATTCCTGTTAGCCTTGGTGGTGTTCATAAACATCTGGCTACTGCTTCAGAGCACAGAGCCTGAACTTCAAACTGCTTTTGCTATTAACATTAGTTGAGGTCAACTCAGGTTTTCTGCTCTTCTCTGAGTACAATATTGGCTAGAATACCAGATTTTTTCACATCTTTTCAACTATACCTGCAGAGTGCAAAGCTTATTATTAACTCCATTTAAGCTTGCAGAGGTAAGAGGCTAATCATAGGGATTTTATCCTTCGCAGTCTGCATAGTGCTTCTTGTTTTGAAAACACCGTGCAAAGTCTATTGCACTTGTGCATAAATACAATCTATTAACCTGAAAAAAAGATGGAAAATGTTTTTGCCTACATCACAATGTTTTGTAAATATTTCACCCAGTTACCCTTCTGTAGACTGTGAAACAGCAATTGGACATACCCACAGAGCAACATACAAGGAGATGCTGGTGGGGTTTTCTTCTGGCAGCTGGGTAGGTGCCTTCAGTACGGACCCTGTGTGTCTCACTCAAATGTGACTGTCACACCAGTTTGTTACCCCACTAGCAGTAGACACAAAAATATGAGAACTTCAACTTTGTTATGGGCCTTAGTTATTTCAAAATGCTTTTCTTCCTAACTATTTCTACCACCCCAGATATTTGTGTTGGGGTGTTGTAACAGTATCAGGCAACTTATAGTTCTGTGTATAATTTACTACTGCAAATACTACTGCAGCTGTCAGACTATCAAAACACAGTCCTAGCACTAACAATTCTAAATGTACAGAATTAAAAAGAGACATTGGAATGCCAAATTGGATTTTAGGAACGACAACTCTTTCACTGGAAAGGTCTTAGAGGAAAGAGACATAAAACTGGCCTTTGCTTTGGGTTGACTGACACAACCAATTTTTTAGAGACTTCAGCTATCTGATTGCATACAAGAGAGTACCTACTTTTGACATTTATTATGCACAAAGAAAGGCCATTTTACTTTCTTAAACAGTTGGTTTTAATTTATAACAGAATTATATTATCTTTCATTTTTAGTGGTTTGGGGATTATTTGTTTGGAAAATTTTGCAGTATGTTATGTATCTTCCACTTCCCTTAGAAATAATGCAGTCTTCTTTCAACCTCTAGAGTTGGAGGCACAAAGCTTATTTTAAAGACAATTTGTGAGTAATTTTTCATCTAGCAATCTGTTCAAAACAGGTGATGTGAAAAATTAAAATGAAATATTTCACATTTTTTAAGTTTAGTAACTATCAAGACATAGGAAGCACTTTCAGGCTAACAATCCTAACTGTATTTAGAGGCCCAGGTATTCAACAGTTTTCAGAACAATTACTCTAATTTTAAAAAGTGTAAGTTATTTTAAATCAGCTTAAAAATAATGATTTTTATTATTTTTTAATTATTTCCATGTACATCTGTTTCAAAAATTTTTGAGAGCTGGTGTTTTTTTGAAGTGGGCAGTGAAAATAGGTGGGTCACCTTTCCATCTGTTTCTATTTAGTTAGGCTAACACAGCAATGCAATAACAAAATTTATCATACTTGAGTCCTCTGAAAAATATCACAGAAATACTGTATAAGACTTGTGTTTCCACCAAATTTTTTAAAGGTAAAAAGTATAAATGTGTTAGGTCAAATGTAATTTGACAACTTTTTAAATCACATCCAGCAGTTTAATAGTAGTCTAAGTCACAATAAATATTCCATATTTCTTGCTAGAGAAGAGAAATGAGGTGTATAGGTGCTGGCATACCCAGCCAGTGTCCCAGCTGAAATATCTACTCATAGTCAGTAAAATATTTAAGTCATATTGATACAGGAGGGGTTTCAGTATGTGCTTATAGTTGAGTGCTCTGATGAGGAAGTATGGATTTAAGTGTGCTCTTAAATATTCTGCTGAGCACAGACCTGAACTTGTAATGTAATAGTGATCTATTGGATAGGTAGCAGAGAAACCACTGAAATCAGCGAGTCTCTGAAGGGCCATAAAAAATCTGTCTTTGTGGAGGTTATTTGTGGGATTAGACCAATACCAGGAGTAACAAGTATTCAGCCTCAAATTAAATTCAAAGGTGTTTTAACACTCACAGTTTGAAATATGTTTAAAATTTCCTGTAATAATAATAATAAAAAAGCTATACTTCGAGAAAATTCTGCAACTGGCCTCCTTGGAAATACAGACATATTCTGTTTTTTTTAACTCTTAAATTTGTTGATGTTAGATGGGATTCCAGTTGCAGCTGTGGCAGGAGATCATTCAGCAGGTCTCTTCTAGGGTTTAGTATTCAGCTTTTATTTTTTGCATTCAACAGTTCTTAAAAGATGGAACGTGACATAAATACATCATTTTTTTTAAGCTCCAGTTTTTGGTAGATTATTATATTTTTACCCTAATTTCCAACTTTCCTTGGTTTTGTTTTCTTTTACTTCATTCCGTGCACTTTACCAGCAGCTATGTAATCTGAATATCACTTTCTATTCCTTAGTTCTAGGTTGCTTCTCAGGCTGATCCAAACCACTCTCAAGTGAACAGAAAAAGTCATGTGAAATTTGAATCCTACCCAACATTCTCATGCTCTTTAACATTTGCTCCCGATTAGATGCTACTGTCCAGTTGAGATTTCCTCTACTGAGGGTTATTGCTAATCAATTTTAAAAAATCATGACTTGTGTAAAGTAGGGGAGAACATCTGTCTAAAAGAAATAGCTTATTTTCTGTCCATGAGATTTGTCTAGAAACTGGCTATTTAATCCAAATATTTCATAAATTCTAGCATTTCTATGATGAATGTTTTAAAACAGAAAATAGATTAAGTTTTTTGTGATGCAGGTAGGTTGGGCATAATTATTCTCTATAATATAATTATATTGCGAGACTTCACCCAGATGAGTGATTTATTTTTTGGCATATGGCATTTTCAAACCTTGTGCAAGGTGTATTTTGTACCTGCTCTAGAGTTACATTATTGCTCACTATTTTTCTTGTTCCTTGTGCATTACAGTGTTTGCCAGCACACACAGTGAGAGTATTCCAAGGCAGGAGCAATATCCCTACAGTTGTAGGACCAGATCAGTTTTCGACATGTCCAAATTCAAGCAGACGCTTCAAGCTTCTCTCTCCTGCACAAAAAGAAGTGATCTCTAGTTTTTCATGTAGCAATAGGTTTCAAGGCTAACTCCTCCCTGGAAATCACTCTATAAGTGTTCCTGGGACTTTTGTTTGTTTTTTTCCCAGATAAAGAAAAGAATAGCTAGCAATAAATTTCTCTGTACTGGCATTATCCAGAAATCATTTTCATCTGCTAGACAATCCTATACATTTATCCCATTTGATAAATTGATTCTGGCTCACAAAGGCCACTGCAGAGACTGTAACAGTGTTACATGATTTAGTCATTTGATTGCAGAGGGACAAGGGCAGTTCACAGAGGAAAGAGTTCATATATTGGGGGTCATCCTGAGAACAAATTTTGTCGGATGGCTATTACACTGGCTTAACTCTAGTTTTCTCCCATTCTAATTTAGTGCGGTGAGAACTCATGCTGTCTAAACAACCTTGGAATCCAGACCCTTTGCCAGATATCAGTGCTGCTCAGTCAATTGGTGCTCATCTCAACATTTTTAAAGCTGTGCCCCAGGTATTAGCTCCTTGACTCCTGCTGATTTTAATTGAAGTACAACTGCTTAATTTCTCTTTACTTTCTATGTGGTTTTCTGAAAATCTGTCCCTGTAGACGGAATGGTAAATATAGGATGAACCCTATTTGCTAGACAATAGGCTATTCAAAGTACCGAATATTGTTACTCTTGTTAGCAGGAGTGGGTTTCTGGTCATTACCACGGGAAAATGAAAAGGTCACTGTGAAGGAACAAAAACCTAAACTGTTCTGAGTGGAACATGAGCATTTTAGCCTGATAATCATATCCTTCCCTGGCTTTTATCTACTTCAAGTGTTTCCTAAACATTTATAAAAATTATTAGTATTAGGTATTGAATGTACTGTTGGATAATGTCAATATTTTTTCTTACAGAAAAAAGTTCTGAAGCTGAATACCACTTCTGGAAACTGACATAATTGCCATTTAACTTGCAATAAGTCCTTAGATATTTTTGACTGATAACAAACAGGAAAAAAAAACAATAAATTCTTTGGGTTTTTAATGATTTCACTTACGCATCTCACCTGAGAACCTGTTTCTTTATCATAGCCATAACCAAGTCTGAGGTGTGTATTTATCAGGTGTAATTTCATATTAGATCCTTTCCCTAAATATCCACCTATAGAGGAAAGCAGCTGTGGAATTTGATATTCTTTTCATAACATGACTGAGTCAAGCCGAGTAGCTTTAAATTTGTGCTGAGGAAGTGGAAGTACATAGCAACAATGTCATGCAAACAGCCTGTAGCAGTCAATACAAGAAACAGAATATTATTTCTGGACATTGCTAATTATTAATTATTTGGTCTGAGTTTTTCCAAATTATCATTCAAATTTATCAGCCTAGGCATGATATCAATTTTGCAGTCATTTACTAAAGCAAATATTTTACTCATTCATAGAAAAAAATTACACATTAAATACAAACAGAGCAGCAGAAAATAGGGGTAGGGTGTCAGCTGTACAGAAAAATCTGAAAGCAAACTACCTAATCTCATGGACTGTTCCAATAGATATGTCCTATTAAAAAAAAAAAAAAAAAGGCAGCTGTTCATTAGCATCTGCAGTATTCAGATTTGATCTGAATGAGATAGGCCCCAATTGCCTTGTCAGCTCTGAGGTGATTAAAACCCCCCTTGTCAGCTACATAAAGGATTAAAATAGCATTTCCTTTTTTCTCCCTTACTGCACTTTGAATAAAATGTTTGCTTATTTTTTAAAATGATAATCAAATTTCAGCAATGAAAAGGAAGTCAAAAGAAGAAAACAAACCCCAACACAATCCTTTTTGTAATTGCTCTACCCTAAGCAATACTTTTTTTACAATGTATTTCTCACATAGGAAATAAGAACCAACATTATCCTAAGCTAGGTAGATTTTCAGGGAAGAAAATCTTCCTTGAGAATTTTGATGTCTAACTCAGAACATGAAACTAAATCTCCTGAGCTTAAGACCTGCATTTTGGTTTTGCACAGCATTGTTTTCCCATTTAATTTCACTTATATGTTGCAAGCTTATTCTTGTCAACTGTGGCAGTCAGCACAGAATTTTCTTCCACACTGTGGTGTTGAAAGCTTTGAAAGTCTCTCATGTCTAGGCAAAGAATTAAAAAAGATGAATAGAACCGAAAATAATAGATGCCCTTCAGTGAGGTGAAACACTGAAGAGGACACTAGGGGAGAACCTGCATTTAGGTAGGACCTCTCTTCCTGTAGGGATCTGTAGGCAGGCTGTGTATTCAAGGCTGGAAAGAACCCTTATGGGGCATTGTAGGACAAGATGTTACACAAGACTGAATCAATGCACTTATATGTAGGAATACTTAGTTAATAATGCTAGCATGGAGTGATCTGTCTGCCCAAGAAATAACGAAATAAAGTGAAACCAAACCCAAGACCACTTGCTAGTCAGTGGGCAGATGCTATCTGCCAAGGGTAGCAATTAGCTATGCTCTACACCTTTCCCCAAGCATATCAGTACCTGTTGGCACTTCTGGAGACATTTCGTTCATGCAAAAACTTGAGGAAAGAACAAATATCATCATTATTTTGTCCTGATAGACATTCTAATTGTACACAGGCTTTCCATTTTGATTTTCTGAGCGCTCAAAACTCTGGTTGTTCTCCAGATTGTTATATGTACAGATCAAATGCTTTCACCATGGAATATGGGGCAAAATCTACATATTCAGTGTTGTATACTTATTTATGCTGGGCTGCATGTATTTGGCCTAATTTCTTGGTATGAGGACCCTTACTTGGTGGTGTAAAAATAATGATAGCATGAAAAGGATATGGAACATAACTGTGTAGGAAAAGAAAGATGCATGAATCACTGAACCTGTGTTCGGATCCCTAATTTATTTTTTGCCTGATATCTTTTCACAAGAGCAGATAACATTCAGCTTATATTCCATTGCAAGAAGTTGCTGGGAAAATACATTCTTAAAAAGAGCAGGAAAAGCTGGAGGAAGAGAACATTTGGGATGCAGACATGCATACACACAGAGAGAAGCACTTCTTGACTTTATTCCTAAAGTTATGAAGTAAATCACTTGGCATTTAAGAATGCCACGAAGCACTCCTTAATTAATTAACTGCAAGATTCCCTCTCCATAAGATGCTGCTTTATTCAGTACATGCTGCAGACCTCCTCTGGGTACAGGCAGGGCTGTGTCAGAAGGCAATTGCTGTTTGGAATAACTCTGCCTCAGGGAATACTGAAATATCACACATATAATAAACAAATCAGAGGGCAAGAGGACAAGGATGATCAGGCTGGAGGACCATAACTGCACAAATGATCAACTCGCAGTTGACTCTGAATTTCTTTAGAATCAGCTGTTCCAGCTGGATCCTTACAAAATCTATGGGGCCCGAAAAGATTCATCAGACAATCCTTAAGGACCTAGATAATGCCATTGCAAAGCTTTTCTCAATGATTTTTGAGTGATCTTGGGAACCCAGAGAGGTTCTAGTTGACTGGAAGCTTGTGAATGTTGTCCCAGTTTTCAAGAAGGGCAAGGAGGACCCCAGAAACTCCAGGCCTCTCAGTCTCACATCAGTGGCTGTTAAAATCATGGGAAGGATTATTGTGGGAAGTACTGAAAAACACCTGGGGTGAAAAACACCCCAGTCAGGAGTCTCAACCAGCATATCTTTGTGAGGGGAAAGCCCTGCTTGTTGAACCTGATTTCCCTCTAAACAGGATAACCCACCTGGCTGATCAAGGGAAGCCAGTTGATATAATCTGTTTGGATTTCAGTAAAGCTTCTGATGCTATGTCTCACAGTATCCTTGTGGACAAAATGTCCAGCTCACAGTTGGATATCCAGGTTACGCAGTGGGTGGCACTAGCTCATGTGTCAGCTGCAAAGGTTTATAGCAAGTGGAGTGACACCAGACAGGTGACCTGTCACCGGTGGGGGAATTATATAGGGCTCCATCATTGGCCCTGTGTGCTTCAAAACCTCTTAGGTCTAGTTCTTTTCATCAATGACTTGGAGGAATACTGAGGACTTGAAGGAATACTGAGTAAGTTTGCCAATGACACTAAACTGGGACTTGTTGACTCCCTTAAAGGCAGAGAGAGAGACCCCAAAAAAGGGAGGGCTGGGCAATCACCAGCTATATGTAGTTTAACAAGGGTGGTGTCAGATTCTGCACTGGGGATGGAGCAACCCTGGTGGTGTGTACAGACTGGAGAATGAGAGGCTGGAGAGCAGCACCTCAGAAAGGGACCTGGGGGTCCTGGTCTATGGCAAGTTGAATCTGAGCCAGCTCTGCCCTGGCAGCCAGGAGGGCCAGTCCTGTCCTGGGGGGCATCAGGCACAGCATGGCCAGCTGGGCAAGGAAGGGGATTGTCCTGCTCTGCACAGGGGAGGCCTCAGCTCAAGTGCTGGGGGCAGTTCTGGGTGCCACAATACAAAAAAAGATATTAAAGTCTTAGAGAGTGTCCAAAGGAGGGCTACAAGCATGTCGAAGGGTTGGAGTTGAAGCCTTATGAGGAGCAGCATCTCTTCAGCCTGGAGAAGAAGAGACTTAGGGGAGACCTCATTGCAGTCTGCAATCTCCTCATGAGGGGAAGAAGAGGGGCAGGCACTGATCTCTGTGGTGATTAAAGACCTGAGGGAAAGGTCTGAAGTTGTGTCGGGGGAGGAGGTTTAGGTTAAATATCAGAAAAGTTCTTCACCCAGAAGGTGGTTGTGCACTGGCACAGGCTCTCCAGGGAAGTGGTCACAGCACCAGCCTGTCCTGAATTCTTGAACCTGCATTCGAGAAGTGTTTGGACCATGCTCTCAGACACATGGTGTCACCCTTGGGGGTGGTGAAGTATAGGGCCTGGAGTTGGACTCAATGATCCTGATGGGTCATTTTCTAAGCAGAAAGTGTTTGTTATTAAAACAGTTCAACATCACCATTTATGATGAAGTTCTTTTAGAAAGCCCCGTCTCTGCCACAACACCCCACTTACACCACATTTCTGTGTAATGCTGACAAAGTCATGTAGCACAAGGTTGTAACAGGTGGCCAGACTTTGAAGCCTTGAGGTATGATCTGCAAAAATGCTAAGTTCATCAATCTGTCATAAAAATTAATGTAAAATACATACATAATCGATTAAATAAAATATTTCTGTAGTAGTAGTCTGAAAGACTGGTTAGTAGGTATCCTTATTGGATTTCCAAATTAGTTTGTACCTACTGGTTTTCTCTCATGTCTCCATTCATCTCCTATGAAGAAGAAATAATTAACCTTCTTCTCCCATCTTGCAAGTGTGTTCTGAAATTCATTGTTAAGAAATTCATATTCTGAAGCTATGCAAGAAAACGCATGAGTGGTGGTGAAAAGGTAGTTCTAATTTTTAATAATATAGCTGACATCTTGAAGGAACTAAAAATATGCAGAAACTAGTGAGAGTGAACACTATTAAGTAATGTTTGAAGACATAAAAAAATTATTTTTTACTTTTCTAGCTGAAATATTTTCTCTATGCAATGCTGAATTATTTTAATTCAGATTCTTGTAAATGAAAATTTTGCCTTTTCTGTCTGAGAGGAATTTGCATTTAAAAAATGAACCATGTTAGAAAGGAAAAAGAATGAAAATATTTACCTAATACTGAAACAAATTATTTAAATTTTAACAATATTTTAGATTGACTTTGCATAAGAATCTTGATCTTTTTGGCAGCCTAAAAAGTCTGAGATCTGAGAGGGGAGGATGACATAGTTTAAGTCTTAAACACAAAGGAAAAATGAATATTGTTTGGAAAAGTCACCATTCTGTCTTTAGATGCCTTGATTTTGCTGTTCTTTTAGTGATTATTTTTCTGGGAAAATGGAGTGTAGTTCTTGGGTATCTATACCAGCAACCTCTAGAAGCAACAATATCACCTGGGTAAAAAACTGACACTTTTGGCAGTGGCTGTTGGGGCTGAGGAGATTTTCAAGCTGCCACAGGAGTCTCCTGTTTGATCTATTTGATCTTCTTGCTCTGACACTTTTACCATGCATCTCAGCCTGGTCTGACCTCAGAGCTGATCCTCTTTTGAGCAAGAGGTTGGTCAAGCGCCCTTCCCTGGCCTCTGAATACTTAAGAGAGAGATAAGCATTGGCTAAAAGTGTATTTTCAAAAGACAGTCTAATAAAAATTCTGTATGCCCTCACAAATTTCAAGATGGAGTTTGTAAGAACTTTTCAAAAGAAGGTCACAAGAGAATTTTTACAAAGGCAAAATAATCTTTTGCTGTAGCTATGATAGTAGAAATTACAAAATTGTTCTGGATATTTTAAAAAGACATCAATAAAAAAGAGAGCCTGAGGTAAACAATAGACAGAGAGACAGGTATTTTTCCAAGTTACAAATTACTCTAAATAAAATCTTACCCAAGGAAGTCACAGGCAATTTTAGTAATAAACAGCAATATCAGCCCAAGTTTTAGTAAATGTTTGGGATGTGCCAGCTAGGCAAAAATGTTTATTGGAAGCTGTTACCAGTGGGCTCCAAAAGTGTGAGATAATTCAAACAATCTGTATTCTTCAGTGGCGACCAATTCAGTAGCGTTTTCTTATATTAAGCCTAGTCTCTTATGTTTGGTTTATTTACTAATTTTTCTTCAATTTATTTATCTGTACAATTTGCCATATTTTTGATTTAAGCCTGCTCAAAATGAGACCTTGATGGCTGGGGAGATTACTAGTGACTGATTCAGAGAGAAAGTGTGCTTGATCTTTAAGTGTCAGAAATCAGAGTCTGAATAAAATGCAGAAGGTTAAGTACTAATGCACATGTGATCTGGTGAATTTTTAGGAGGTGCAGTCAGGAAGCCATTTGAAATGTGTAATGACAGGAACTTTACTGTGATTACAGCTTGATAAATTCAGCAAATGCTTTTATAAATGTTTTTATATAATGTTCCAGTCATTAGCTATCTTCATACATAGCAGTTATCTATGCACACACCACAGTGCATGAAATCCCCAGACATTCATGTCCAGGCAAGCGTGGTGAACAGGGAAGACATTTTTTCATAAACCCTGATTGAAATGACCATCAAAGACCAAAAAAAGCATCAAAGTATAAAGGATGTTGGGTTTTTTCCTGTAAATTGAAAATGCATTTTTATGGTCTGGAAAGGACAAAATTGTTTTTCTTTGGATACTTCTTTCCTTTAGGACTTAATGTGATGGAAAATTACTTAAATTACTTGTTTTCTGCTGTTCACAGGCCCTATCTTTTTGATATGTCTATACACCATTATTTTTATAATCCATTATTATTATGGTTTATTTGCATCCTTTGTGTTTCACGCGTTTGAAATAGGATGGACGAGTCTCAGGTTCTGAGTTCCCTGTTCTATTTTTCAGCTTGCCAAGAACACTACATTATGTTATGTCCCTCTACTTTGCTCCTTGATGATGCTATCAGGTTCAGCTATGCAGCATTAAAAGTAGCTTTAATGTCACAATTTCTCTAACTCTGTCACATCATGTGTTTACTACGATGAATTCAGATGGGAAGCTTTCATTGTGTTAAGCTGTGGGTTTTATAATAGTTTTATATTAAACCAGAAATAACCTAACTCATCTCTAAATGTATGTGAGGCTTTTCCTCCAGCATCTCTCTCTGTAGAAGAAGATTTCTTCTTCACATGTTATTAATCTAATCAAATTTGGTAACCTGGGGTCTACCAGTCCTGTTTTACTAATCTCTGTGATATGTAGAGTTGAAAAACAAGATTCCTGGTGGTTAAAAATGACACTGTGAGTAAATGAACACCACTTTTTTTTTTTGAAAGATCCAGGCAACTTTGTCTTTATGTCATCTTGGTGATTATTTTGTTTACAAACCCCTTTTTATACAAAATGGCAAAGTGCGAAAAATCTCAGTGAGACTTGACTGTCTCAACATATTAGCACAACTTTAAAATCCTCAGTTTGGCTTGATATGAACCTCATATTCACCTTAAAAACTTACAGGCACTAGAAACAGGCCATGTGTAGTTGTGCTCCAAGTTGCTGTCTGGCCTTCATCACCTTAGACTAGCACATGTTTTCTTTTTTGTTGGTTTTTTGTGGTTTTTTTTTTTTTTTTTTTTTTCAAAATAAGTTTCTTAGCCATGCTGTGTTACCATCTTAGGTACAGAGAGGGTTTTTTTCTACACAAGCTGTTCAAAGATGCATTTGCAGCTGATTTTTGAGCAGTAGCTGGTAAAGTAGTTCAAATGACTGTAGTTTAAATGACTCTTACATATTTTCATTGTTCTTAAATGAGAAGTGGTTAGTAAGTTTAACTGAAGTTTTATTTGCATGTCTCTGCAAATCTGTTCATAATCTGAACATGTCAGAAAAGAGCACTCCTTTTGCTATATGTGCAATCAAACGTGAATAGATTCTGGAAAGTTCCTTTTCCTTCAGTAGGGCTTTGATACCCAGGTAATAATATTTATACTATTTCAGTAGACTTTAATCCAAGGAAGTACTGTATAACTGTACCCTCAAACTCTGCTGCTAGCATCTTTCAAAAATTTGGGGGCTTTTTCCTACAGCTAACAGAGTTTTTAGTGAACTGCCATGTATATCAGCTATTTGCTGCTTGGTCCTTGATGTGTCAGACAGAGCTTTAGCCTTGACTGTAAATTAGTGCAGTCTTGAAACTCAGTGATTCCCTGCACCACTCAGCAAAGTGATTACTACAGCTGCTCAGAAGAGGGTTCAGTGTGAGATTGTATCCAGGAATAAATGAAAGAAGGGGATAGAAGGAACTCTAAGCTGTCTCTAGCAAAACCTCACACTTTTGCCTTCTAGGAAGTTAGTTCCATTTAAAGATGAGTAAATGAATAATCATGTGGTGCCCCAGCATCTTGGATAAACTTGTGTGGGTGATCTATGTGTCTTAAATTCATTTCACTAAACATATGTAACCGTTAACATGCGCACATTCTCTACTTACTCCAGACTGTTTAAATGTTTCTTTCAGGAATCTCTTCATCTCAAGCATGTTTTCTCTTTGATTTCACATTTCGTCTACTAGATTTAGGCACCTATGCAGTGCCTTATAACCTAAGGCAATTCTTCCCAGGGCAGGACAGGGCACAGTAGATCCTTACACACTGTAATTTTTTCTGTTCTCAGAGGGCATTTTATCTTCCTGTCCCTAGAATTCCTGCTGAGAAAACATAAATAAACAAAGGTTTAAATTCCTTAATTCTGGGTTTAGTCTCTGTAATCTCTGTTCTTCTTCAGATTAGAAGCACAAGGCTTTGCCTCCTTAACACAACATTTAGAAGATTGGTTAGTCTTTTGAAACTCCTGACAGCCTGCAGGAAAAAAATTTGGTTTTCTGATAGGGCTGTAGACACCTCAGAGACAGTGAACTCAGCACCATCCCCTGAAAAGCAGCAGAAGTAAATTAGGCAGGATCTTTCATGTATAAAAAAGCTTTAAAACATTCAGCTGAAAGAGAGAATGGAAATGATTAGGTTGCCTCACTCTAGAGGAATATAAAAACCTAGGATTAGAAGAAATAGGCACATCTCTGAAAGATCTGGAAGTACAGCGATGGAATGGCTCAAATGATGAAGTCATGAAATGAAGTTAATTTGGTTTTGATCCACTACCTCACTTGTCTTTTATTTTAGTTTGTTTTCTTTCATATGCTTCATTAAAAACTTCACTAGATGTCTTTAAGTGTCACAAATTGTCTTTGAATTTTATTTCCTAAGGGAAAAAAAATGCTAGAAGAGAGTTACTTTCTCTTAATTTGCTGTATATGTAATCTATTTTTAAATATAGCATCACTTATATGGATATTCTACCTGTTACTGCTGTCCTTTCACATCTAAAGCTTTTTAAATGGATTATGGCTTATTCTGTGAGCTTCCTCAGTCACGTATTTTGAGGTTATTAGTCCAGTACGTGCTCACTTATAGCTACATGCCATCTTTCTAATCTTCAGTTACCTATGCTAAAATTTTAGTAATTCAGCCTACAGGTCACATTCATAAAAGTGGGACACTTATTCCTCTAAGGTTATTCTGCTATTTTCAACTTTTATGGGATGGTATTTTTATCACTGAGCTTTTATGGAGACTGGGTGGTTTTTGACATTTAATTGTCCTGATACTGCCCAATAAACCTTTATTCCCCTCTTTCCTTTTTGTGTGTCTGGTTACTATTTTTTGTGATGCTGCAAGTAACACTGACCTAGATTCTTTGCTTGGTTTTTTAAGACAACACATTCTTCTAAATTCTGAGTTCTTGCTGGTTTTATCACCTCAGTTTTATTCTTTTCTAGTTCAAGAACTGATGGAGTTCTTCAGCATGGGGAACATTTTCTTAAAATAATATCATTGTATTGTATTCAGAATGGGGAACATTTTCTCAAGATAATATCATTGTATCTCTCCTCTTCTACATATATTTGCATCAGCAGAGTATCCTCTAAGTAACCTAAGCAAATATTCTCCACAAATGATATTTTATGCATATGGGAAAGAAAGGAGTTCTAAACGCTTGATGGAGCTCAAAGAGCAGACTATCAGCCCTCGTAATCCAGCCCTGTGTCTCTTTAGTGTCTTTGAATACCAGTTTCCTGCATTGTGCTACCCCTCAGCTCTGGGTTGTCCTGAACAGAGACAGACTAGACAGCAGGTTAATGCTGAGTGCAGCTCTGTGCTAGGAGCTAATACCATCCTGGTGTATTGTTTGACCTTCATGTCAAGAAGCTTTTGGAACTCTAAAGTTAAAACAATCCAATTTTGTACATAGATATAAGTCCTTGTACAATTTTTTCTAGTACGTGGTACTATAACTGTATTAGTTTCAGCTACTTCTGATTGAGTCTAGTCTCACTAAGGTGAGAAATCAGCTCACATGTTGGATACAAAGTTAAAATGGTTGCACAGATCATGGGAATTTTTCATCCTCCGGTAGTTTTGAATGAGAACTGACTGTATAATTATTGCAGAGTTGTTTGAATCCAACCACAGCTGCCTGATCCCTGTCAGGCATCACATCCACAGAGCTTGGTCAATGTACCCAATGCAGCTTTGCTGTACATGGATGCTGGGGAGATTGCTGATGTGGTCACAGTTGTTTTACCTGCTGAGGATAAGGCATCTACTTCCAACCAAGGTCCAAGTGTCTCTGCAGCTATAGCTGTAAGCAAAATTATATGCTTATACTACATATTCAGACCATGCTGGCAAGCCTCTTCCCTTTTGGTGTTTGGGTGTGCCATATTAATAAGGACATTAGATAAGTGTATTAATAAGGACATTAGATAAGTGTATTACCTAGCAGGCAAGCAGACCTCACTGGGAAGCAACAGAAACAGGTTCTTAAACCTTCCCTCCCATTTTCAGTGTTGTCTGAACACAGTTGATTTGCTCCATCCCAAAGAATGGGAATGTTTGCACTTTCTCTTTGTGCTGGACTAGGGGAGAAATGAGGCTCAGCTGGCAACTAGAAGCCAGAAGGTAATTGATGAAACTTGCCACCTCTTCATTATCAGAGTTACTCTTTCCTATGAAATTTCACTATATAAAGAGTACAAAGAGAGAGGGATTCAGATTTGCTCTCTTCTGACATTAACATGCCTTCTGCTCAGAACTCATGATTTCAATTTAATGGTCTAAAGTCATGCACTTTGTTCCTTGTTATTCTACTTCATAGGACCAGTACATGAATTCCTTGGCTTTCTTTTTCTTTTAGAAACAGAAGCTGATCTCACCCTAAATATTCTTTTACAGGGGTCGTAAAAAACCCCATCGAACCATTTTAGTAGTGCTCTATATAACTCATTGGTCCTCTAAGAGCACAGAGTTTGACTCACTTTCCACCATTCTGCAGTCCTCTAGATCTTTGTACAATTCTGCTTCCACTTTGCTTTCAGGGAAAAGGAGATTCTCTCTCCTCTTCTCTCCTTCCCTGCCACTGTTATATGGTCACAGAATATGCTGAATTGGAAGGGATCCACGAGGCTCACCACATCCCACTCCTGGCCCTGTACAGAACCATCCCCAAGAGTCAAACCGTGTACCTGAGGACATTGTCCAAACACTTCTTGAACTCTGTCAGGCTGTTGCTGTGAGGAGCCTGTTGCAGTGCACAACCATTCTCTGGGTGAAGAGCATTTTCCTGGTATCCAACCTAAACCTCCCCTGACACAGCTTCAGGCTATTCCCTCAGGTCCTGTCACTGGTCACCACAGAGAAGAGATCAGTGTCTGCCCCTCCTCTTCCCTCATGAGGAAGTTGTAACTGCAATGAGGTCTGTCCTGAGTCTCCTCCAGGCTGAACAGACCAAGTGACATCAGCCACTTCTCACATGGCTTTGCTTCCAAACCCTTTGCCATCCTTGTGGCCTTTTTTTGGACACTCTCTAACAGCTCTATGTCTTTCTTATATTTAGTGCCAGAAGTGCCTTCAGGACTCAAGGTGAGGCCACACAAATCCAGAGTAGAGTGGGACAGTCACCTCCCTTGACTGGCTAGCAATGTTTTGCCTGCTGCATTTTTTTTAATCAGAACATTGTAATGGCTTCAAGCTTCCCATAAAATGTGTTCACAAGTTTGTATAAGATGAAAACAACACAGTTTCACAAGTCACTGTCCCCTTGTATCCATTCTACACACAGTCTGTAACTTTCAGGCTTTAATATTCTAGTACTCCATTCATACTATCATTGTATGATTTTATATTCAGAAACAGTTTTGGTTTTGATTTTCCTCCTAGTTGAGGAGGTCTGATCTTGATTGTTGTGTTAAACTAAATTTCAGCAAGTGGTAGACTGTTCTAGAGACAGTGCTCACACATTTGTTAGAAGTAAGAACACATCTCGTCTAGACTTTCTTGTGAATAACATTTTATCTGTCTAATTGCATTTTCCACCAGCCCATTCAGCTAAGGACATCAGCTAAACCTGGAATTTTATAGGTTACATGTTGAAACCCACAATCCAGTTCTGTCTATCAGGTGGTAGACTAGGACAAGATCTAGAAGTTTCTAGGACACATCTGGCAAATGCAGATTTAATTCTTCCCATGGAAAAAAATGGAACAAATTTCTCCATGTAACCTTATAGTAACACAAATAATAGTCCAGCATATAGCTTCTGAGACAGATTTTTTTTTGTTACTATTCCCATGAGTAATAATACATCTTTATCTGTGAGAATTCATCTTGTCTCTATCAGTATGTTTCAGGTTCCTAATATATTTTCAAACAGTTTAACTGCCATTGGTAAAACGCCACACTATTTTGCAGTTATATTTAACCAGTGACACCTTTGCTGAGTACAAATGTCATGTGACTAGTTCTTGCTGTTGCCAGCTTTCTGTAAGTGAATATGTAAAACTCCTTTCACCTATCCTTCCATCTGCTAAAGCATAGAGACATTCTGATATCATAAATGCCCTGTATTCAGCCTACTCTGTAAGCATCCTATCCTTCAGCGATTTTCCAAAACATCTGAAAACGCCTAGGCCTGTATATTATTATCAAAATACTTAAGAATAGCAACTTTATTAACCCTGTAACTTTGAAAGTCTCTGTCCAAGCTTGAATGCCATTGTGTGCTCTTCTTTCTGAGTGCTTGACAGCTACTAATAACGACTGTCAAGCTTGGCATGAATTTTCCCACAGATTTTACCATCCCTCCCACTTTGCACACTCATTTGTCTTTTCATCTTTGAAGTCTGGAATACATAGGAATTGACTGCCTTCTCTAGGCCTTCTTTCAAATATTTCTGGAGCCTGATGCTTTACATTTGTTGTATAATTTGGGTCCTATTTCACAATCCTGTCAAATGCACCTTTTAGTCTTTTGTGATGTTCTGTTTCTGTACTCTCAAAAGTCAGAACATCATCTCTGTGCATTTCAATAGATTCAGTTTCTTCAAGAAATATGTAGCACTTAGTGAAAATTGTCAGGAATAATTTTAAGCCAAAGGAAGACCATGAAACTACTACCTCCTGTACAGTTCATCGAATGTGGCTTGCCTTGAATGCCTCGTATCTGGGGAGATCTGTAAAAGCAAAGCAGATACACAGTTAAGTTAGTGAAATAACAATGCCTCACTTCATGGAACATTTTTTCAATCTATTTAGTTCTCTTAGATCTAAACACAAACAGATAATGAAGATTTTTCTTTCCATGTTAGTGGTACTTACTGAGAGGCTATTTCTAATATCTCTTGTCAGTTGTTAAGTAAGTGGTTGAGTTTTTTTTTCCAGCTGAGAGATCTGTAAACCAACAGGATTTATGGCCTGTACACACATACCATTAAGGACAGCTGATCTCCTACATTACCCTTTCTGGACTCTTCCATGACATACAACCTTTGCATCTCATGCTGTCTGCAGCACATTTTAAATTGAGTTTGGCCCAAAATATTTGTTCCTACTTATTTTAATTGTATTATTTTAATTTTTGTTTTCAATTGAAGTCTTCTACTTTTGCTTCACATAATAAGGTCTCAACTGTACTGAGCTTTCCACTGTGTATTTTTGTTTCTGATTCTGATTGTTTGGAGCGCCCCTCATATTTTGCTGTTACAAACTGACCCAAAGATTCTGTCCTGTTACAAGGTCTGTACAAGTACTTTCAAAGTTATTTTCCCAGACCTTGGGAACAAGTGCAAATTTGGAAAGCAGCAGGACTTGGTATGCCACAGGCAAGGCTTGGAAACACACATGTAAGAATAACCCAGAAAAAAGCCATATCAGAAAACCAGCACATGTTTCAAAAGGCACACTGACAAGACACTGTAAATTAGTTCTACAATATATTGGAGTTCCACTGATTTAACCTCGTGCTGCACACACATCTGCCTAGCAGCCAATCCCATCAGAGCTGGAGATGCTGGTGCTCAGTCATAGAGGCTGGTGTAACCAATGCCCTGTGCTTCCACGACCTAATAACATCTTGGTAGCTACCACACATGGCTGCTGCTTGCTTGGTCTGACACGCCTTGCCAACCTTGCAACTGAAGCCAGAACAGCCAGATGCACTCCATTTTTATTGTCATTTACAAAAGGACCGTACTGTCCACAGCCAGACGTGCACAAGAGCACAAACTCTTAGTTAAAGATAAGGTAAACAAGAACGGACTTTATTTGGGTAATCACTGTGCTAAAGATTATCTCCCTTGCCACTACGTTCTGACCTCTCAGTTTCTCTTAATCTCTGAGTTGCACTGCCTAAGTGCTCTGAAAATGCCAAGTAGGCAACAAATCCACAAAACCCCACAGCTTGCTTTCTGTCTCTTAAGAAAGAGAAATGGACTGTAAGTGAGAGGGTTTGGGCTTCCTCCTGGGCACAGAACTATCCTAATGGGGTCTTTTCATCAAAGTTTTGAAGTGGGAATATTCCACATCATTTTTTGAGGCCATTAACACTAGAAAATACCTGGATTCCCAAACCCCAGGCATTCAAAGGTAGTGGTCTCCCAGTTCCCATGCGCAATACTTCTTAAACCAGGTATGCAAAAGTTCTAAGACACAAATGTTCAGATCTTTTTTGTTTTCCCCTACCCACTCCCCTACAAATCCAGACCTTTCTGCCTTCATGGTGAGAGTTTAACGTATGTTTTGACTTGACACAGATGGGAACTGAGCTGGGTTAAAGTCTGCAGCTTGAGCTGTACCATGTTGTGTATTGGAGATGCTCTGCCAGAAGTAATGTACTGTGATTTCCTCTTTCCTTTTTCTGAGGCAGTATAAAGAAGTAATTTTTCTTGGTATTGCTTTTTTTCTCTTTATGAATGAGAGAACAGGAAGTTCTTTGCAAAGCAGCTATTGACAAATGTGGGCTGATGTTAGTTGGTTTATGGTGATGAGATGGTATGTGGTAGAAGTGTGTCAGAGAGGAGAATGGAGCAGCAGTATCTATTTCCATTATTGTTGAATGGGCTCATTGGCTTTAAATGAACTTCTGTTTCAATATAAGAAAAAAACTCTAGGCCTGGTAAATTAGACTTGTGATTTCATGGGGACAAAAAAAAAAAAAACACAAAAGGAAATCACATCTGTCCTTACTGAGCTTCATGACTTTTATTTTTATTTTCTTTAAAGAGAAAAAAATATTTTTTACAGAGAAGGCTGTCAATTGAATACTGGTATGAGCTTCTCTAAGGATTTCCTGAATATAGCATTTTGAGAGGTTGTCTTATTAAACCAATTCCCATCACACACTTCTCTGTCAAATCAGCCCTGAGAAATAATCCTTGCTATTTCTGAACATTGATTAGATAGACACGCAATAAAGTAATTTCTCTGCTCTCTTTGGATATTAGACAACACAGTCCTAAGTTGGAATTCATTGATGTCCACAGCTTTTGAGTCCTAAAGTAGAGACTTCCCTGACAAGGTAGTAAAAACTGACCTAGTAAATATTGCTTTCAATGTCTGTTAATTCCATTACTTTTTTTCCTCCAGAGTTGTTTATTGCCTTCCTCTTTTCTTGGCTGGCAGAATTATATGGTATGCATATATAATGTATATATCCATGACTAGAATATGACAGAATGGTATCTTTTTTTGGGAGTGATATTTTACTTCTATCATCAAGATATAATTTCTCTTCTGTTTTCTGTACAAAAATATAGTTTCCAAGTCATAACTGAATTCACAGTAAGAGTGTCATTGTATTCTACTTATATTTTAGACAGTTTAAGCAGCTCCATGACAAATACTGGCTCGAGCTCTAATTTTGTTAAACATACGTATATATTTTCTAAAATTGTTATTCAGAATACAAACATGCATTTATATTTTATTGGTGTTTTTGTGTCTTGTAGCACAGTTAAACTTGTTGCTGAGGGAAATAAATAAAATTTCATTTTTTATGCTGAGTCACACTTCCAGGGATAGTTCTGTTCTTCCTCTGCCAAAACTGGGTAGTTAACACTAACACAATGCCAGTCTTTCACAGCTAATTCTTTTTAACTTATGCAGCATCCTTCTACTTAGCAGTATTTCAGTAGGGATTAAAATGTAGTTTTCATTGTGCAATTACTGGCTGTCCATGCAGAGATACTGCCTCTCACAGACAAAATAGTGGCTGAGAAGTTTAATGTTCCTCGATCACTTAAATCATGGAAATATCTAGAGGCTTTCATGGAAAGAAAGTCCATTACCTAAACAGTGTGAAAAGGTGAAGGTTATGCAGTGTAGAAAGGAAAAATAACTGGGGAAATAACAGACAAGCAGATGAAAAAGAGAAAAGGGTGGGGTGGCAAAGAATTGCTTGGCTGTAGTGGGAGTCACTGTCCAGGACAAAGTGCATGATCCTGTATCACAACAAAGACTTTGACAACAGCTGACTGGCAAACTGATTGGCAAATAGAGTTCATTCCCATTCATGTAAATTCCCTTTTAGTTTTCATCTGTGATTGCTATATAGATGATACACAGGTTTCACATCTCCACAGCTCTCTCATTGCTCTTCTTCCCCCAATAACAACTGCAGAGAAAAGTTTGCTGCACAAATTTTTAAAAAAAATACTCTAATTAGTAAATAATTTTTGATTTTAAACAATGGTTAGCTTGCTGAATATTTATATTTTATTCCCTTCTAAGGAAAACAAAACATGTTATTTCATGAAGATGTTGTATCTTTTTTTTTCTCTTCTTTCCATTAATATTGTTTCCTAAATTGTCAAATGGGGCATCAGGTTAAATATTCTTCCTTTCCTACAACTGGAAATATGGTTAATATGTAGTGGATAGGTTATGAAATATTTATATTTTGAATTACATTGACTGTCATGTAGGAATTTACTATTTTCCTTTCCCTCTCTCCCTTCTCTCTTAGTTTTAATTCACTCCGAAAATTCTTTTCTTGCCGATGGTTTTATATGTCTGTATTCTCACACTCTTCTTTAAAATATTGACAGATCTGCGTTCTTTTCCAACTGTTGTGTCCTCTGCCTGCCATGGACTTTCTGAAAAGCACCATCATTGAAATGACCTTGATACTACTCTCATATTCCTTCATTTCTCTAACTAACTGAAGTTTACTAATCCTGAGCAGTCTCATTTTTTCCCTTTCGTATCCCCCAGATAAGTAGGTGTTACCAGACCACAGTTAGAGGATCCAGAATCAACCTCATGATATTCATGAGGGATAAGTAATTTTTTCTGTGTAGAATTGCTAGTCCCTCAAGGCTCAGGTTTCTATAGGAGTGTCCTTTGTGTCCATTCCTTCTGACTGGGCACATTAAAATTCCCCATACTTTAGTTCACACTGAGGTGGGAAAGAAGGAGTTTTGATGCACCAGAGATGAAGTAGAGAGGAAGGTATAGGACCAAGCACAGGTGGCCACCAGTAGAAGGTTAAAGGGGACTTGGAAAAGTCAAACATTTGTCCTTTCTAAGACAGCAGGAAGCAGATGAAAGCACTCTGCCCATTTGGCCTTTAATCACATCCCGGGTTTCTCCTGAGGTAGTACCAACTGTGCAATCTTCATTTACTTACAGCTCACAGCACATAATACAGAAAATCAAGAGCTCATTATCTGGCTCTCTTCACTTCCATCAATTTTTCTTCCTTTATCCCTTCTACCTTTTTGTGAGGAACAGTCCTTTTATTCAGAGTTTCAAACTGCTGTTCTTACATTTGTCCCACAAGAGTATTTTTATTGAAAAGGTTAATTTCCTTTTTCCCCCCACATTGTTCTGTTTGGGGTTTTGCTTTTCTTGTTCTTGTTCTGTTTGGGTATTTTTTGGTTGTTTTTTTTTTAATTCATATGATTTAATCTTAAATTCTGTAAGTTTTGTAGGTATTTCAATGGATGAATATAAGCAAGTGTTTTTTATTTTGTATGCTTTCCTGGAAGTAATTGTTTTTTTCTCTGATTTTGATGTATGAACATGGATTTAAAAATTTGCTTTCAGAGCTTGTTGATAGATTTCTGTGAGTGGTTTCTTTGAGATTGATTCTAAACTTTTTGCTTATCATTCAGCCATAGAGTAAAAGGAAATAACAACACTGGGGACTTGTCACTTTCTCCATGGTCTTGAATTTCCTTTTCATTCATACCTTCAGGAAATGGCAATGGTCCACTTGGTTGTCACAAGGGTCATTCTCTCTTCTGCCTGGTCATGTTGCATGTTTGTGATGACTATAGCAGTTGTACTTGTGGGACAGAAACATTAAGAAGGCAATGTTTCCCATCTCTGTTTAAGAGATTGTAAAAATCATTCATAAAGCTGAAAACAGAATGGATGCTGAACCTGGCCATTACATTTAGGTGTCCCTGGCTCTCCTGGCCTGGGCACAACTGGACTGAGCCCTGGCTGGCAAGGCCCTGTCCTGTCCTGTCCTGCCTGGGGTTCCTCCCCAGTTCCCAGCTCCTCAGCCCTCAAGGAGAAACTGGCCCATGCAGCATCCTGACTGCAGGCTTTAATTGATTCCATTTGGCTTTTACTCTTACATCTTTCCTTGTCCATAAATGCAGTATTTTCACTCAAGATAGGTTTCTGCACATTGCCTTTCAGATTTTCTTTGCATATCCCAATATTGAGCGAAGCAATTGACAAGTATGTGTTTTCTGTTGGTCCATGCACATTCCTCTTCTCTGGCTAGATTCATGAAAGGTTAAAGGAAAGAGTTATCTCTCTCTGTATCTTGTAGGAGAAAAGTCAAGTTAATCTTTCACAGCTGTGCCTTTGCTCAAAAGCCAGACAAAATCAGGCCCTATTTTTAAAAAGCTTGCTTCACTTTTCCATTAGTAAGTTGTAACGCCATCATTAATTAATAGAATTTGATCCTAGGAATGCTTCAATTGCTCTGGGGTCAATAGATTAATGAAATATAAAAGAAGTTTTACCTTCCTAAGTAAAAGTGTAAAACTTAATTTATAGTAGCAGATTTGTTGTCTCCCAAGTTACATGATTCTAATGATCCAAAGAAAATTACAGGAATGAGACAAATTACTTAAAGGGAGACTGCATGGACCAAATATCTTCCTAAGCTACAAGATCTCCAGGGATCTCTTCCAACTTAAATTATTCCATGACTGCATAAATAAAGGGTACAAACACAGCTTCTACATCAGAAGCAAAGCCTCCATCTTTTTTTTTTTGGGACAGATGGTCATTAAGATAATTTTCTATCCAGAAAACATCTGATATCAGAAAAGATATCCAAATATACTGCCTGGAAGAAATCTGCCAGTTCATGTACACTTTGGGATTTAGAAGGAAAAATGATGCTTTCTCAGTCTCCAGTACAGAACCAACAAGGGTAAATATTTTGAAATTAATCTGATTATATTGTGCATTAATTTGGTAATTTGTAAAATAGGCACTTTGAAGAATGAAGGCCTTCTCAGTTGTGACTTTGATGTATTTTTGTATTTTATTTAGTCTAATGAAATGTCAGTAGTTTGCTCAATGTATGTTTACTTAATTTCAGTTTGGCTTGACTATATAAAAAGTATATGAAACTCTTTTACTCCTGCAATTTTTAAGCATGTTTCAAGTACCTATAAGAATACATCTAATGTGGGCAAGATTTTGGCATATCATTCTACTCTTTCTAGACAAACATCTGTTCACAATTTTTATAAATGTTTATAACAAATGAGTTTTATATATTTTTTCATAAAATCTTCAATATACATTTCTGATTAGCATAACTTAAAAGGAAATCTATCACTTTTAGTAAATTTTCATTGTGTTTACAGTTGAGTAAGTCTGCATGTTAACCCTTTTTTAAAAAGGAAAAGGCTTTAATAGCTGCTTTTTCCAATCCCTAGATAGTCAGGAGGGTAGGCAGGTATTGCTGCATGCCAACTCAGCATTTAAGTATGCACCTCACTGTGGCTATTCCACACCTCACATGCTGCAAAATGAGGTTACTGTGGGATGCAATATTATAACATTGTTCTGCACGCTAGCAGGAGCCCGTGTGAACCTTTTCCTTATGTCAGTGAGTATCTGCCATCCCAGCTTTCTCAGTGGTGTCAGCATGACACGTGGAAGGAATAGCTCTTGAACAATCTGAATGATAAACTCGTGATCCAGTCTATAATAAGTACATTTAAAGAAGATGGGCACATTTCAGTGGTTCCTCTGAGAAAGAGATCTGATAATTTCCAGTTATATTCAGGACCTTTTTGGTTTTGTTATGGACTGGGTACCTGAGACCTAAATGCCCAAAAAGCTGCTACTGTCCTACTCTAGCTCTGCTTGCTACAGCAGGAACTCTAAGGTTAGCCAGGTGGTGTTGAATTAAATTTGGTTTAGACAAGCATAGGACTGTGCTTAAATTTCTCATTTCATAAGTATATAGCTGCAGGAATAGATACTTACAACTTTAAGACATCAATAATTGCGGAAGGGTAAATCAATAACACTTTTATACATTTTTAAATGCTCTCTAACATTTGCTTCAGGTCAAGTATAATAGAATTGCCTAAACAAAGTGGATTATAAAAAAAATTCAAGGTATTACACCTGTTTAATGTTCAGCAATTGTTCATTAAAAGATTGGCTAATTTTCAGGTGAATTCATTATTCAAATTATTCATTGGTTTCTTGATTTCCTAGCAGTTCATGAGCTTTTCTTTACTGACACAATACAATGCTGTGCTAGTAGGTTATTGAAGTTTAATAATTTTACTTATTCTGTGTTCATTTATTCAAGCCTTAAAGTATTACTTGATTGTCTCACTGGAATGGTTTATGTGCTTAGGAGACTCAGTAGCATAATATGAATTTGATATTTCCCATGTCAATATGTTATTTCAAACGAATGACTTATAAATATTTGAGTGGAAATTATATTATTTATAAGTATTCATAGTAATCTGGATGTTCAATTATGCACATAACGTGAAAAAGAGAGAATGGCAGATAAGGACAAATTTAAAACAGTTTTGGTAGAAACAGTCATTTAGGGAGATATTCTAACATATGATAACTTTGATTAATATCTTAATGAGTTTTGTGATTTTATCATGGGTTCTTCTTCTGTTCTTCATTTTATTCAATCTGATTTGCAAAGCCCATTTAATACATGTTGGTATGGAATGGATAATGGGCTCTTACCTACAGCTGCCAGTCCCTCTGCAGACCCAGTTTCATTAATGGGCTAGCAAAGCAAAAAGCAATTCCTAAACAAATATGTGTGTGGAGGTTCAGTTTTCAAGCCTGAGTGTGGAAAAGGCATTCCAGAAACCTTGTGTGGGTATAAAAAATAGTTTATATGCAAACCAACATATGCATGTGCAAGATACGGGATGTCCTCTTTAGGTCTTTGTATTTGAGATTTGATTTATACTGAGTAAAGGCGTGTAAATTCTGTGTATTTCTCTTAACTCTTGTAATATGAAATGGTTACAGTCAGTGATGGCTTGAGGGAATCAGCTAAAAATATAAACCCTAAGGGGAAACTTTGGATTATGTGTGAAAGTAAGCAAACATCAAGGTGAAATCTAAAGACTACAATTCATGTTATTTTTTGAAAGTATGGTTTGTATGGAAATGGAAATGGAGTTCTAAGACGTTTCTTGCTTTTCCTGTTCCTTGGCAGGACCTCAAAAAACAAAGCAAGGAGAGAAGAAAGGAAGTGTGCTTCCACTTTTTCTGCTTGGGGTTAGGGAAGTCATCTATGCTTTATTTTTTCCTAAGTGCAAAAAATTAATATCCAAGCACCCAGCAAGGTCTGCTGGAGTGACACAGAGCAAAGAGGGACTTGTGTTTACCTGATCTCTTTCCTGTATTTATAGATCTACCTTTCCATGTGTTTCCAGACTGTTTCCCCTTCATATGTTACCTCTCTTTGCAGTCCTTCAGATCTGGCCCCAAGACTATAGTTGGCCGGAGCAGAGGTAGGAATGATTCTATTCCCTTGATGCCTTTAGACGGTTGCACAGAAAAGACCTCAGTCTAACTTTCAGACAGGTTGGAAGAACCAGCAGGATTATTTCTTCCTAATTATCCTTCCTGACAAGGGATTACAGTTGGGATTTTTATAGCAGGAATCACTATATCCTTACTATCCATATTCATTTTTTGGTGGAGTCTTCTTGCACAAATACTAAAGTAAAGCACCAGGAAGGGGATACAAAAATTCTCTAGGAACTGGTACAGAGATGCGAGGCTAAATCTCTGTTTTCAGACTTTTGTGTATTAATAAAATGGTAAAAATCTTGGATTTGACTGCATGTGGCTGAAGTTGTGTCAGGGGAGGTTTAGGTTGGATATCAGGAAAAGGTTCTTCATCCAGAGGATGTTTGGGGTCTGAAACAGGCTCCCCAGGGAAGTGGTCGCAGCACCAACCTGACAGAGCTCAAAAGAAGCATTTGGACAATGCTGTCATGCACGGGTGTGGCCCTTGGAGTGTCCTGTGCGGGGCCAGGAGTTGGATTTCAATGACCCTTGTGGGTCCCTTCCAATTCAGCTTATTCTGTGACTCTGCATTTCTATGGTATTGGAGGCCAGGAGCACCTTAGATGAGGTACAATGCTAAGATTAAAGTTTCCTATTTGTGTGTTTTTTTTAAAATTAGATATTCTTCTCTGCACACATGCTTCCATTTGGAAAAGATACTTAGCTTTCATGATGCCTCGTGTTATGAATTTCAAACATGCAGTGCAAGGATTTCATCCACTTGTCAGTCTAGGGTGAAAACGCGTATCGCTTTTAAAAAATCAGCCATCGCCTTAGAGAATACCTGAATGGTTGCTGATTTTCCAAGATATGCAGCATTGTGCACCCTTGAGAACAGTAAAACTTTTCCTGCATAAAAGCAGCAACTACATTTAAAAATGCCAAACTTATCAAGCATCTTCACAGTAGACACTCTCCAAGATATTGCCTGCATGATAGGCAGTGAAATTACATTATGCAAATTGCATGCAAATACATGCACCGCATATGATAATTAAAACTTTTGTAAATACATATTTGCAAAATACAATCCATCATGGTCCACAAGGTTATAATCTACATTTTTAAATGAACAGTGCAAAAACTTTGAGCATTCACACAGAAGTGAATGATGATAATTTGAAACACAGTGAACTATCATTTACCATCTTAAGGTTCTTAACAGAGTGTTGTTCATTCAAAAAAAAAAAAAATCCCTGATTGAATAAACAAAAGTTTCAAGCCCTTACCAACATTTTTGTTTGTGTGAAATATAATAACAAATGTGCTACTGTGACTGTGATCCTTCAGTAATCATGAATGGGAAGCAAAAAATGTTGTATGCAATGTCATGAAGCAGAACTTGACAAGAACAGAAATTGTACCAAGAAATGTGACAAATCACTTGCAGGAAGTGGGCTTGGAATTATTTTTAAACTTTTTAAACTTCATATCTCAATTTCTCTCAGGAAATAACACCTCCTGCAGGACATTGTAGTTGAAACCATAATGGGTACACAGAGCTGTCTCAAACAGAGTGGGGTTAACTGGTAAATCATACCAGTCTCTTCCTCAGTCACACTGATCCTCTCAAGAAATAACCAGCCCCAGGCTTGACATGCTCTTCCATCTATAGTGCATGGGAGGTTTACAGCCCACAGTGCCACAGTAATGTTGTATGAGATTTCAGTCTAAAATCTGCACAGTCTGGCACCAAATGTTCCTCTTGTACCTTCTCTTGTGTGTGCGTGACATCATCAAGGCAGCAGTCTTCTCTTCACTTCACACTAAAATGAGCTTTCAGCTCGTTTTAGTCAAGACTGCCTTATAGAGGTGAGCAAACCGGAGAAATCTAAAAGAATTCAGGATACATTTGACCCCAGCACAGTTTGTAGGAAAAGCAAACAGATACGAATCCCAAAGTACCTTGTGACAGTGGCTGAAAAAGACAGGGAACTTGGGAAGATGATGGCTCCTACTCATCTCCATCCATACATGCAGGAGCCAAACTGGCCTATACGGAGGCCTATATCAGTGGAGGTGATTTTCCAGCTTTCTGCTTTTGTGAGACCCCACCTGGAGTACTGAGTCCAGCTCTGGGGACCCGGAAGATTTCGGACCTGTTGAAGCAAGTTCAGAGGAAGCTGCCAAGATGATCAGAGGGATGGAGAACCTCTCCTGTGAAGACAGGCTGAGAGTTATTAAACCTGGAGAACAGAAGGCTTCAGAGCCTATAGCACCTTTCAGCACCTAAAGAGAGACTACAAGAAAAAAAAATGTAGAGAAAATTTTTACAAGGGCTTGTAGTAATAGGACAGGAAGGAATGGCTTTTAAACTAAAAAAGGGCAGGTTTAGATGGGATATTAGGAAGAACTTATTTATTGTGGTCATGATGAGACACTGAAACTGGTTTCCCAGAGAACCTGGGGATGCCCCATCCCTGAAGTGTTCCAGGCCAGGCTGAATGTGGCTTTGAGGAGCCTAGTCTAGTGAAAGGTGTCTCTGGCCATGGCAGTGGGGCTGGAACTAGATGAGTTTTAAGGTCCTTACAACCCAAGCCATTCTATGATTTTATATTATCACCTATTTGTTTTCCTTTCAGCTGAGAAAATTTAGTGAACTTGATTCTTCTGGTTTTGAGATCAGCCAGTCGTCAGCAGGTCTCAGGTGACTGACAGTACATAGCCTTTCAACCTGCTCTTGCCAGCAGCGACATACAGGCTTATCTGTAGCCATGGGATTATTTTCCTAATATTGCTAGGACTTACAACACAGGTAAAATTAAAACTATGCTTTTAGAAAAATCCTGGTTTACAACTAAAGAAGGCTCTCCACACCCTTCAATGCAAATTTGTAATTCTAGTGAATTAGCTAAATGAGTAAGCAGAAAAATGGCCTTTTGTTGCCCATGTTTGCAACCATACTCATTAGCAATAATGATCAGCACCTTTAGCTGACATTGCTGACTGCTGGGATTGACTGGCAATGCATATGCCTGAGGAGGAAAGTCACTTTGTGAGTTGCTGACTTGTGAGTATTGGACAGCGTCAATTTTCTTTACATGGCATGTTCTGTTTAAGGCATGTATTCCACAGACACTGAATATCTTTGGTAGTGCTCCTTGTTGCTGGAGAATAGGTCCATCCTCCTTCACAATAAAGTAATTGTGCTTTTTCTCCACATCAGGCTGGTGAAGTAAAGAATTCTTTTAAAAAATCTACTCCCAGAAGAAGGCAGCTGAGCAGTCAGCTACAGAGCTGTTCATGAGTAACTCTGGGCCTGATTCTGCCACCTATAATCATAGCAAGTGGCAACACTGATTTTATTTTTCCTATGAAATTATTCCGCTTGCCACACTGCTACTTTTTGGGTTGGCCTTAGGCTGAGCTCTGAGTTTCCATCCATTCTGCCATTAAAGAAGAGGAGTTATACAATTCTTGTATGCAGACAGGAGAATGTGTGCAGGCTTTTCCAGTGGGGTGCTGTCAGAAAAGACTTCTATAAAATGAGAAAGTGAAATTTGCAGGCTGCCATGTCTGACCAGCTCTGGAAATTGAGAGCACTGGCCTTTGCCAGAATCGAAGAACAAATTATTTAGATGCTACTTATCATGATCTTGGGTTTTGTAGCATTTTGAAATATCTTTACATAAGCAGTATCTGAGCCTCTAAAAAAGCACTGTCTGACTACTACACAGAAAAACAGTTTTGAAAAAAGCACTTTCCAATTAAAATATCCAGCCTTTAAAATATATATATATGTGCATATAATCCAGCATAGAATAATTGTTTTTAAAAATACAGATATTAACATATTAACAAAATGTCATGGCACTTTATTGAATGTTGAGTTCTCTGAGTGGTACTGTCCTCATACTTAAATGCATTAGAAGTTTGACAAAACAGCAGGCCAGCTGGCAGCCTTAAGAATGTGGCAAGAAGGCATTCAGCCCTGGGCTCTGCGGTGATGTATATCAATATGACAGGGGGAGGTGTACTGACATGGGCTTTAGTTTTGTGGACAGGAGGCAAGGCAAGAACGTAAATTCTGAGCCTTTTGTGTCAGTTACGGTCACCTAGCTCCCTGCTACCCTGTTGGAATGGGATGTCTGCAGGGAGCCACTGCGAAGGCTGAGCACTTGAAACTAAAGAGATAGAAATCATGTTAATATGATTGATTTATTTGGTTCTATAATGACAAGAATATCTCCTGTAGGCAGAAGGATTAGTGCAGAAATATTCATTTAGCATTTAAAAGGGCTTCTTGTTCTTAATTTCTTTCCTTTTATAACTTGTCCAGAGAGAAAGAAAATATCTCATCATGAATGAAAACTTCTTAAGAAAACATAACCTCAGCTAATGCAAAGGGAGTGGCAGCTCTCCAATCTGAGGAGTCTAAATCAATTGCCCTCTATAGGTTTGGTCAGTCAGATCAAAGCATTCAAGGGTGTGGGGATCAAATTGCCAGTCAGTATCCTTGACTAACAAACATGTTTCTTTATCTGTGAAAGGATGCAAACTCGACAATAATCACAGGGAAAGCAGTTCTCATAAACAATAGCATGTTTACTCTTGTGGGTTTGCCTGTTTGGAAAAAGCATCTGTATGAGTAACACTCTAAGCACTGTGCTGAGAAGCAGAGCAGAGCTGCTGCTGCATCACTTAAGAGTTAAGCCCTGAAGAGATGAAAATAGGCGGATTGCTGGTTGTCTCATCAGCCCTTGTGAAAAGCAGCTGACAGTATTCATGTTTGGAAGAGGAGAGGAAATTGGAAATCCATTCCATCTCTCCCAGTGTTTCAGTCACAAGAATATATGTGACTGCAGTTCAGAGAACATAGGGAGGGTAAGATGCCTAAGCCACAATTCAGTGATGTCTATTGTCACATATTAACAGAACAGTAAACAGATTAAAAAAAAATAGCTTTGTTTCTTCAAACTCCATCTGTGATAGTGGGAACTAGGGCTTCTGATCCTCTGGGGTAGCTTTGAGCTTTTTCCCTTTTCACCTGATTTTTGTTTGTGAGTGAAATTGAAATTTGGATTTGGCATCATTAATGTCAGCCACCAGACTGGGACTTGGACCAAGAGCAGCTTGCAGTGTATCAGTGATCATTTTGACTGTGATAAACACCACAAAACCATAACAAAAGCTGTTCCTTCTCTCCTAAGAGCAAAAAGAGTGGTTGCTAGTTTGACACCCACATGCTTTTCCCTCCCTCACTGTTTCTGTCATCACACTGTAAACTCCCTCACACACTTTCAGATCAACAGTTGCACGAGATACCCAGCATGTTTCACGGCTAGATTGTCACACACATGGACACTTACCAGGGATGGCAGTTTGGGTAATGGATATTGGGCAACCTCCTGAAATCTGTAGTAAAGGCCCACAGAAAGAGGGGCTAGCAAAAAATGCTATGTGTAATGCTACTTGCTATGCAGCAGCCTGAAAGAAGGATAGTAGGTGGAATGTACTTGTTCTGACAACAAAGGAATAGTAGGTGCTTCCTTTTTAAAATGAAATTTCATTTTTATGTTGACTCAGCTATTGGTCTTGTGATCCTGTCACTAACATTTACACTGTCATCTGACCATCAGTATCGTGCTGTTGCCCAGCAATAAAAATGTCCTTTTTTCCCCACCATCTTCTGGATCACTATCCATTTATTCATATGACACCAGGGGTGCAGTGCTTCCAGACAATCTTTTTGTAACATGTATATCAACAGCAAAAAGGAATCCAGGAAGATATTGTAACAGGATCTTGGATCTCCAATAATCTTCCCAGACCTGCTGGTAGGGCTGCACATCCCACTTAGGGCAAATTTCAGCTCAGTCAGCCTGCAGCTGCCAGAATGGCACAGATCCCATAAGAAACCAGAGGATTTCTCTTTGCTTCCTTGACTTCACTGAAAGTAGAGCAAAGCTCCCATATGAGGTTCAATACCTATGGACATTTTTTTCCCTCTGATTCCAGTGCTTTTTCTTGACATATTGCTGAAGATAAAACTTATCAGACAGATTTTACAATTTGAGGAAGTTGAAGAGAGAATAAAAAATATTTGGGGCCAGAAAGAGACAAAGAAACATTAGGTCACAATCTGTGTTCCAGTTTAGGGGAACTTTTCAATGAGCTACCCTCAGAGAATTCATAGTACGCATTTTACTGTTTTGCAGATTTGCTTAGGTTTGCCTTCAGAGTTTGTGGCCATTTTCTAAGCTAAACATATTGGGGAAAGGGAGAGAAAAAATAAATCACTATTTTTTCGTTGGTAGGAATTCAAGCAGTAGTGAAACTACCTCGTTTCAACAAGGTCTTGTAAAAAATGGCTCAATTTACTTAATTTTTGTGACCCGCTAATGTTTCTGCTTGAGTCTACTGTTTGAAAGTCAAAAACATTGTGACAAATAATGAAGTAATTATGCATTTAGGACTTAATTACTCATCCTGTAAGAGTGATCTGTTTCTTCCTTTTCCCCCACATAAGAAAAAATAAATATTGTGTCTTTTTCTTCTCTCCAGTGAAAATTTTCATCTTGAATTATGTGAAATCCAGAAATTTAATTTTCAGGGTTTTACTTTTGTAAGCTTATCTAGACAAGGATTGTCTAGACCACAGTCTGTCATGAAATAGTCAGGGGTGCATGGTACATTTTATTGTTTGTCCTCAGCGCACAGACAAACGAAGAGTGAGGGGGATGCAGAGATGTTGAACTGTGGCTTCTTTCCCTCTCCAGGATTTCAGGCAGTCTGTTGGGGCAGGAGGCAGGGGTGTGGACAAATTGTAGGTTTTTAACTCTGTGCATGCCTGTGGCAATTCAAGTGCAGCTGCGAGGCCAAGGCTGAGCCAGGTGGGTATCACCTGGGCTGTATTGGTCCAAGACACTGACTAAGCTGCACCCCAGGCTGTGGGAAGAAGTGACCAGCAGCTTCTGCCAGGTTCAGCTTGAAAGAGAGAATCCCCTTGGGACACTTCCAAAACTGCTGTCTCCCTCCTGTGACCTACACCCTGCAACTCAGCCAGTTCATTGCTTTTATACTGCATGTGAAATGCAACATGCACACACGTCTATCTCATGCTGTATGAAGATATTTGTCAACAGTTTGTAAACTCAGAAATCCTGAGTGGTTCTACTGCAAGGCCTTGGCAAAGGGGGAAACAGAGAAGAAATCCTGCCTTGAAGGTGCCATGTAGTGTCGTCTTAAAATAAAAATTTGTGAGTTCCCGAGACTAGGTTGAAAGGAATGTATTGATTACTCTGCACTGCCAGATGTCCCATGCCTCAAATAACTTCCATAATAGAGCTTCGTGTTGTGTTTTCAGTGTGAAAAGAATTCAGTACAGGGGTTTTCCTGTCTTTTTATGGAGAATTGCCATTTTCTTTATGGGTGCTTAGAGCAGAGATGCAGCAGTTGGTGTGAATGCCAACTAAACCATGCAGCTGTTAGTTTGGTGGCTGAGGACCAAAAGCTCACACATGTCCAGTACGTAGTCACTTTACAGCTGTTTGACCAGGACTGTGACAGAGCTTGCTACTTCAAATCATCTATATTTTCTTTTGTGGAGGCCAAGGCACACCTGTGCTGAGTGTCTCATAAATGCTCTCAGCTGGTGATGGTCTGCACCACAAAACTCTTCTAAAGGCTGTGTGAAAAAGGCTTTTAACAAGGACCTTCTTTCAATTTGTCTGGAATTCAGGATGCAACTCTGTTTTGGGTGAATCTGAGACTTCTTTCAGTGGTGAATTGCATTTTTCCTCTTGAGCTCTTTGCTGCTGGAAGTGCTTCATCTGTCTGCTATTCACAGAAGCAGTTCAGCTGATTTGATTCTCAGACCTAGATCTGAGGTGCCAGAATAATCTATTTCTCTCATTACATGTCCAGCATTTTAAGATAAGGCAATGGCTAACTTACATTTGCACTTAAATTAGACTGTAAAAGCATTGTTCTTAGGGGATGCTAATAAGAACTGGAGAATGACAATAAATCAATGGACTTTTAAAGAAGGAGAAAAAGAACAAAAGAACTAAACTAAAGCTGAGATGCTAAGCCCAACAGACTTTGTTCAAACCTGTTAAGATAGACTTTCCATGAAATAATGTTGTCAAGAAAGAGTTTTATCTTCAGGTTTGCAAAAGCATCTCATATATGAACAAACAGGGAAGTAAAGTAGAAAACTGTTGTTTCTTAACTAAAAAAAAAAAAAAAAAAAAAAAAAAGAAGAAAAAAGAAAAAAAAGAAACAAGGAAGAGTGGGGAAAAAGCATGTTATCACAAATCCCGTGCAGTGTGAGAATGGGATGTGGTTTTCTTTCTAGTTTGGTCGAGTAGCCTTACTCCATTCTCTTCCAACAGAATGCAATTCTCACTTCATGTTTGATTTGAATTGCTCTTCTAGCTGTATGATCCATGCATGCTGAGGTCTATTTTGAAAAACATCCAGGATCCTGGCTCGTTTTCCTTTTCATCAACAATAATTTTCTCAGTTTCCACCTCTTACAGGACAGCAGAAATTAGACAGAATCTCTTCAGTCACAGAGACATCGCAGCACAAGCTATGCCTAAATAACCTTTCCAGAAGGACAAGGAAAAAACCTCATTATTCTGGATGAGTTAATGAGGACTCTGCACAAAATCAGTCAGACTGCTCATTACAAGTTGCTATCACTCTGCTTTCTCTGCCTGAATTTTACATCTCTAGATTCCCCATTAATCACTTTCTTCCAAGGGTGCCGTCCTGCCTTTGGCTGGTCGCTTTTTCAAAACAAGCTTTCTGCCTTTGTGTAATAAAAGGTTTTTTCACCTCTTTTCAGTGATGGTTGGGCAGACAGAGATGAAGTCATTGAAGGTTATGAACCCGAAGCAAATGGAGGCATTACTATCAAACTGCAGTCTCCCGAGGTTCTGGCGTTTGATGACTACTACTTGAAGCTGCGTCTGGACACCAACACGCGCAACCCCTGGTTTCCCGAGTTCTGGCAGCACAGATTTCAGTGCCGCATTCCAGGGCACCCACTAGAGAATCCCAACTTCCAGAAGAATTGCACTGGTAACTCCTCAAACACTTTAAATATTTTTTTCCAGTTTTTGAATCTGTCCTCTGGCAAAAAATTTTTTCTTGGTTCTGGTTTGAGTTTGAGCTGTTGTTTTATTGGTTTTTTGTTTGGAGTTTTTATGTTTGGGTTTTCTTAGTTTTTTATTTAGAATTAAATGTTTGTTGTTTGTTTTTATTTTATGCAAGGAAAGATGGTGACCTCAAATTGTACAAATAACAATCACAGTTCTGGTGGGAGTATATCTGGTGCTGGTTGCACAGCCTCCTCTCAATTTAGTTGTGTTCTCTTCTAGAGTGACTTGCTCCCTTTTTATGTTTCAGGGCTATGCTAAGGCTGAGTGCCCAAGTTTGTAATATGGCTTGTAAAATATAAAGAGCCATGAAATTTTAACAAAAATAGGAACAAATTTATACTTTTTTTCCTCAAAGTCAGCTTTTCTGATCAACTGAGGGATCAGGAAACTCACAGACAATATTACAGCAAGAAACCAATTTTAAGGAAAATTGATGAATCCTAAACTTGGCCAGCCATCTGCTTTACCTTTTTTTTTTCCCCTTAACTCATTAAAACATATACAGTTTGTTTCTACTGTGTAGTATTCACATAAAAAACATGTCTTACACATGGAAGTAACTCTTTACCTCATAGCAGGGGAATATGTCTACATTGGTAGACTCTGACAGTTAATAGTCAAGTCAGACATTCAGACCTCTTTCCCTCCTCTAGAAAGCTGTAAATTTTGCATGAAACCTCTAAATATGTGATACTTCTTAGGGTTTGCTGAAAAGCAATCGGCTCTTAAATTTGGTGGTGTACAACCAATAACTCTCAGGCTTATTACACACAACTGAAAAAATCCATAAATGTGTCAAGTCACCAAAGGGAAACATCACAAGGTATCTTTCCCAGTAATGACATACCTAGAGAATCAAGATATCTCCATGTCCACAGCAAATCTGTGGGCAATACCATACTTATTTTTATTTAACTACACAGATCTGACTGCTGTCTGTCTAGCACCACCAAAGCTTTCTGTGCACATATCTTTATCTGACATTTGTGGAAGGTTAAGAATGTCACTTTAAATACTAGCAGCTTCAAAGCTGTTTGGTGGAGACTTTCTCTCCACGGAGGTCTAGTATGACAGTGCCAAGAAACCGCCTTCTTCGTCTCTCACAGATTTGGAGGCAGGCCTTTTCACAAACTCTCTGTTAAAAAAAGGAGTCTCTTGCCTCTCCCCTCCTTCACAAATTATCTCCATACACAAATTTGAAGGAGAAAATCCATGCTGCTCAATAAAAAATAAGCACTAATATTTTAAACCCATTAACAGTGCCAATAGGTGATCTGACTTTTTGTGGTACTACAAATTTAAGAACTTCTGCCACTCCTATTTCACCCTCAGAAAAGAATCAGTAACCGTACTGGTATCAAGCACCTTATCTCTAGTATATCTAAGAGCTTTTACTCCTACCTCAATATTCCTATGAGAAGGCACATAGGACCATGGATCATGGAAAAAGCTGAGTACCCTGTGGTCCCAGGAGTCCATGCACATTATTAACAGGTGTTGTTATGGGTCATGACCTCTCTTGTATTACAGAAGTGTGCTACTAGTCCTTACTGAGAACAAAACACACTCATACTTTAACAGAGACAGCAATTATTAAAGGCAATACTGCTCAAGTTCGTTTTCCATGTCTGGAGAGCTAACATCTTAGGAAACTATATCCTGAAAAGGTGAACCATGTACAAAAGTTCTTGTGATAGACAAGCATAGTGTAATAATTGTATTTACAGAGCAAGGGGTTTCCTAGGAGCACCCAGAAGAAAAAAAATAAGACAGTGTTGTTCTTTGAATACCTTATTAAAAATATTCACAATATTTTAACCTATCCATCTTTTGAAAAGGAGATTAATAGCAAAATTTGTATCTCTTGAGAATCTTCAGTTACTGCCTGCCCATTATAATTTACTCATATACGATCTAATCTGTTTGCTGAGTGATTTATTCAGAATTGCCACAGGCATGTGAGGTTCAATTTTTGTCATTCGTGGATAGGCAAGGACTTCTCCTCAAGCAATTACAGCTGCTGGATCTGCAATTTCTCACACCCTCTTACTGTCGAGTCAGCATTAGCTTGGGATTGCATATTCTCTACAAAGCAAGGGAAAGCTAGTTCCTAGAAATCTCCCTTCTCTGATGACAGGAATTACTGCTGGAATTCCCTCATTCAGTCTCTGTAAAGACTGATTTTGTCCTTCAGAAATTCTCATATTACACTGAGCCCTGAATGTACATACATATTTTGGGAGGAAAAAATATATCTGCTCCAAGCACTATTGGAAGGAGGAAAGTCAGAGTGTGCTCTACTCCATGGAGGCTGTAGGATACCTAACAGTTTTCCACATTTTCAGAATAGCTTGTCTGGATTACTAGAACTAGGTAGTAGTAGCAACTAAGTCTTGAGAGGAGAAGAAATCCATCAAGACTGTTGTAGTTACTGCTCATTTGGATCATCCCTTCTTGCAAAAATTAAACAACTTACTTTTCCCACTTGGGTGGCAGCCAAATGAGTGGGAGCTATTTTTGACTCATTCTTTGCAATGTTTTAGCCAAGTGCCTCTTGTAACAAACAGAACGCCTTTCCCTATCCCTCTCTCCTTCCCTCTTTCTCCAGCTGCTGTAGGAGATATTCTTCCTCAATAGGATTCAAGTATAGAAATTTTATTATATGTAGATGTACTGGGTCTGGCTGAGATGGGCTTAACTTGCCTCACAGCAGCCCTCATAGTGCTGTACTTTGTATTGGTAGGTAGAAAAGCGTTGCTAACACACCAGTATTTTAGGGCACTGCTGAGCAGTGTTCACACAGCATTGGAGCTCTCTCCCACCCCATATCCCCACTCTCAAAGGCTCGTAGGCTGGGAGCGAGCAAGACACCAGGAGAGGGCTTAACCAGGACAGTTGACCCAAACTGACTAAAGTTTCCACAGCGTAAGATGTCATAGTCAGCAAAAAAGGGTGAGAGAAAGGATGAGAAGGTGGGAGAGCATTTGTTATTCAGGCATTTGTCTTGCAAATGTTCTGAGGCCCTATTTCCCAGAAAGCAACTGGACATCATCCTCTGACAGAGCTAGAGAGTGCATTCTCCTTTTCTTCCATACATGGTCTTTGGTTTTTGATCAAACGACCTTTATCTTGACCCATACATTTTAAATTTTTATTTTATACATTTTTCTCCCCTGTCCTGCTGAAGAGGAGTGAGAGAGAGAGTGGCTTGGTGGGCACCTCCCAGCCAGCTGAAGTCAATATACCACAGTAGAAAACATACATTCGTATATGGATATTCTCCTAGAGTTTCCTGGATATCTAGCAGGCCAAAACCACTTCCAGTACAGAGTTGTTCCTAAACTGTCTGTGCCACTAAGGTACTGGTAATGTATCCCATGTAGCTGCTACAGTCTGTAGGAAACAATGCGTCTCCTACAGCTCTGCATGGACCCCTGACACATAGTGGAATTCAGAAATTCACACCATTCTTCATGCCCTTCAGATGAAAATCAGAACAGAACAGAGTGTTTTAATTGTAACAAAAAAGGCTATTTCTGAATTTGAGGTACTAAGACAGTGTCTGACTCAGGATGGACCTGACAGAAAGTTCCCTTAGCACACAGCCTCAAGTACTGCCCCAAGGAACAGTCCCTACTTGTCTCAGTTCATTAGAAAACTCAGCCTTTTCTGCATTTTGCAGATTGTACACTGACAGCAAGTTTAGATGTTAGACTGTGTATGTCAGACAACAGAGTTCAGATATTTTTCCAACAGACTTGTAGGATGTTTTCTCCTCCCTAATCTGATAGCCCAAATGGAAGTGAGGGATTTTTTTCACACAAAAATACACTGGCTAGTCCTTCTCTGTTGCATATGGTGAGCCCACATAGGCCAAAATTAAATGCAAGTCATACTCACACAGAAATAGTGTAAAACTCAGTGCAGAGCAAACTCTTGTAGGGATGTCTAAATGCTCCATTACAGAATGTCTTATTCTACTCCTGGGAGATAATACAATGGCTGGAGTTTATATAAACAAGGTGGGCTGAATCCTCCTCTGCACCACAAGAGACAGTTATGAAATTGGTAATAGAACTGATGCAAATAACAGATTATGCTCACAGCAGTTCATCTGCTGGACAACAAAATACATTGGCAGGCAATCAGCACAAACATTTTTCAATAGAGCAAAGTGGAACAAAATGGGCAATTCATGATTCATTCATCGATTCAATTGATCTTTGTGAAGAAGGCTTATTTGTCAGTAAGTGTATTTGTTGCAGATAAGAACAAGAAATGTAGATATTTTTTGTTCCAAAGGAGGTCATAGTCCAAGTTCCCTTTAGGATGCTTACTCATACTTTGGTCATGCCATAAGGATTGCTTTATCTGCTAATTCCTGTCTTGGCCCAAGAGAAGTGCAAGCAATCAGTCTGAGTGCATCCAGAGTCACAAGGATCACAGGATCACTCAGTCTAGAAAGTAGCTCAGGAAGACTGTAGTCCAACTCCCTGTCAAAGCACAGTAAGTCATCAGTTCAGACCAGGCTGATCAGGCCTTGAAAAACTCCAAGGTGGCACATTGTGTCTGAGCAACCTGTTCCACTACTTGAATGTGAAAAATTTGGCCTCATACCTAAAGACTGAGCCTAAATCTCTTCTGTTTCAAGATATGCTCATCATCTCTTATTCTTCCATCAGGCTTCACTAAGAAAAACATGTCCCTCTCTTCTTCACAACCACCCCATAGGTAGGAGGGGCTGCTGTAATGTTCCCCGGCAGCCATCTCTTCTTCAGGCTGAACAAGCCCAGGCCTTTCAGTGTGCCCTCAATAGCAGAGATTGCAGGTCCAGTTCATCTTGATGGCCTCTGCTGCAGCTACTCCAGGTTATCAGTGTCTTTCTGTGTAGGGGATTCACAAACTATATGCAGTGTTCTAGGTGCAGCTTGATGAGTGCCAGGTAAAGGATGGTGGTTAGATAATCACATGCCTCAGTCTCTGTTTGTGCTGTTGTTACCATCCTGCTTACAGGATGCTGCTTGCCACCATTCCTGCCAAGGATCTCTATGTCCACCCTATCCTTGTGTCAAATTTGGTCCTAAGAGGATGGATCTTTTCCCATCTCATTTCTGCAGTAGACATAAACTTCCACCACACCTGGCCAGTTCTGAAAGACCACCATAAATTGTCATCACATATTAAATCATAAGCAGAACACGATGATAGCCAAAAAAGCTTGGGAAGAAGGCTAAATATTCCAGAAGAGGCATTTATGCTTTGCTATGAATAGAGCTGACCTGAGTTGTTTCCAAAGTCAGACAAATTAGATCCAGCAGACATTATTAGGGCTCATCATGCTGTGTCAGACAAGTGTGTAGATGTTTCTTTGAGAACATTCTTTTGATCTCAACATCTGCTGGGCTCCCCCATGGAGCACCTGTCTCATGAGATTTTTCATCAGCAGAAGCACCTACAGTAGGAATTAATGCCATTACAATATTTCAGAAAAAGTAATTATAAGACAACAGTCTGGTGTGCACTCTGCCAAGTCAGCCACAGCTGGTAAACCACCCTAGTGGTGTATAGGAGACACATTTTTAAGCTTTTGATGAAGGAATCAAGCTATTGACATGCCATCATTTCTTCAAAATATATTTTGTATTAATTATCCTGTTACTTGTCCATGCTCACCTCTGCTTTGCATTCTCATTACATATTTAGGTCCTGTATCACACTCTTTTTTCTCAGTATGAGGCAGAAGATCCTAGTGATCCCAGCAGTGATCAAAACTGATGGCTATTTTATTGGCACCTAGAATGAAGCCTTCTGGGTACAACTGGTCTGAAAATATTCTAGTTGCTACCTTTCTTAGTCAAGTCTTTTTTGCAGCAGATAAGACAAGAGAGTTGTAGTTTCATTTTATTTCCCAGATAATATTACAGACAGCTTTTAAGGCTTAAAGATGAGGAGGATTAATAATGTGCTTATCTGTGATAAATCATGTGAATTATTCAGAAAAGATATAATGGCCAGGTTTTTGTTCATCTGGTTCTAGCTTTTTGTCTCCATGTTTGGAAAAAAGCAGTTACTTTGTCTTATATTTTATATTTCAAAAAATACTTTTAAACCAAATATTGTATATTGATAGGCATACAATAAAATAAATATCTTTCTTATTTTGGGATCCATAACAAAAAAATGACATAGTCATGAAATAAAGGAGAGGAGCAATATACATGTGCCTTTGTAAACAGCATAAAAGACAGTTTGCAGAAGCATGCATATTACAGCAGCATATAACAAAAGTTTTCTGAATCTACACCTACATTTTCCATTTTGGATTTTAACAATAAAAGCTTGCACTTCTCAGATTAAAAAATCCTCAGGTAGGCTTGTGACCTTCACCCTTCTCCATTACACAAATAAAGTGATGGTGCTACTAAGGAAGAGGACTCCCTTGTGCCTCCTTCAGGGTCCTGTCTCCTGTGCCTAGAGAGACTGGGCCACTCCTGACTCTTCAGATTGCCACAGATGATTTAAACTTTTATCAGAAGCACAGTGAGGACAAAAGCACACAATTAAAATAAAAATTTACTTGTTCCTAGAAATCAATTATTTGTGTAGGTTGTGCATCAGAATGATTAGCAGAGATATAAACATTTAACCAAACCAGGAAGTTAGTCAGGTGAAATAACACAAGTAACTGATCTGAACACAAGGCAAACTGCTTTCTGTCAGCCCCCTGTGTCTTTTATTAGATGATATCTTCCATTTCCTCATTTACCTGTAGGTGGAAAGATTTTGACTCAGCTTGCAATTTTACAGGTTGTCATTACTGGCAGCATTACCCCATAAATACAGGAGCAAAGGAGAAGCAGTGGAGGCTAACACATATAGGCACAGTCCCACATACACATGTCTAACTGCAGACTAGATATACTCTTTGTACACAAGGATATTTTCTGAAAAATAGCTAATAACCTTCTTAAAACAAATGGGTTCCTCTTAAAAGATTGTGGGCAAGCAGAGGCATAAAGAACAATAAATTATGAGCCTGAGTGGTAAAACCTAAACCATGAAAACCACAGAATTTCCTACTCAGAATATGCTGTATTGGTATCCATAGGCAGAATAATCTGATGGAAGTTGTGTGCTCTGAAGAGTGGTGCTGCTAGAATAAATCTGTTTTCCCATTCATACTGGGATGTCTGGAGAAGTGCAGAAGTTTGCTTGTGTGGAGTCAGGGAAAAATGATAAGATACTGCACCTACTGGGTTTCTGGCTGAGGCAGAAATCCACAGTAGCATAGCAAGGTGCTAGACTAGATGATTTCAAAATATTTCCTGAGATTTTTGATATTCATACAGTAGAAAGTAGCTTTGGAGGAACTCACCAGTTCAGGGCTTCAATTTAGCTCTGGATTCAGGCTCATCTCTATAGGAATGAAAAAGCAGGGCTGTTTTCTTCAGAGCAGTAGCAGCATACAGATCATGCTAAGCAGTGAACTGTCCACTTTCTGCAGAGGCCAGCTTACTCTGCTGCCTTTTCTAGCCTTATTTTATCTAAAAAGTCATAGCACGGGGGCCCATTTTCTTGTGAGATCTCAGGTACTTGTGTATTTTCTGCATTGTCACATTTGGCTACACCCAGGGAAACAAGAGGTGGGCAAAAATGGATGCTTTTTAAATTCTTTCAGATCAGAAAGAATTCTGCTTCTGTTTTTCTGTTGAACTTGACACGTGAATACAGATTAGGCCCACTTATTTTATCTTCTGATTTGCTTAGCTGCAGTTTGCTTCTAACCAGTGATGCACTGTCCTTGTGCAGACGTTGTTCAGAAACTCCTAATCTTAGCTTAGCTTTAAGAAGGATCATTTCTGTGATAATGAACACAGTTCTGGGCAGGTGCCTGGGTAAGGGGAAAGTAAGGAGGGTCTTTGTGATCTGTGTATTTGTAATTAAACTATTGCAAATTGCAAAGGGAACACGTGGGTGCTCCTAAAAATCATTTGAAAATTATGCTTAATTTCACCAAAAACGGTGAGTGTACTCTCCAAATTGATAACATGGCCCAGCTGGTTAGGGTGGCCAAGACCACTTTGCTCCTCAACTCCAGAGCAGCTGCAGCATCTGGCTTTGGTCCTGGGAAGCCAGGGGTTTTTTTCTGGGAGAAACTGCGTATTTGCAGGACTGCTGTGTAGCCTGGGCTTTGCACATTGAATATCCATGTGGATCCAGGAACCCAGCCCTTCAGACAGAGGCTGTCTTGTGTGAGGGTACAGACCATTAAAAACAAAACCAAACCCAAAACAAACAGTAAACTCGGCAAGGAGAAATTTGGAGTAAGATATTCCTGCAGAAGTTGCATTGGTGTTCATATTGATTTGTACTCTGACAGCTGATGTTGGTGGTTTTAGCACTAAGAACAGAAGTGAGGAAAAAGGTTTGTTCATCTCTTAGGGAAAAAAAATTAAAAAAAAAAAAAGAGAAAAAAGAAAAACCAGTAGTACTGGCTGATGGATGGTACACTGTCAGACAAGAATTCTGAAGCCCCTCTAAAATCAATAGTGATTTAAAGCACAGTAAATAGTGGATATCTTTCCTGACTGTTCTTTGTACTCATGCAGAAGCACTGCAATTTAAGATAGGAAAAGACCAGATGTTACGTCACCTAGTTTGTGTTCTGCCATGAGGGGATTATTTGGTCTGTTAACATGAGATTTTGACTCACTTTTTAAGTCCTTAGAATCTCATGCCCATACACTGACTACAGCTGCCACTACTTAGACATTTACAAATCTAGATCGATGGAGGGAAGAGAGTTTGTGATTCCTTCCATTTTCTGTCTCCATGCCAGACAGGAGCACAGATGAATATGGGTATTTTATTACCATCATCATATTTTTCCACTCTAATCTAAAGATGCTGAGATTTTGGTTTTGGTTTTGCACTGGTGCCATATATTTAACATTTACTGAGAACAGATCTCTTGTTAATTCCTTTGCCCCATTTGGTGGTAATACATCCTATGGTTAATATGAAAGTTGCTTATTTTCAACTCTGAACCAGCATTTTCTGATGAAGATGCCCAAAATTAGACTCTTCAAGTGCATGCTCTGAGACCTAGATAAATTGGCCTGATTTTTGAGGGTACTGATCTCCCATAATTTCCATGAAAGTCAACAGCAGCTAGAGGATTCAGGCATTAATCAAGTCAATTAATTAGGTGCCTGAATATGTATTCAGGTTCCTAATTTAAGTACTGTATGGTGGATAATGTTCTGAAAGCTGCAGCACAATTACTGAGTTCCATCTCTTTCTTTCAGATAAGGTCTCAGGCTTCATATGAAAAGCATGACACCTGAAATATAATCAGTCCTATTTCCTGAACTTTTCATTTTTCAATCATAGTGTGTTACAATGGGACATCTACAAGTGTATCTGACTCGGCCTTTTTTCTTTTTTATTTTTTTTAAATATTTTTATTTTTTATTGAGTGAAAACATGATTAAAACCAGCCAAATAGCATAAAAATCTGCACACATTTCTTTACACTTGTAAAAGAATTTGGTTTTGTGTTCGTTCCTGTCTCATGTAAGAGTAGCAGCAACTTATTATCTGCTAGACTTGTTCCAAATAACTGATCTGTTAAGAATAGTACTTCTATATATGTCTTTAATTGAGTGTGCCAGTAAGGCAGCAAGGTTACACAGCAACCTGAGGGAGAGGGGAAAACTGAAGATTGGGGTTTCTTTTTTTAAAATTGTTTTTCCACAGGAGTTCAGCTCATGTAAAAAGTTGTCGTTGTGGAATCCTGTTCTTAGAGAATCTTGGTCAGGATCCACATGGCACTGGGAGAAGGCTGCAAAGAAAGCAAGAGATGAAGGCAGATCTGAGGTCTCAGTGATAATAACTACATTAAATAGTATTAGGATTAAATTGGTGCCTGAGGCCTTGGGACTATGGACACATGTGGGATCCTGCAGAGTCTGAGAGAGGCTCAGAGATAGTTTATTGTTGAACTCTAACTGACAGAGGTAGCTATGTGAGACACAGTAATAGTCACAAATTAAAGTCTCTGCTTTCATATTCCCAAGAAGGGGGAGAGAAGAAAAGAAAAGAAAAAAAGATAATAATACCACTTCCCCCCCAAAATAACCCCCCAACAGAACCCATTGTGTCAGATGAGAATATGAACAGGATGAGACAGATCAAAAGCCATTCCATTCCATTCCATTCCATTCCATTCCATTCCATTCCATTCCATTCCATTCCATTCCATTCCATTCCATTCCATTCCATTCCCTTCCCGCTGTTTTTGAATCTTGCATTAAAATAACTTTGCTGCTGCCTGTGTCCTTTAAATGCAAAGACTGAGCCTGACCATTCAAATGCCTTTGTTGGCATTAAATTTAGTCAGTTAATGAAGTAATAAGATAGATTTCAAATGCTATATTAGGATTTGAAATCAACGTCTTTGTTGATTACATATACAAACCATGCAATCAAAGAAAAATATCATCTGGCATATTTTATTCCCAATTATAGGATGAAATATTAATTTCTAATTAAAATAGGAGCTGGGAAATAATACGTCATTGCAGAAGGTAAATAATAATTTCAAATAAGTAAAAAAACATATTGTGGTCATTTTGCAGGTGGACTGTACACAGTCCAGCATTCAAGGAAAACAAATTAATCATACTATTTATTTGTCAAACTCTCATAATAATTGCTCTCTGTTTCAAAAAAAGATGCTAGAATCACCTCACATTCCCTTCTAAGTTGTTTTTTTTTTTTTTTAGAATGAATATGTAATTTAATGTTATGTCCTAAGTATCTGAATTAGTGTAGATTTCTTTTAAGCCTAAACTGCTTCTGACTTGATGGATTCCCAAGCTCAGAATCAATATCAGAGTTTTATTGATTTCCAGCTTAAAGCCCTTCATATCGTGTTTGAGTATTTGACCATAATAAGTCGCTGTATTTCCATGTGGTTTCCTGGTCAGTTCCATGAGCCTTCCAATATGCAATCACGGTATTTTAATCAGGGATGAACTTCCATAAGCTACAATGACCGAATATTGATTTTTATGATCTGCAAGTAGATGAAATATCTTTACAGCTTGCTTACTTTGTGATGGAGTTAATTCCAGGCATTTTCATTAGAGTGTGCGTAAAAATGAATGTCCATGATTTTAATGCATTATGGCATAATTAAGTATACTTCTTTGGTTTGGCACATGACTGCAGCCATGAAAACGAGGGCACATAAACACAAAGTCATGCTTCTTTACAAACCATTGGAACTGATGCTTACTTGGGAGTATAAGATACTGGAAATTATTTATTTCAAATAGGGGCAGTAACTTTCTTCTGTTGTTTCCCAGTCTATTAATTCCTATGTACAGGAGTTAAGATAATAGCCAAAACAAGGCAATCAATAACCTCAAAACTTAGCGTGTTTGGCAGATTTTTGTTATCTTGCTTCATTGTTGAACATTCTGTGAATTGTACTTCTCAAGCTGATTTCATTGAAGTACACACACTAATATTACGGGTATGAATCTTTTTTCTGTGCTTCGAAGTGGGCTGAGTTTTTTTCACCTTGCAGTGAACTATACTTTGTAGATCCTTCCACTTCTATTTCGTTAAAAACCAGTTTTCACTGCAGAGCTATTTCATCAAGATCATTCCACTAAAATCTAGGAAAAGGGAGAAGCAATGCTAAAATGTCCTGCCAAGGCTTTAACCGTTCATAGTAATGGATGTGTACAGAAGGAGTTTCAAATGCCAGCTTGCAGGCTTGTTTAGAGAGGAAGGAATCTCAACATACCATCCTCATAGGGTCATAAATCCTGTATTTTTTGTAAGTAAAATTTCTTATGAGGAACTTTAGCCTAGTGAGAAGAAACACAGAGGCTTCAGGCCATGTCATCCCCTACAGAATCTTTATTAGGCTGATGAGCTTCTGTCAAGCCATCTGCTCTAAGTGGGTTTCTCCAGACCTGCATTTAACAGCATGTCCCCCTGTACATGAACTTGTGGAATTTCTCTGTTGTTACCTAGCTTCTTGTTCCTTTTCCTCTTGCTATATATACTTTTGTGGACTTATATACTTGGAACTTTCAACTCTGTGATCTGTTTCTTCATCTCTCAGTGATAGGAGTTATAAATGCACGGGAACAAACAGTGGCAAAACCTGTGGTGTTGGAGAGCTGCACCTTGCCAGGGGCAGCCTAATGAAGGGAGAGACAGCACTCTTCTGGGGCTCCAGGCATGTAGACAGCTGTGCTGCTAGCATGGCCCTCAGGTGGTTATACTGTATTTCCCTTCAAGTCTTTTCTTTTACTGCTAAACAACACAAGAGACAGAGCAGGAAATGCAGATTTATGGAGAAGGGGGAAAGGAACTTTTTCTCCAACACAGGCCCTTTTTCCCCTCACCTGCCTCCCACTCCAGTGATGCAGTTCTGCCAAAGCCATGCTGGCAATTGCTGCAAAGGCCTCCAGCCCCCCTCCAGCATATTCCGAAGGCAGACAGGGGCTGCAGCATTGCACATCAGCTGGAAGTGCTTGTGAACATGTAATATCTCACCCAGACATGCCCTGTCTGCTCACCCCTGCATTGTCCTGTGGCATCGGGCATGCCCAGTCTTTGCATTCCCTTAGGTTGTAGCCAGCCCTAGGAAGATGATAGTGTTCTCATCCCCTGCTTAGCTTCTCTGGGTCACAGAAAGGAGACTGGCTACTCTCTCAGACAAAACCACATTAGAACACATCTTTATCATCTCCCTCAGTATAAGCATGGGTTATGTGCATTGTCACTTGTTGCTCTTGCTGGAGTCATACAGTTGTGAGAGACTGAATGTCCATGGGGTAAGGCAGAAAGAGCAGAGGAGGGAGCAAGCTTCAGACTCTTGTATCTGTTTAGCAAAGTCTGCAGACTGGGAAATGAAGGAGGGATTAGATCAGTTTCCTTCTATTTTGCTCCCAAGCCATGTGGTGGATGGGTTGTACTCATGAATTCAGCCTTGCCATAGAGCTGGCAGCACTGCTGGGTCCCCTTTCCCCTGCCCTGTGCTTAGGGACTCTGACACTCCCTCTACAGCTGATTAATGAGTGAGTCAGCGACTTGTACAGTCATTCCTGCTCATAATGTTTCAGCTTCACTGTGGCACTGTTGTATTTGTGTATGCCACAAATTGTTCCAAAGTTTTTGACACTAAGCTCTTAAAGCCCTAATGTGCTTACATAATGTGATATGGAGAACCAAGAAAGTAAATTTAATTAAATCTTTCCCCACTCCTTCTGTCACACAAGGAGAGACAAGAGGAAGATGCTTCCTTTTGAATACTGGGGAATAACATGTCATACACACAAAAGCAGCAAGGAAACTGAAGACACTGGTGGTGTATAGTATATATAAAATGAGTACCAATCTTCTAAGGTTTAGGTGTTAGATATCTGAAATGTGGGAGAACCTGTACCTTGAAGGCTGAATTCACATTCTTGCTTCTTTTAGCCATGGAGTTCATATCTGTAAAAGATATGCTGGTAAAAATAATTCAAAAACTCTAAATTCTTTTAAATTCAATATCAACTTTATTTCAGGAGAAGAAATTTCATCAGCGATTTGACTAACTATGCTAGTGATAAAAAATAACCCCTTGCATCCAACTATTGCTGCAATTACCATCCTGATAATGCCTTAGAGAATTCTAGTGCAAATTTTTGAGGGGCTTTTGTGAATACCCAGCTTTCAAATGGGTGTTTTTATTCTCTTCTCTCTAGTTTTTTACAAGAATAGAAACACACTAATCCCAATTGAAAAACAACATTCACCAGATGTAACAAAGCAGTAGTATTTGAGAGTCTCATGGATTTTACCATGCTCAGAAAGAAAATAGCAGGGTATCTCCAACTGGTAACTGTAATTTTATCCTAGCTTTTCAGGGAAAAATACATCAAATGTAATTGCATGTATTGAATCTCTTTGCTTGGGGAAATAAAAACCATTTAAAGATTGGAAGCAAAACCTTTCTGATTTAATGGCATCCTGAAAACAAAATCTGAAACCCTATGAACTTCATTTATTGCTTCATGAGTACTGTAAGATGTCAAATGTTTATCAGCATGTTTCAAAATCTGGTGTAGAACCTGCATATTGTAAGATATTCTTTCCTTTTATCTTCTCCTATGAAAGCTTTGCTTCCTCTCTTGCCAAAAAGTGGAGAAATTTGCAGTTCTAGATAGAGAAATGCTTTGCTTCCTATAGAGTGTCGACATGATGTTCAGGAGGAAGTTAAGGAAAGATATTTTCTCATATGACAAGAATACATCCTCCCTCAGCCTTACCTTACCAATAGAGGAGCTTCACCTAGTTAAACAACTAGTTCACAATGGGAATTGAGTTACCTATTTCATCTTTTGCCTTTTGATAGCTGTATCCTCCATGGATGGGATCCCTGTAAGGGATCTCTCCCCTCTTTCACTGTATTTAGCTGCCTTTTGGACTTGCCTCCCTGTTGCAAAAGTACAGACATCAAAGTGAGAAGTGAAGTGCTAATCATTGCACATATCCTGTTCTGTTTGAAAACAATATAGTAACCAGTTTTCTGGGAACAGAAACCATAAAAGAAACAATAATTCACCATGATGGGATCATTTGTTTTACATTGAATTAAACATTTGTTATGGTCTGTGAGAAATTTTTCAACCTATCAATTCTCTCTCATGAAAATTGCAAATTATTTTTTAATTGAGAATGAAGCAAAGGCTTGTTTTTTCTGACTATCTTTTGGCTGGGAATATATGCTCACCCCGAGATAATTTTTCCACAAATTGATGGTGGTCACATTAGCTTGCACATAAAGACAGCAAAGTCATTGAGACAACCCATGGCAAGTGGAACCTGTGGCCCTGATCCACAATTGCTTGTTCTAGTCACCAAGTAATATTTCCTGGCCTTTTCCTCATAGGCAGTCAGCTAGAGCTTGAAATGCCTTGGAAAGCAGGCAGTTATGTAGAAAAATAAAACTTGGGGAATTCTTATTACTGTATACTTGGTTGGAAAAGGTTTTTGGATGTTTTCATACAGAATAAATGACTTGTTGCCTGTAACTTGTTTTTGGACATAGTGAGTACAGTACCATGAACAAAAGTTCACTTTTCACTCTTAAGGTGTGCAGATTTCATTCAGCCATGCAATATTAATTAACAGAATGTATTTGTTATCAAAAAGGTGATATGAAGAGAAAAAACCCAAAAGATGAACAGGTTTTAAATACACCATTGTTGTACTTATCACATTTAGAGACGTTATAACCTCTATTATTCATTTTGCAGTGCCTTGAAGTGAAATTTGTTAAATAATTTTGTTGTTATCTTTGAAGTTAGATAATGTAAAAAGAAGTTACAAATAGAATATAAAAGTGAACTGGCAATATTTCTGAAGCATCTGAATCAATAATGGCAAATGAATTAAAACAAATAAAACCCTTTGCAAGAATTATTTTATACAATCATAGTTTGGCATAGCTGTTAGAGGATTAGCCATTTTTAAATGTCCCCATATGCAGAAAGATAAACCAGGGAAGAAGACTGACCTGTCTGAACAGAGACCTTTGGCTGGAACTCAAGGGAAAAAAAGGAGAATTTATGGCATTTGAGTGAAGGGGCCACCAGCTCAGGACTACAGGGATTTCATTTCATTATGCAGGGAGAAAATTAGAAAGGCCAAAACCCAACTAGAAAACAATCTGGCTACTGTCATAAAAGATATTAAAGGGTTTTATGGTAGACTTGGCAGTGTCAGGTTAAGGTTGGACTCAGTGATTTGAAATCCTTTTTGAACCTAAATTGTTCTATAGTTCTAAATAAAATTAAAAATTTTCAAGGAGCTGGTGACAAAATTGACATATAGAATTGGTTATATTTTCTCTCCTATGTGTACAAAGATAAAACCATAACTAAATATTTAAGTATGTAACTAAAACTGTTTCAATTTTTCTAAGTAGCCAAATATCCTATTTTTTTTTTAAAAATCACCATTAACTAAGTTTGTTCATCACCATTAATGTGCCATTTAATTTCCAGAATAATCTTTAATCCTTACCTTTAGGCTCCCAGATTTAAAATGACTGGTCAGTTCAAAAAATGCTGAACCTCTGCCCTGCTCCTTGCAAGATCCTAAGACACAAATTTGTTGTGGTCGAAGTTTGTCAGGTCTTTTCTAGCATGAGGCAGTGTAAGATACATGACTTCCAGTGTTTACCAAGGACATGCTATGACACTAGCACCTCTCCACACAAACCTGCACAGAGGAAGATGAGCAAATTCTCAGAGCCACTGGGGGTTCTTTTGTTTTGCTGGAGTTTTTTGATTCCAATTCTGTTGGTCCTGACCAGAGTTTAAACTGATTGTTAGGGGCTTTGTTCAAATGGCTCCAACTGCTGACAGGCTTGAAGCATTGGTCACCTCTGTAGGAAGCCTCTTCCCGTGTTTGGCCACCCCGTGGCAAAAGCAGTATATGTTGGGGCTGAAGGGAGCATAAGGAACCTGCCCCCACCATTTGTCCAAGGCATACAGACATTTGCTATGAGCCTGGGTACTGCTCTACCAGTTCATACCTAGCATTTTTTTGGGGGGAGCCCTCTTTACTCCTTTGCATATGCAACCCAAGTATGGGAGATTTATTTTATTTCATTTCGTTTTCCCAATGGAATTTTGCCCCAACTGCCCCTCCAGATTTAGTGGGGTTTTTTTGCATAAATTAGCACTCATACTGAATACAACAATCACCTGTGTTGTAACTTACAACAAAGCTAAAATCTCTTTTGGCCTTCCCATGAAGCATGGCAGTCCTGGAAAAGACCACTGCAAATTGAGAAAGCGATATATACAGTTTTTAATACCTTTATACTTCTGTCAAGACCACCAGAAATGAAGATAGGTTTTATGACAGCTGGTAACTTTTTATTTCAACCTAAATATTCAGCAGATGACCATAGCAAATCATAAAACTGTCTGCCTATTCCAGATGAAATATTATCCTTTTTAACAATTTTGCTGAACAGATTTTGGCTTTTTAAGCTAATCAAGAGTCATCTATGAACAGACTGTGTTCTTTATCAAATGTGTGTGTTTGCTCAAAATTTGCCAACTGGCTAGGTATTCATCAGATTCCGGAACCAAAATGTTTTTACATTTATTTCCATCACAAATCCTCTCCTGCCCTAACCTTTCTGAGGACTGCAAATGAGTAACACTTGGTGCTGATTTTTATATTAAATATGAAAGGACATCTCCTATCTTTACTTTTACATGATAGTTAACTCTTGTCTTGCCACAATTCCCATAGCACATTTTTTCTTTATTTGAGTTTGTCATGTGGGATTTGCAAAATGCACTCTGTGTTCTCAAGAACACTGTTAGCTCCACACTGACTTCACAGCAAAAGCACTGAACTAAATTCATGGCTGCTTCACAGCCACATCCTTCTAAGGACTTAGCTGAATCTAGTATTAGTCAGCTGTGAGATGCATTATAGTAAATGGAAAGATTAACGTTGATTTTCATGAAAATTTGGACTCTTCTCTATTCCTTCCTTCCCGCTGTGCTTCAGTATCACTTTTAGCACTATTGGGAGCATTTTGCAGTTGTGTGCAGCCAGGATGTGGTGTTTTGCTTTTTTTGGGGGGGGGTTTGTTTGTTGGTTTTTTCTTCTTTTCCTTTTCGGTTAGTAATGTATGTGTGTACGTGCCCTCAACTTCCAAGATTTACTGACAGAAACAGACCCTAAAATCAAAACTATGATAAAAAATTGACCCAGACTACTGAGAAGCTTTAAAACTGAAATTATTAAAGGAATATTTGCATTACATCCAATAGAAAATTAAGCAAGTATGATATTTAGGACACCTGAATTCTTCAAGGTCATCCAAAAATTGATGGTCTACTTTGAGTGACTTCAATTAATCCAGTATTCACATGACTTATGACTTACAGTTTTCCTTTGCTTAGTGAAAGCTAAGGTCTCTAAAACTTTAAAAAAGAAAAAGGAAGAAAGCTAACAAAATATTTTTCTATTAGCCTATGAAGATCAATTATATTTTCTTCCAAGGGCTGAGAAACAAAGGAAAAAAAGTTTCACTGTTCAGAGTTCTGCTTTGCTCTTTGTCACATTTCAAAGAGTTACTGTGGAAAAATACAACTTTATAGAGATGGCCCATGACAAATATAGTGATACTTTTGCATTTATTAATAACTTGCCCAATGAAAACTTAATTGAAAATTGTTTTGTCTCTGGCTGAACACAATTACATGTTTTCTTTTGTTTTAAAAACCCACACATTTCTCACTGATTGTCTTAAGTGAATTTTACAAATTCAAATGCATAAGTATATTGATAACTTACAATGATGAAAATGGAGTGGATTTTGACTCTAAGAAGTTAAATTTAGGGAAAGCTAGACTTCTCATTCTGGATTTACTGGAAAATATCTTATTTACATATAAGGAGTTTTATATTACTGATCTGGAGGCAATTCATTCAGACAATTTACATGTTGCTTTCCTACTACAACACAATTATTTCTATAGGTGACAGGGCAGTCACCTCTGCAGTGTGGGACTATATGCTTGCAAGCTTCATTTAGGTGTTCATTCCAAAATAGTCAAAAGCAAATCCTTCAACCATCAAATATTTATTCTCTTTGGAAGTATGCATATTATATTGAAATATGATAATCCAAAACATGCTTTGCTAAGTGCATACATACTTAAGGGAAATGGCCTCATTTTCAGCATTGGCAAGTCCTGTTACATTATGTTTTCTACCTCCATCACCCACATGAAGGCTTGCCTCAGGAAACACCTGGATGCTATCCTTATCTCCTGCAAGCATTACTGATGTTTATGGTCTGGTTTTTTTTAACTAATTAAAAAATTGAGGAAGATCTGAGATAAACTTTCATGTAGAAAAGGCTAGATAGTGAGTGCTGTGCACTATCTGGTTTTTGTGATCTCTTCCACAACCCACTGATTAGAAGCTTCACAAGAGGACTGCTGTGCCAAGCCCGGGTCCTTTCTGTCTCTCATTCACTTAGGGACTGAGAACAATTTCATTTTCTAGCTACAAGAAAGCAGAATCAGTGACAAATTCACAGTGTGCTAGCTAATCCTATGGGATTAATTAGTTGTTAAAACACATGGAGAGATACTTTATTGAGACTATATATTGTAATATACAGGCATATGGATGTCTAGGTTATGCTGTACATAAGTGAGGGTGCACATGAGCTGGCATGCTCTCTGCATCCCTGGGCGGATGTTCTGTCATCTTGCATACAAGGTTTTTATTCTTTCTGTGTTTCTCAACATGAATCTGAATGGTGTTTGTTTCATGTGATTTGAATGGGAGCTGTGAACCTTCTCTCAAAAAGAAAGTGGCAAGATACATTGCCTCTGGAAAGAATTTCTTTCTGCTTTCTTTCAAGCTACTCCTTGCTTGGTGGTGCCGGTGGTGAATGTATGGTAGTGAGGAGCACATGAACTCATTCAGTCAGATTATGCTATATTCACAAAGCTTTTTAAATTCACCATCACATCTGTTTGCTATATTAAGCTCATCTGGAAAATGGTTACTGACGCAAAATTTTCTTGCCCAGCTGCAATGCAACTCAGGGAAAGTAAGATAGACATCCCTGCATTTGGGATCTCTGCTGTCCTAATGAATTCCCAGCTGAAATTTCTGAGTTTTAGGGCAAACAAACTGAGAAGACCTGACAAATCAGAGCCTTTTCCAATGATAAGTGTAAGGACAGTCCTCATGGTTTGATTTGAAAGCCGTATCATAACTACGTAGTTCAGCTAATAGGTTAAACTATTTTTTAACTTGAAAGTTTTGGTGAACTTGCAGATTTTTACCTCCTTTCAATGTACTAAAATGACAAATATCTTCTCCAACCTGGATTCAAGAAGTGGCAGTTAACACCTAGTCTCTCACACATCCTACTTCCCTGGTGTACACAAGGTGTTGCTGAGACAAAATAACAGAGGCTGGATTGCAATTGCCTGTTATACATCGAGTAACGTGGGAGGCCTGCAGATAAAAGCAACTTGGAGTTTGGAGCATATTGTGATTGAATGACTCAAGGGGAAAGAAAGAAAACAAGGAGGTTTCTTACTTCCAGCTGCCTCTGCAGCACAGGTTTGCAGTGCCTCAGGGTCAGTGCTGGCAATGTTCTGCAGCAGCTCAGCTGGAAGAAGGCAAGCAAGGGAGCATCCCAGGACCCAGCAGGGTCTGATGTGGAGTGCAGCCAAAAACCAGCATCCTCTGACAGTGCCAGCCCAGCTGCAGATCAGAGGGAAAACCCATGTGTGGAGGAAACTTCTGCTGCCATGTTGTTTCTGATCAGAGGGAGGAGACTTCCATGTCTGCTCGGGCTGCAGCTACACAAAAACTCAGGGTCACAAATTTTGGCTGACTTTCTGTAGCAAAATCATACTGGCATATTTACTACCACTTTTTAAGTAAAATGACTGTTTCCAGTAACTCAAGAAATGATGCTGATTTACATTGTTTAGTTATTAACATTGAAAAGGACATTGCTAGCTTGACCCTCAAAAACATGAGATTTAAAAAAAAAATCTTCAAATATAACAAAAAGTCAAATTCTCAAGGAAATCACTTACAAAAATTGTTGCAGTGGAAATCTACCTTCTTGATTAATCTTCCCTAAAATAAATAATACTGTGGAATCACAAGGAAAAATTAAAAAAACAACAAACGAAAGATGACAACTTGATTAAACAGGTGCTTTCTCATGAAGCACTTCACTTTTAATGAATTCAAGATTTCTGGGGTGGTGGTAGGCAAGTGTTTTATTTAATTATTTATTTAAAATCCCTGGCTGGCCCCTTGTTTATGCCTCTAAGGCTTTATAAGAGGAAGAAGGAAATCCCTTTTTATATATCATTACTTTTTCCTATTTTCATGTCATTTCATCTTTCTTTATAATAACATTTTTTTTCTTACTATTACAGGCAATGAGAGCTTAGAAGAAAACTATGTGCAGGATAGTAAAATGGGATTTGTCATCAATGCAATATATGCTATGGCTTATGGGCTACAAAATATGCACCATTCCCTCTGCCCCGGACATGTTGGACTGTGTGATGCTATGAAGCCAATTGATGGCAGCAAGCTCTTGGAATTCCTCCTCAAATCCTCATTCATTGGTGTTTCTGGAGAAGAAGTTTGGTTTGATGAAAAGGGAGATGCCCCTGGAAGGTAAAGAGGTTTCATCTCCACTAATTAAACCAGAGGGCGGGAAGTGGGAATGTTACTGTGTTTGGTGATGTAGATTTCTTTGGCTTTTATTCTGAAACATTAAGCAAGGAGCAGTCTTTCTAACAGCCAGGAATAACACTGGTAACACATGGTATCTTATATTGGGGCAGGAGTTACAGTAGAGGCTATCAATTTCTAGTGCTGCAGGACATGAAAAACCTTGTAACTCACAGACTTCTGGTGTGCAAGGTACTATTGGGTCTCAGCACCAGGGTTTTAGTATGTGTAAAGCCTAATACAAATGATTGGAATTTAATGAAGCATTTACCTGACATGGTTCTGAATAGAGGGCTGTAGAGCAGATCCTTTTCTTACTGGACCTCTGCTGAAACCTTGCCAGAGACTATTTAATGTTGATTGGTAAGCTCCTTTATGATCCCCTTAATTTGTTTCTCTCCAAATAGAATCAGATCAGTCTCAGAATTTAAAGATAGGTCTGTGCACAGCAGGACAAATAATAGGTGGGTTTTGGTAGAAGTTTCTGTCTTTCACTCATTTGGGGTCTGGTCCCAGCTGTGGCAGCTGCTATTGTTTAGCCTCCCCAGCAGACACAGGATGTACCCAAGCAGTGGGTAAGGCAGCACCTTTGTGGACTTGGATGTCACCTTTGTTTTGGTCATGGGAGTAAACTGACAGAGATCTTTCCTTTCATTTAGTTTTCTGGGTTCTATTTTAACACATGGGATTTTTTGTTTGTTTGTTTTCTTTTTTTATAAATACATTTAATTCAGCTGCTGAAGTACAAAATCCATTATTAATTGAAACTTACCCAGGGATTGCTTCACTGAAGTTTGTTTTCCTACTGAATTGTTAAAGTGTTATAAAAGGCTCTCTCACTCCATCTTTGGGCTTATTGCATAAGTGCATCTGAGTGCCAAACCACACAAAGAGAGGCTCTGGAGCAAACAAGAGTTTTCATCTTTTCATGTCTCCAAAGAGTATTCATAAGACACCATGGTCTTAAAGCAACTCCTATCTCTATTGCTAGGTTTTATTAGTAAAATTGGCCAATGATTTACCATTTTCTATATTGTTATGGTTTTTTCTATTGTCATGTTTAAACAGTATATACATTTAAAGAGTTTGTTACATTTAATTAGTAACAAAAGGCTAGTCTTGAGCATTGACTTCATTTTTTTTAGTCAAAGATACAGCTCAGTTAGGTTAGGCTTTGAGATTAGAAGCAAGCAATTCCCTTACATTTGACCACATACTTATCAACACAAATGCATAAATCAAGTCTTTGCACATATAATTTAGATAACAGAGAAATTACTGCTTAGTGTAGCTTTATGCTTTTTGCACACTATTTGTGCCATAAAAGCATTACTCCAGCTTTGCATATGCTGCATTTTCTGTTAGCTATTTTGTTTGATGTTTAGATGTAATTTTCCAATTTTAGCCTAATTCTTATTTATTATTTTGTCACCCAAGAGCATTTCCACAACTCTCATCAGTACCAAGCATAGAATTAGACTGAACAGTTGCTGAATTCAAAACACAAGAGAGTTTATATCAGGATATTTCTCTGAGTATGCCAGAATGATAGAATTTATTCCATCCATCATTTTGGTCTATAGCAAAGATCATTTTTCTTGATTCCCTGGCCTATTTAGAATTTGATAAGTTATTTTAGGTAGGCAGTTTTTTTGTTATTGTTCTTGACTTATATTTTCAATGTTGGAGCTAGCAAGTTTTGGGCAAGGAAATTCAATTAACCTTTTTCTTACTAATTCTGTAATCCCTGAATCAATCTGTGGCATTTACAGCGTGGGCAATATGGTATCAAGGATGGCTACGTGTATGTGAACTGTGATCTGCACAGTCTTCCAGACCCTTGTATGGCAGCAGTAGTTTAACAGAACCATCTGTAGCTTCAGACCGGCTGTAGTGTTCCCACAGCTTCGTGTGGAAAGTCTCTTCACGGGTCAGTGAACAGACCATAGCACTGTGTCAATACCCAAAAGAGTTTTTGTACCTCAGCAAAATGGAAAGATCAACACCACATACAACACCTAAATATAGCAACGTCAGCCTGCTATGAAATTTCCTGGTTTTTTGGCTTTTCTGTGCAAGTGCAAGGATGTCATACAAATATGTAAAAAGTTTTTAAATATCTTGTCCTCAAATCACATGATCAAATCAACTTCACATAGTGGAATAATATTCCTTCTTAGAAGGCAGAAACCTTTCCCATAATTTTCAAAATCTGTAAGGTTCTTTGAGCAATTCACTCCCACAAACTCCTAATTGTGATCACCATGAGTAGAGCAGAGAGTTGCCTATAGTTATGTTTGTCTGGCACTCCCATAATCTCCTGTTTTGAAACCCATACAGCTTCATGAAACCTTAACCATTTGTCCAGATACAACACTTTTTCTGTCTCAGGCTCAATTCATGGTTTCAAGATTTTGTCAAAATGAGACTGGAAAACACAAAGCACACAGGCAAAGGTGTATTTCTTCTGTGAAGAATCTTTTCTTTGAACATCACTTATGCAGAAATATAAAGAAAACTTTTATGTGAAGGGCACATATGCAGTCATTTAGCTGACTGCACTGCCTCCAGGAAAAAACTACATGGATATAACTCTGGAAACTCAGCTGTATGTGCTCACTATACTGTCATTAAGAACATGCTGGTAAATTTGCTGCACTTTTTACTTTGATTGAGTAGCTCCCATTTTCTTTCTCTGTAGCAATCATAACACTCAAATTTCCAGAAACGGGTGGAGAAGGTGTGAAGGATGCAGTAGTCAACAAAATATCTTTCTCTGGAATACAGAGATATCTTTTTAGCTCTGGTCTGCTCTAGGTAATTGCCTCCTTTTACCTTGTGGTTGGTATGAAGAACCTTCCCTCTCTAGAACAAACGATTTGCGTAGACCTCTGATCATAAAATTCTTCGTGACAACTGGCAGGAGAACTTTCAGCCCCTACAATGAACCTTTGATATGTGGAGAAATGCTTAGGTTCACAAACTAAGAGAAAAATTTCACCTAACTAACATTTAATCATAACTAGACTTGGACTTAGAACCATGCAAGTCTATTTACTTCAAAATTTCCAATAGTTGTTCAGGTTTCAGTCATAACAACACTACCTATTCCAATACTTCCAGTAAATAATCAAATTTTGCCCTATGCAAAACCTTCAAACTTGCATGTAAACAATTTTTTTTTTTTTCAAATATGCCTTTTTGTTTTGGAGTTTGGATTCGTGGGTGGTTATTTCATCCATTTACATCCCGGCATTGCTCTTTTCCATCTTGTCTTCCAGGATAGCAAACAGTCTGGTATTATGGCTATGGAAAGAGGTAACTTCAGCTGTCTCAGATTAACTAGAGTAAGAGTGTGCCTGTGACCACCTGATTTATATTCTGGCTTGCCTTACAAGTAACTTGTCCATATGACATGCCCTATTGGGTCACATAATTTCCCAATATACCAGAGAGCTTGCTCTCTGGTAAAAATTAAAAGGATTAATTTTCTTACCTGCTGAATGTTTTAATGGCTTCTTTAAATGCTGCCATGTGTGTGTGAAATACACCTGCCTCCAAGAAGTCGCACTCTCTGGGAGCTTTGGAAATCTTGTCAAACCCACTTCTTTTGGGGTCATAATTTTTAGCATGGACACAGCCCAAAATTTAAAAGTTGTACATATGTGAGCAAGGGGATGTGAGGACATATTCAGCACTGAACTTGTCTTTGCTCAAACAACAGATTTTTCATTAAGAAAAAGAAAGAAAGGATAAAGAACTTAAGCATATCTCCATACACCAAGTGTATTTGCTAGAACACATTTTTCTATTTAAAATGCAAGCTGCATATCAAAGCTACAAACACTGTACTACAGCTTGTCATAACGCAAAGCTGTGTAAGAGCTTTTAATCTACATTATTCTTTGACAGGTAACCTATAGGAAAGGGAATAGTATTACAAGAACACAGGAGAAACTATTAATTGATATTGCATTGATGTCACTCTGTGCCTTGTGATGCATTTTTGTAAAAATGAAAAAATATGTGTGGGCTCAAAAATTCCATTAAGGGAATATGAAGTTTTATTCCCCTTCCTAAATTAATTTTCCAGCCCAGAATAACTGATTTTGTATCAGTCTAATGTAAGGTCAAACGAAAATGCAAGTACATTTTCCTTGCTAGAAAGAGGGATGCACATTTCTGCTGAGCTTTGTTCCTGTCTGTTGGGTATCCATTATGGAATGCCTGACTCTCACTGCTTCTTGTTATCCTGATTCTTCACAAGCCTGGAAACAGCATTTCTTATTTTGGGCACTTCCTTTGGAAGAACTGGGACATGGGAAGTAATTGTTCACTAATGAATTTGAAATTTATCCCTTTCCTAAGCAATGCCTTGATTAGTGGCCAATTCCCAACCAATAGAGCTCCCTCCTGCTTGGAGCTCCATTGAACTCAGTGGCACGGGTCCCTTTTCAGATGTGATTCAGTGGAGCTCTGCAGTGGCATTATCTGAACATGCATATTTGCAAAACTGAGGTCTAATTACAGCTGTAAATATGCATTTCTTTAAATCATCTTTAACTAGAGAAACCCCAAAGACTTAGCTAAGAAAATGACTCTGCTCTACCCTAGAGAATAATTCTAGCACCTCTTCCCACTGTGAAGTGCAGAGGGAGTTGAAATTTTGCATATTTGAACCTCAAAATGGAAAAGAAACAAATGGATGTCTCTCTTTGATCACAACCAAACATCCCAATTTTATTTATGTCTCATACTTTGCTTACCTTACCTTTCATTCTTAAGGCATGTATAGATTAGCAACATTCATTATAAACAAAACATTTTTTTTTCTCCAGAGACGGAGACAATCCTGTACCAAAGAGGAAGGCAGTAAATCCCAGGCTTGGAAAATATAAGATGCTTTGTTATTTTCAACTGTAATGCTGATTCCTTGTTCTCAATGCTCTTTCTCATCTCATTTATTAAACTAAGTCCTCCCCCTTCTCATCTTAAGAGACCAGGCTGTGGGTTTAGCCTCTTTTGTGGTTTTTCCTCTCTGTACACACTCCAACATTCATTCTTCAGTTCTTTTTTATTTCCTACTAAGAATCAAGCTACATTCTGTGGGTAAAAGAATGAATATAATAATTATCAATAAGGGATGTACACACATCAAGTGCAACACATTGAAGGCAATGGGGCAGGCTGGATGGTTATTGTAGTAGTTTTTCATGCTTCCCTTACCTCAGTCTTGGGAAGTGCTCTTCAACTTGCTTAGGGGGAGGAAGTAAATGTTGTGACTGAGGTGCTAACTTTTCCTGACAGAATCACTGGGCTGCATAATATGAATGGTTGAATTTAGAGCTTACATCTAATTTATGGCAAAGAAGTTTGGTTCGTTTGAGCATTTCTACTTAAGAGCTCCCAGCAAGGGCTGTATTACAACCAGACTGCATGGAGACCAAGCGAAGGTTAAAGAACTTTTGGCAAATTATTTGAAAACACAGAATCCAAACATTGCCTACATGTGCATCTTCAGCGGAGTTTACTGTCTTGGGTGTGTAGTTCTTCCTGGACACACAAATTTTACCCACAGTTTTATGCAAGCAAGGCAGGCAATCAACAATTGTGTGTCAATCAGGGCTGACCCTTCCTGTGATTGTGCTGCAAATCATTAAGGATTTGGGGTTTTTGTGAAACCCAAGTCCCTGGTATTAAGGGATGATACGAATATTTAGAGGCAGAAGAAGAAGAGCAAGGTAAATTTTTGTCCTTTATGTTTCAGTAAACAGTAACTCATTGTTTTTTCCTTGCAGATATGACATCATGAACCTACAGTACATAGAGCCCAACCGCTACGACTACGTCCTCATTGGGACCTGGCACGAGGGCGTGCTCAACATTGATGACTACAGGATCCAGATGAACAAGAGTGGAATGGTCCGATCCGTGTGCAGCGAGCCTTGCCTGAAGGGCCAGATTAAGGTGTGCCTCAGACACTTACTTACTGCTATAGAAATATGAATATCCAGTCAGTGTTTTTCCCCAAACCCAAGCAAGCTTTTTTCAAGCCAATGGGCAGGACTTCCTTCCCTTCAGTAAAGCCAAAATTATAGAAAGAGTCCTAGATTAATATCTTTCTTTAACAATACCATATACAGGCCCATGTTTTCTAAAATTACCCTTTGTAGGGATGCAGAATCTTCTAGTGTGACAGAATCTCAATTTTACCTTATGTGAGAAAGATTTTCACTTAGTCATTGCCTACAACATTCAGTGGCAGTGATTCACCTGGGGGCTGATCTTGAAAATATCGTGACCCACAGGAATCCAGTATTTTGTTCCAGCAATTACACCTGCAAGGAAAAATTTTCAAAAAAGCAACAAACCCCCTACCTATTTGTGTCTTGTGTTCACAATAGGACAGATGGAAACACAAATAAAATTACTCTGTGTTCACCAAAGAGTAGCACTTGCATCAAGCTGCAAATAATTTGTTACCAGTCATGTCTGGATGACATAAAGACATTTCACCACTATCAAAATGGTATGGATGCATTAAGTTGAAAAAAGCAAGAAGCCCATTCAGCAAAATCTCCTTAAAGTAGACCTTCCATTCTGTTTTCATTTAATAAGCACCTTTGCAGCTTTTCATTTCTATATTGCTACTCTAAGCAATAAGCAACTGATGATTTGGCAACAGCAGTGACACACTCCAACATCTTGGAGGAGAAACATTATTGATATTTACCACCCTCCAAAACATCTTTTTCCTGTTTCTGAGATTGTGCAGTTTGTGTATGTGTGTATATGTAAACACCATGCATACAAAATGCCAGCTTCAGCTCTCATTGAAGTCTATTGGACTCTCTCCACAGACTGCATGAGGAAATGTTAAAAAAAAAAAAAAAAAAAAAAAAAAGCCACTATTCAATAAAACAAACCTTTTGCATTTCACTACTGTACTTAGCTCTGCATATAGATGGATAGGAAGATCTGGAAGAAAAGGCTGGATTCCTCCTTCCTGGCAAACAAGGCCAGAGTCTTTGTCAGAGCCCTAGGAGCCAGAGATTTCATTAATCTTTCTTTCAGCCTCAGGGTAATGAAACTAGGAATCAAGACAAGGAAATAATCTTTTCAGCATCAGATCATTACATTTAGCAGCCCTCACAGCAAAGAAAGAAAGTTTTCAGGGATATTTGTCCCTAAAAGAGCTATTCCAAAGCCTGAGGTTGGTCACTGCCTCATTTATTTTTTCTGCTAGAACCCAGTAGATCCTTTTACCAGGATATTTTGTAATCTGTTCTTATTTTAATTTCTATTTACACTTGTGCAATGAGCCCCAAAGAGACTTCCACATAAATTGGAATGTATGTATATGTGCTTGTGTGTACATGTACATTATATGTATTTATATGCATGAATTAGTCTTCGTTCTAACTTTTGACTTTGCTTACTGCTTTTTACTATGCAATAGATATTAAGTATGGGCTGAGCTGCTTGTTCTGACCTCTGCCCTCTCACAGATTAAGCCTCAGGTTTGAAAATATGACAGAGGGAAATATGTACCAGAGGGAAAATGGTTTTGTACTTTTAACTCAAAACAGCTCTTGCCAAAACAAAATAAAAGTGTCCCCAGAGGTTATCCTTGAACTCTTAAGCACAAATTATAATACAGGGATTGATACAAAATCATGATTCATGTTTTCTAGTTGTTTGAAATGTGCCATACACAGGAATCCTGTCATGTTTAAAAGAGTGCATTGTGTTATGTGTTTGCTGGGGGGGTGGTGGTGGTATGTGCTTGTTTGTTGTCTGATAAAGGATCAGAGCTGAGGATGTGTTTTGTACTGCAGGTGATCAGGAAAGGAGAAGTGAGCTGCTGCTGGATTTGCACTGCTTGCAAGGAGAATGAATTTGTTCAGGATGAATTCACGTGTAAAGCCTGTGAGCTTGGATGGTGGCCAAACGCTGACCTGACAGGTAGGGCTGTGTCCTCCCTCCAAACACATTCTTTTTCTACAGGGCTCAAAGAGAATGCTGTGGGCTGGACAGGCAGTACAGTAGGATGGCAGCATATAGAGATATTAAAAGTACGTATTTGGACACACATTCCAGTGCAGTTTAGGGTGACTGTCTTTCAGCTTAGTGCAACAGCAGAGACAATAAAGACAGCAACACTTCTGCCGAGAAGAAATGTTATAGTCCGTCTGTTCCTTTCCTTCATTTAGAACAAGTATGAATAAAGCTGTTAAAACTGCTAATGAACTCAGCAGCAGTTGCTGCAATTTAGCAGTGACTATCACAAGAGTCCAGTGCATTCTTGTTATATTGACTTGATACTCTTTCCTGATCATTTTACCATGCAATTAGTAGCATTTTATCTGGGATTTCAGGACCTTCAGTAACTGGTTACTGGAGTCTTGTTTGGTGTAAAGATTGTTCTCACTGCACCCACCACTAAGAAGAGTTTCAACAAAATCCTGAGAAAGGCTGTCTGGAAAGAGTTAAACTTGTGTATATGCTTTGGATAAGTTGCATGCTTTGGCATCCTTCTGTTTATTTTTTTACCTATCAAGGTCAACCTCCACATCTGATCTAGACTTAGTAGCAATCATTACCCTCCCACAAAAATAGCTACAACACATTGAGAAGCATCACCCTGACCTTAACATTTGGTTTGTATCACTGTGAAAGACTAAAGGAACCTCTGCCCTGTGTCACCTCTGCAAATCTTGGATGCCAGCATTCAGCAGGGCATTATTCCTAGTAAAACAAACAATCTGATCACCCAGCCCAAGAGCAAATGTGCAACTTAACACTTCTCTGTCCTTTATCATGACGCTGACAGCTAGATGTTGTTGCAACACTTCACACATGGACAAAATCCTCAAACTTCAATTAATTTGTTCTCCGAGATACTTCAAGCTAGTAACTGAAGCCAAATGAGGTCTCAGAGCATGTATTTTGAGAGGGAAAGCTACTCACTTCTCTAGGTAAAAATACACTATTTTTAGTGAAATGTGCCCCATTGTCTGCCTTGGTTTTCTATGGAAAATAAGTTATGGTCATGACCCAGATATGTGTGTAAATGTCTATATTCCATATCCCCCATTCCCACCACCCTGCCCTGCCCAGGTTTGCAGCTAAACTGACAAACAAATTTGTCAGGATACAGAAATCTCAGTGATCATTAATATTGCAGCAGCCCTCTTGTTAGAGGGTAGAAATGAGCTGGACATAGAGTTTTTGTTTATCACAGCATGAAAAGGGTCCTGGTTTATTCCTCTTTACAACTCAGCCATCCTGACTCCAACTATTCACTGACTGTGGCCACAGCAAGCTCCTACTGTAGGTTTCCCTTGCAGCCTCTGACTACTGGTTATTCCCTGCTAAACTCTGACTGCAGGCTTTTACCCAGCTAGACTGTGACTGCAGGTTCCAACAACAAGCTCTAACTGCAGAGCCAGACTGACCTCAAAACAGTGATTCTCCCTCCCCAGACTCCTTTTTTTCTTCAAGAGCCTCCCACTTCCTCAAAGTTCTTCCTCCCTCACCAGCTAATCCACTCCCTTTTATCACACTCATCTTTATTGGATACAGCTGTGACTCATCAGGGGTGAGGCTGTATTGGGTAATTAACACAGCTGCTACTTATCAGGGGTGAAATCACCTGTATTCCTTCTCCTACAATTTTGACCAAGTTTCCTGTCAGTGGGTTGTAGGGAGGGTAGTTAATGAAAAATACATTCTGTAAGGGCCCAAATCATTGAAATACTTTGGATATTAATAGAAACCAAAATATGCGCAGAACCTTTCATAGATGTCCAGACCATTTGAAAAGCTCATATTTAATTCCTGCTCCTACAGGACACCAGCGTCTGCTAATTTTAAAGCAGGTTTCCATATACAAACAGATTTGGCTGGTCTTGGAGGTTCACAGAATTGTTTGTATCTACTCTTCAGGGAAGAAAAAAGGATTTATCGATTAAAAAGAAACCAGAACAAAAACCTGGTGAGAGATCAATACGCACTTGAAAGAATATGGTTCCGTGCTACCAGCTGCTCAGAGTAGCTCAAAAGGGGTCATGTCAAAATGAGAGGCACTGCTGAAAAGAGTTGCAGAAAGAATCAGTGCTGGAAAAAATCTCCAGGGCATGTTGCAATCTATTAACTTTTAATGAAATCAGTAGACGACCTGCTGATTTGTGTTTCTTCTCAGCAAGGAGACTGGACTGCTGCTGTTCTAAAATCACAGTAACATCAGCCAAATAACAGCATAGCCATCGACTTATTTCCTAGAGAACATTGAAATGGCAGTCTGCTCCTGCACAGCTTCTTCAGTCTGTCTTATTGAAGAAAAACCTTCTTCTTTTAACCCCTAAAATTGATTTACTTGAACTATACTACAAAGTACAAAGCTGTGAAAGGAAGCTGATGCCATCCTTATCTTTAGAAGAAGGTGATTTATCTAGATAAACTCTTTCTCTTGAACTTTGTGGGAGTCACCATTGGTATAATTTAATTTGGAATTCTCTTTTCTTGCCAAGACTCCGATCAAATATGTTTTTATAGCTTGATTTTATGTGTTGTATTCATATCCTGACAGTCACCATCGCATCTAGACACAGACAGTAACATCTCACAGTGCAGATTGTTTTTTCCCTTTGCCTTAAATCTTAAATGCTAAACATGTATGTGGTTTTAGACTCATTTTCCATCACAGATGGAGGCTCTAAAATCCTTAATCTTTGTAAGAAATGTGAAGCACATACTAACCCATTTCATAAGACATGCTTTTCAAGGTGCTCATTTTCTCCATTTGAAATCAGTCTCTGTTGCTCAGCAATCATTTTCTGACATTTTAATTTTATTTTTAAATATACACTTTTTTTTTTTTTCTTAGACTGCTTCCCTTAAATATGAATTCCATGAAGTGGACTCAGCAGATACAAAGGATTTTTCACAACAGATGATGAAATCTGACCTGAGAAATAGTCACTAAAGCCAGAACCTTAGACCTTGTGCCAATAGAAATCTTCTGTAGCACCAAAATATAATATAATATAAGAAGGATGAATGTCAATCTAATAAACTCAGTTTACATAAATCATGTTAAATAAGCAATAAAACATAATAGGATAGGAAGTTTTATAGTCTTATGAAAAGAGTCATAAGGTTTTGGGGCCATCAGTTACTTGGGATGTCTTGATGACTTCAGAAAACATCATAGATTCTCTTATTGTCCTTGCACTATACATACAGTAATAAAAAAAAATTGATTAGCCTTCTGATCATAGAAATTATTCAGTTAAAATACAGGGAAGACAGTACATGCAAACTATCACACAGCTTTTACCAGAAAATTTTAACTGTGAAGCTTTTGCTCTGATTTTTTTTTTTTTTTTGAGGTTTGGGTTAGTTGCTGAGGGGAATTTTTGTTTTGTTTTGTTTTGTAAATGCATGCACAATCTCCTGGGTATCATCCCTCAGTCTCAGTAGGGTTCCAGAGCCCACTTTCTCCTAGCTGGGAAATGACCCACCTTCACATGTGCTGACAACCAACAACTGTTAGCTGATAATAAACAGTGTAGGGAACTTTTTGCAGCTTGTACAATATGTGGTTCTTGGGCTTGCTGGTGCATAGGAATTACACTGGTTTAATGAAACATTTCAAAGCAAATCTTACACAGGATAAGCTTGAAGCAAACAATAGGCTTAACTACCATGTTGGATCTGGGTTAAGCCCTTGAAAATATAGTTTAAAATGGAATAATGTGAATATGTCTTGATGTGGTTAAGCTTAAAGTCCGTATTGAAACTTAACCCTTCCGACAACCACTGACCAGATTGTTGTATGAGAAGAACTTTGCATATATTCATCAAGGAACTTCTGATCCTTAGTTTTTTATTGAATCATAGAGGAGCCAGCTTCCAGTCAGGGCTGCTGAGGCCAATGGCCTCAATGTCCAATGGTCAAAGGTTCACACTTCTAATAAAGAGGTTTTCCTTCATATTTCACCCCAAAAGTACTGGTTAGAAGTATGAATTTCCTATCTGAGTCTTGAAGAGACCATATTGAGCAAAATAATTTTCTTTATAAAATTTTCTCTTTATAATATTTTCTTTATAAAATAAGACCTCTGGTGGTCACTGCTATAATTTCTATTGGTTTTGATGTTGCAGGCATGCATAACAACAACAGTTGTAGTTAAGTCAGCTTCGAGACAAAGACAATTATAAGACCTTCTTTCAGTTCAAATGACATTGCCAGACATTAAAAGTTCAAGCAGAAATTTTTCATGTCAGGACTTTTTCTTGGGGTCTTTTTTTCTGTTTTGTTTTTTATTTGTTTGATTGTTTTTTTGTTGGTTTTTTCGCTGTCTTTTTTGGGGGGGGGTTGTTTGGTTTGGTTTTGTCTGTGTTTTTGTTTGTTTGTTTGTTTGTTTATAATTCCAACAAAAACATTTCTTCACCTGTTTCTCAAAATGAGGTTATAGTAAAACTGTTCAACCCTGATCTATATTGTGTCTTACTTCTCACTTATTTGGAAGGAAGGACTTTACATTACAATACAGTACAGGTATCTACATTACCATAGGGTTATCTGTTGGTAGTTTTGTATCACCACGTGGAAGATACATATAAATTAGGCAAAACCATGGAACTCCAAAGCTTTTAGTTCATAAATGGTTTCTGCAAATACAATCCACACTGAGGAGGAAGAGACTGAGCCTGACTTTTGCCCATCACAAAATCAGGGCCCTCGTCAAGATCTAGTAGCAAAAAATAAGAGGAAAAAATGCCTCTCTCACAAGCTTGATAACATTACCACATTTTTCCTGTTCTTTTCAGCCATGTCCAACAACTCAGGCAGAGTTCATGAGCAGCCAGTCCAGAATGAGACAAGCTGGACCAGCTGTTTGTAATGAGGACATCTGGGTGGAGAGATGGCTAGGAAAACACTGAACTGTAAGGGGAACTGAGACAGGGATGATGAGGGACTGGGAGAAAGATACTTGAGAGGTGGGGGAAAGGCAGAAAAGGTGAGTTGTGTCCAAGGGAAACTGGAAAAGGACAGAAACAAGAAGTAGAAGAGGCCATGGATACTTCCCTTGGGATAAAGAAATATGTTAAAAGCATTTTGGAACTATTAAATCAAGAACAAAAATTAGAAAATGCCATAATGACAATTGTCCGCAACAGCTTCACAACCATAACATCTTATTAACACATGGGATTTTATTTTCTCTGTAGTATTTATTGCTGGTATTACTTCTTCAGCACAGTGAGGAAGATATCAAGAGACTCCTTTAACTTGATTGTGGGAGAGAGCAATTGAGTACCATCTTAACAGACACCTATGTTTGCACATCTGTACTAACAAGAAATGAGAGTCCTTCCAGTTTTTATCTGAAGGCATGCATATTCTGTGGGTTTGACGTTTCCAAGAGAATTAAATTATATTATTTAGTGGGAAAACAATGGGCAGAGGGTTTGACAAAATAAGCGTAAGATAATGTGAAGACAAAAAAAGCAGAAATGTACTACGAAGATATAGTATCTATGATATAGTTCCATTAAAATTTTGGCTTTATTACCATTTTTCTGTCCATAGACATTAGATTAATTTATATTATTTATAAAAATGTTGTAGATCTAACTATAGTGATAGTGGTAATGAATAAATAAATTAATCTGTGGAGGTAAAAAACCTACCCACTTGTCACACTGCCTTCCCTGCTGAAATGAAGAGATGATGATGATGAGTTTGTCTGGGTTCTGTTCCCAGCTGTGCCTCTGGTATGCTAGGTTTGCAACCAGGTATTTCTAAAAGCAGGTATTTCCAAATCTAATTTCCTGTTGTAGCATCATGAGAAAATGTTTGAGACACCCAAAACGGATGGCTGTTTTTTGAACACATTTCATTCAAAATTTTCAGTGAGCAGTTCACTCCTTTGGAAAATGGTTATAATAATCCATGTCACATAGAATATGCTAACATTTGGATTATACTGAGATCCAGCAAAAAAGGGTTCTTCCAGGAGCTGCCTTTCTAACACTGTGTTTTTCTTCTGTACACTGCAGGCTGCGAACCCATCCCTGTAAAGTATCTCCAGTGGAGCAATATAGAGTCTATTGTGGCTGTGGTCTTTTCCTGCCTGGGGATCCTGGTCACCATGTTTGTCACCCTTATCTTTGTGCTCTACAGAGACACCCCTGTTGTCAAGTCCTCCAGCCGTGAGCTCTGCTATATTATCCTGGCTGGCATCTTTCTGGGTTACGTCTGCCCTTTCACCCTTATAGCTAAACCCACCACGACATCCTGCTACCTCCAGCGCCTTCTGGTGGGGCTCTCCTCGGCCATGTGCTATTCCGCCCTGGTGACCAAGACCAACCGCATCGCGCGCATCCTGGCGGGCAGCAAGAAGAAGATCTGCACCCGCAAGCCGCGCTTCATGAGCGCCTGGGCACAGGTGGTCATCGCCTCCATTCTGATCAGCGTGCAGCTGACACTGGTGATCACCCTCATCATCCTGGAGCCCCCCATGCCCATCCTCTCCTACCCCAGCATTAAGGAAGTTTACCTTATCTGCAACACCAGCAACCTGGGCGTCGTGGCTCCTGTGGGTTACAATGGGCTCCTCATCATGAGCTGCACGTACTATGCCTTCAAGACTCGCAACGTGCCCGCCAATTTCAACGAGGCCAAGTACATTGCATTCACCATGTACACCACTTGTATCATCTGGCTGGCCTTCGTGCCCATCTATTTCGGGAGCAACTACAAGATCATCACCACCTGTTTCGCGGTGAGCCTGAGTGTGACAGTGGCTCTGGGGTGCATGTTCACTCCTAAGATGTACATCATTATAGCCAAGCCCGAGAGGAACGTCCGCAGTGCCTTCACCACCTCAGATGTGGTGCGTATGCATGTCGGGGATGGCAAGGCACCTTGCAAGTCCAACACTTTCCTCAACATATTCCGGAGAAAGAAGCCAGGGGCTGGAAATCCAAAGTAAGTGGATTGACTGCAGGTACACATCTATCTAAATGTTCTTCTCTTTGCCATCCTCTCTTGGTTCACTGTAGTCTGCTGAATAATAAGGTATGTAACAGTTTTTCATCTCACGTGTAGCAGAGAAGGTGGAAATGACCCTTTAGTTTTAAGCCTCAGATGGATATTGACATGTTGCTTATTATCTTTTCTCCTGCTCTGAAGGCCGTCCTGTGCACAACTCCCTCTACCACTGGGGCAGGTCAGGCAGTGGCAGAGTAACCAAGGTCCATTTGTAGCTTCTTGCATCTCCCTGTGACAGGGATCTCACGCCCTGACATGCAGTTGCTCTGCATTATGTTCAAACTGAAGTGCTACTGTAGCTTTTTAGAAAAGAAATCTCTGTCTGAATGATTGTAAATCACACGTACTTGCCTGAGGCCACTGAAATGTGTGTGAAAGCTGAGGACTGAATATTAGTTTTTAAGGTAGTGTATTGTGACAATCCTCATGACTGTGATTCAAGAGCACCCTCCATGCTATCCCTGTGTTTCTATTAAATACTCAGCACTATGAGCAATACTCTTACTCATCATTCGTGTAAATCTCTCCATGTTCTCAAACTCAGCTTTGGTGTGAAAGTTGCAGAAGTCAACTGATGGTGAAAATGAACTTGCATTCACATCTGTAGAGCTCGTTATTTTCCCTGCTAATAATTAAATGCAACCCAGATGCAGCAGAGTGGGAGAGAGGACTGTTACTTCGAACAGCATCCCGCTGTGAGGAGCAGTCTGAAAATTTGCATTCTTTATTATTTTATTGTTTTCTAATCTTTAAAGAAGCACCATAGGGCTAGATATGAGCTTAGATGATTTTTGTTCCAATTTAAAAAAAAAAAAGCACCAGTGAAACCTACATTTCTGAACTTCCCACTAGAATTATAATTCAGTTAATTTCCAGGTTTTTGGGATCTGTAGGTTTCTTTGAGTCAGGCTGGTTTTGATTCAATTTGCATAAGAACCATTTCCATCTGTCCTGGTGATGGAGAAAATACTGTAGAAAACCCATACTGTGATCAATTTTGTCTTTATGCTACTTCAATACATTTTATTTTTATGCTAGCCAGGGGTCAGAAGGGAAGGAAATGGAGATGTAAATGACCCAAATACACAGCTCAGTGTGCCACAGAGGCCACATCAAAGCTGACGACTCCTGAGCTAGACAGAGAGAGCAGGGAGTGGCAAACAGCCATCACCTGCAGGGGGATGGCCAAAATTCTCTGTAGCCCAAGAGCTTGAATTCCATGCAAATAGAAAGATGGAGCTGGATCCACCTTCCTCTGACTCTGTGGTAGTTAAATGGGACTCAGACATCTGTAAGAAACTAGTGTGGAGTCCCTGCAGTGTGGTTTCTGGCTAAATGTTGGTTTCTTTAAGTTGATGTCTGACAAAAAAGAGGACTTTTGAATATTTTAGGTCATGAGAAAATTAATAACTATTTCTCTGTTCTGCTTACTCTTCTTCTATCTTTATTTTAAAAAAAATTAAATAATTCAAATGTGATATACAGAATACGGTTCTTAATATGAGAGAATATTACATCCTGTTCAAAAGTTGAGCTTCTCCCTCATCATTGTTACCTTTAAAACTCAACGGGGAGCTTTTCAGCAATTTGTTTGTTACACAATTTTAGTAAGATTTTCTCAACCTCTTTGTCAAGCCTGTGTGAGTGTTACAAAGCAGAAAAGCCCTACAGAGTTTTAAGCTGCTTTTCTAAACTAAAAGCTCAATACCTAGTTAATATGCCTTTTTTCCTCAGGTTAAGCATCCATGTCTTTTCTGTAGCCAAATTCCCACCTCTGACCTAAACCTCTTGTTTTCACTGCATGTTCTTCACCCAAAGAGCACAGGTGCAGAGGCACCCTGGGATTGCTGATGGAAAAGACAGCACATCTCCCTGTTCATGGGCATGAACAACTGAAAGAAGTTTAATAGACAAACAGGAAGCTTTGGAAATAGAGTCTCAAGGGAAAACAAAAAGTAATTTCAGGGCTTTGGAGGAGTTCTTAGCTCCTAGCTGAGTCCATTGCAAAGTTTCTGAGGACAATGTGACAATACAGATAAAAAAGTGAGTCACTGTGGAAATCAAGAAGGAAAACGTAGAATTTGCTGCAGCCTTTGAAGCACCTAGATAACTCAAATGTATAATCAGATCCTTCCTGAAACAGGATTTGAAGCTACTGGTACATGCTCAGTGCCCACAGGAATGACCTCCAGACTGATTTTCAATGGTTTTGTTTGTGGGTGCTTTTTTTGTTGTTGTTTTTTTTTGGTTTTTTGTCTGTTTGTTGATGTTTGTGGTTTTGTTTTGGGTGGGTTTTTTTTAATTTGGTTTGGTTGGTTTTCTTGTTGGTTTTAATTCCCTATCAAAATCGGGGATTTTTTGCCATGTTTTCAGTAATTCTAATTCCTGTAAGTATGTTGCTCTGTTTCTAGATTCTTCAATAGTCTCTTCCCATGGCTACATTTTTCTGTCTGTAAGTGGCCAGCAGTTCTGCACTCAAAAGATTTCTCCTCTAAATGTATTCATCTATCTTCTTGTTATGCCTTCTCCCTCTTCCTAGTTTACTTTTCTTTTTCTGCTTTTCAATTTTCATCTATTGTTCTGTCTGTATCAAATCTCTTCCCTGCTTAATCCATTGAATTCCAATTCCTAAACAGAAAAGTGACATCCACCTAAATTAAACTGGTGTGGAGATATAGGGTTAAATTGAATTAGTTTTAAAAATGGAAACTAGTTTGCATTTACAAGGGCAAATCAAACTTATATAAGCCTTCATAAATTGCATTTTCATGCAATGTTGTGCTGTTAGTTGAACTAGTATAGCTTGGGGACTAGAGCAAGCCAAGACACTCTTCCTTTCTGCTTCCTAAAGTAGAGCAAAAGAATTAACCAGGGAAGTCTATTAACACAGGATCAATTAGTCAATTCAAAACCTTCAGCTGAAAACCTCTGGTGCTGATATAGAGGTCAGAAAAGCCATCTTGAAAAAGTCTGTCTCAGCTGCATTGCCAACAGTTTCAGTGAAAATAAATTTCTTAGTAACACTGTCTTCACATAAATGATAAAGCCCACTGCCTTTACTGTTCTGTTGCACTATCAAGATGGTAGGTGCAGTCTTGAGGATTTGAACTCTTACTTTCATTGAGTTAAACTACAGGCAATCACAACCAGCATTGCTTTCCATAAAGCAGGTTGGGAATTTTCCAGTGGAAAATACGTGTTCTCCATCAGAAAATTCTGGCCTTTCAAAATGTTTCATAGAACTGGGCTTTGCTGGTAAGCATTTTCTCTGGGCCAGGGGGGCATTCTTTTTTACCATGGAGAGAGGAAGACATTGGGAAATCATGAGGGGATCTTATGCCAGCAATTAAAGCACCCACTTAGGCTAAGAGCATCTCCTTCATTTCCCAGGTGGATGCTCTATAACTGGATTATGGAGTGTCCAGGGCAAGTCTCCTTTCTATGTTCTTTTCCAGCAGCATTTTGCAACAGAGGAAAAAACATTGTAATGTAAACCCTAGGGAAAAAATACTTTGCATTATTCTGAGAGAGAGAGCTTGGATCTGGGTCTGAGAGATCCCTAATGAGTGTCTTCAGTACCAAGCAACTGTCATCCTTTCCCTCTTGTCAAATGAATACTTAAATATGTATAAAAAATGGAGCAGCTCCATCAGGAGAGATGAAGACAGAGTGATATCTGCTGCTTGTATTGAAGTTTTGTGGGGATATTTATTGTTTGTTTGCTGCTTGATGGTATTACAAGATCCTGGCTGTTATAGGAAGATGGCATAGCAGCATTTGTTAGGAGAGCCTTTTGTGTCTATTTTTTTATTCTTTCCAGATATGAGAAGGAAACTTTTGTGTATGGATCTTGCTGTGATCTTTAGCCACCTTCTTGGCCACAAAAGTTATTTTGGTCTATGAGGGTCAATGACCTTGAAGAGAAGGACACTTTTACAGTGCCTGTAGATCCCTTCCCTGAGGAAGCAACACTCCCTTTCATACTACATGAAGAAAAAAATAGCCAGTGACCCTTCAGATGCTGATTCTGATGAGGGTTCAGAAAATGCCTTCTCCAGCCACTGCTTCAAATGAACCCTACACAATGTGTAGGGGACTGAAGTCAGGCCAGCAGCCTGCCAGTCTGTTGTGTTGCATTTCTGCAGTAAGCATGCAATTCAAATAGAATTGAGCCACACAGCAAGGCTCACCTCTTCTCTCAGGCTTGTTGTGGGTTGCAGTAGCATGAGAAGGATCAGTGCTGCAGGAGTCACCACAGGGACAAAGTTCACTTTGTGTCTTTGGGTAATAAGCTCCAGGTCTGGCAGTGATGCTTATCTGGTCCCTCAGTCTTCACATATAAATTATTTTAAATTTATGATAGAGTCTCCAGGTCTGGACACCATTTTAGTGCCTTTTGAAAAAGAGTAAGTAAGGATTTAGTTGTCAATATACATTATGCAGCAAAATCTGAGTTAATAGGAAGCCAACTAGCAAGACTCACTGAATGGCCAGGACTCCACATTAATGCATAGGCTACTTGTTTTCCCTTTGTAATTTTAGTATATTTACAACCAATTATTTTCATCTAGCTGTCTGCCTTTAGAAATGAATGACTGATTTAAAGTACTTCCAAACATGTAATTTATCTTTTTCACACATTTCAGCAGTCCATGCCTCTAGAATGCTGTCACAGTCACCCAGTCTGAGCATTGTCCAGGCAGTCACTTGGGCCATGGATCTCTCAAATTTGGTTAATTTTATTCTGATAAAAATTTGCAGACAACCTAACATCCTCATGTAATTTCTTCCTGCTTCCCTATGTCCTTTCTCCCTCTGTGCTTGCTCCCTACATAGTTTTTTAACTGAGAATCAGGGTTCCCAATAACCTCTAATAACACATCTGTTCCCTTATCACGGCTTAGGGAACTGTCTGCTTTTTTTGTCTTGCCAGTTATAAAATTATCTCCAGGTATTCTTAAGTTAATATTTCTCTTTAAACTGACTTGCTGAGTTGCCATTTCATCTTGAGCTGTACTGACAACCTGTGATTTTCATTTCCCTTGGCCTTTCACAGTCCACAAAGGCCTCTGGGCTCCTCACCTGCTTTGTTTTCAAAGTCTCCCACAGACACATGGTGAGAAGAATCTTAGCATAAGTATGCCCAGAAGATTTTGTCTCACTGGTTTTCCTGGTGGTGCAAGGAGGCAAATGCACAATGCAGCATGGCAAGGCTTGGAGATTCCAGGCACAGAGTAAATGTTCAGCATGCTCCGCTGCAGCTGCTCAAACAATATTTTACAGCCTGTCACTTAATCCAGCCTAACAGCCCTGTCATAGGAATAGGTGCTCAGGAGTCCTCCCTCTTCTCAATACTATGTTATTGTTCTGCCCTGTCAATATTCTATCTTTAAGCAGGGGTTATAGAGGAAAGGAATGAGGGAGAAAAATGTGAACAGAAGATGTGAAAGCACTTTTGATGGAAGTAAAACAATGCCTTTTGACCTGATCTCTGCAGGCTAAAGTAGGTGAAATTGAAACAAATCAATCTATCTCAACCTGGCACAGCCACATGGGGAACATTCCTCTCTGTCTGGCTGAAATGTATCAAAACTTCTGAAACAAGTAGATTTAGTGGAAAGTGCAAGGAGAATTTATAATAACTGGTCACCATTGTACCTTCTCTTGTAAAAGAGATATATATCAAATCCTGTGCTTCAGGACACAAGCCGAATGCAAGAGTATTTTCTTCGGTCCTGAAGAGTGTCATCCAACCTGCAGCACACAAAAATTATCTTTAAATGTTTCTCATACAGATTAGCATCTCGTGTAGTTTTACCTTCCTGCAGCAGTGCCAAACCGGTATTGAGATGATTGCTGAATCTAATAGGAAATGCTAGACTACCTTGCTTTGCAATTTAGAAAACTGATGTAGTGGGTAAACTTCTCATGTCCTGCAGTAGTACTGCAGACACAATAATAAGAGAGACCCTAAGTTTTACCATTACAGACTGTGGAAAATACCACATTCCAAGGGACTTTCAAGAAGACCCTTAAACCTGCTTTGCCTGCACAACCATCCTGCTGAAGCTTAGCCCAGAGGGAAATGGCACATTATGAAAGAGAATTTTGGAACAGCAGAAAGGATGTGAGCTTCTGACAGTGGGCAATTATACAAAGATTGAAAAGAAAAAAAAAAGGCAAAATTGCACAGGACAGATTGGATTGTTTATTTAAACAATTTGTTGCTGTATATCTGATCTCTCCATTAACCTCCAATAAAATGCTAACACCCACACCCTGTTTTCAGGGCTGACTTTGTAGGGCAATAGCACCATGGGGCACAAGGTGCTGTGCTGGTCCATGGCTTTGAGGCTCCCAGATCCCCACCAGGGCTCCAAAACCACTGGACATTTGGTTCACACTTGCATCACACCCAGGGAATATCATGGAGGAGTCTGCTTCCTTCATAGGTTGTTGCAGATGTGGCAGCCCTAGAGTGGCTCCTGGTGACACAGCTGTCGCAGGGAAGGCAGGTGGCACCCTGGCCTGATTCATCTTCCTGTTGCAGCCCTCCCTGACATTTACCCAGCTTCTCTATTCAGTGTAGTCCTTCACCCTTTTCTGAGGTTGTAGTGACTTTTTGAGAAAGACTCTTGTATTCTCACGAAGGACAGCTGAAGGAGCTAATGCCAAACACCACTCTCTCAGCAATTGGTATGTTTGCTGGCTTTGCTGGGCTGTTTACTGGTCTTAAACCATGAATGATTTTGCAGACATGTAGCACTGTGACATGTAACAGCTCTTACCCAGTCCTCTTGTGGATGTGATGGGAATTTCATGTAAGAAAACACAACAAACCCAGTCAAGCTGTTCTGTCCTTGTCAGTATATTGATTTAAGTGAATATTTAAAACTCCCAGAAGACAGTTACATGGTTCCAAAGAGACTCTTAAAACCAATGTTAAAAACTGGGAAGAAACACAAAATAACGGGGGAGTGTGAAACTTAACATTCCAACAGCAAACTCTTCTAGCCCTGCTGCAGGGTTGTCTGTTAAATTTGATCTATGTAAGTCTATCTAATATTGTCTTCCACAGCCTTGAATTTGCATTTGATTATGATGCACATATATTGTAGTTCTGGCCCATAGACCAAAAATAAATTACAGAGTAAGGGATAAAAGACTCTCAGATATCACTTCCCTACATACATTTTTTCTCATTTAAATAACTAAACCCCATATTTATTTAAAAATCAGGCATAGCATATGGGTACATCAAATTATATACCAAATTTTCTATCTGTGTGTGTATGTGGAAAACAACCAGACTGGTGATACTGGGTTTTTTAAATCCTTCTAATGAGGAAATAAGGGGCATATCTGCATAAAGCACCATAAGTTTTCCTTGTAAATTATAGCAGCTAAAGGGAGTCCCAGCTCATGCATTGCTGATCACATGCCATTCCTAAGGCAAGATGTGGAGAAGAAGTGGGCAAAAAATACATGCTATGATTGGGATGTTTGTGATCAAGCAAAAAACAAAAGCCCTGGCAGTTTAATCTCATTCCTCTGGGTTCGCTTCCATGACCAAACAGAGGCTGCCTGAGACTACATTTGGGAGAAATAACTTGGAAAAGCTATGAGGTTCTGCAGCAACCTCCCAGGAAGAGCAGCGGGGATAAACCCCCTCAGACAAAAGCCAGGTCATATTGAATAAGTTTACAGTATACATTGCCCTCACCCTGTGCTCCCATCCAGACTTTTGCCTCTTTATCACCAGTCAGAGCCACATTTCCTGAGCATGGTCCTTTAGAAGAGAGGGCTGTTGCGTAAGGTTCTATATTTTTCTCCCTTTCTCAGAAGTTCCCAGTCTATGTCAGTTTTGCCACAGTCTTTTCAGGGGTGGTCACAACTTCATCCTCTCAGGAGATTTTGACTGGACATATATATAGGGCACAGTGTCTGAGTCCAGCCTGGTTCTTCCAAAGGACTGCTGCCAAGAACTTTCACTTTACTACTCATTCTCTTGTTTTGCAGCTCTCAAGATGCTGAATCACAACATGTTTTTCTGCTTGGGGACACTGCTGTAGCAGCAGGGAGCTTTGTTTAATGAATCTCAATACTTAAGCACAATGACAAAAAGATACACAGTCACATCAGAGGGGAGCTTTGCAGTTATGCAGACACAATCTCTGCTTCCTGACTGAGGGGAAGCCAAGGCAGCACTACAGAAATCCTGGGGAAAGCTAGTATCTCCCTTGGCATAAACCACAGGAATAAGGACATCACTTGTAATTTAATTTCTTGCTTGACTGGATCACTTATTACATTTCCTTGTATTTCGGTATTTGTATATATTATTCATATCTAATTAGGATGCTGCAAAAGTGCACCAGCTCAATAGTGAGCAATACAAACAATTGTGTTCCCATGTAGGGATAAGCAAGTGTTGTTTATCTGCTTAGCACCACACTCTCCTGTCTTTTGGCTGCAATTTTCTCTGTGAGAAAAATAAGAACAAAAACTTCACCTTTAAAAAGTGTCAGATATATAAATAGCTGTTGAAGGTTACATCCAGTTAAGCACATAAAACCCTAGATATTTCTCTATATTACTTGTGGAAATCAGATTCCAACTCTCATAAGCACATCCTTAGGAGAAAAAAAACAATCCCCAAACCCATGTTGTGTGTGAGTAGTACTCTGAAATATAAAATGGAAATGGAATGAAGAACTAAAACACAAGTCTTCTAGAGGTCACCTTAACATTTTTAAGTCAAGAATGCAATTTACCTCCTTTCTATTCTCAAAGTGTGATGTTTCAGCCCATGCCACTGTTGCTCACCTCACCTTAGCAGAAACAGAGAGCTGTAACATTTCACAAACACATGTGCAAATACTTGCTAGAATAAACACAGAGGGTGTACTGCAAGCATTTATTATGCAGGGGTCTCTGAGCCACCTTGTGATTTCATATATCTTTGAGCTAATATAGGGGAAAAAAACTGGGGTACTGAAAGATATCATTTGGATCTCTGATATTCTTTATATAAGAACAAGACTATAAAACAGCACAAGTATTATACACATCTACATATAGTTAACACCAGAATTAATTTTTTCCCTTAAGTTAAGACATCTGAAAATACTTTTGATTCATCTCAACAATTCAGTGCAAAATTGCTAACGTGAAATGCAGAACTAGTGCTTATTTGTTTAATCCTTTTCCTTACTTGGGGATACATAAGAGGCACATAAGAGCCCAAGAAGGGGACAACACTTGCATGTCTTCTCTTTCACTAATATGAAAGCATTTTGCATTCCAGCTTGTACACTAGGTTTATCCCTTCTTGTGATGAGCTCTCCCCTTTGTTAAGGGATATCTCACAAAACAAAACACCACAAGACAAACTGCAGATGTTAAAGCATATGATTTTTAGCCAGATTCTGTAATTCACAAACTAATCCCATGCCCAGAGAGAGAAGATGGTCTGTCTCTGTAGGTGGGTATGGTTCTACACCCTTCTAGGAATTAAATCTGCAGATTCAGATACGTTCATTTACAAATACCTGTACATGGATACGATGGAGATGGCAAAGCAAAGGCTAACTTCTAGTGCCCTATTGAGTCCAAAATCAGGATGTAGTCTTTGCTAAACATCTGCCCCTCAGACATGTGTAATGGAGCAACTTGCTTTCTTATATTTTTGTTTTTGGGGATTTAAGAGTTTGTAAAGGGAAGAGTGAGGAATTTAAAAATCTGTCTTGGCTTTCTGCTTGACTTCAATTTTTTTTTTTTAGCTAGTATAGAGTGATGCTTTTTTCACTTGTCTTCTGATTCTGTTTTTCCTCTGTCCCAAATACACTGAAAATTATTCACACCCAGAGCAGAGATCTGACCACATTCCCCTCACTTCTCTGTGTTCTCACCTCTGTGCCTCAAGGGCTCTGAATGGGCAAATTCTTCATTGTCAGACCTTTTTCATGGTTTTCAGACCAAGGTGTATCTGTAGAACAGACTCCATCACACAGAAGACATACACTGTCAAAGAGTCACTAATAAACATGACCAGCATGAAAAGCTAGGTTCTCTGCTGTGCCAAAGGACTCTAAGAAACCACTTTAAGCGTGGGTTGAAAGTATATTGTATCAATATAACATCTGCCTCCACGTTAAAGTTGTTAGAGACTATTTAATTTTGAAATAACAAGTCAACTAATTCTTCAGAGCATATATGTGCTCTGGCATTCAGCCTCCCACACCTGACAAACATAGGTTAAAAGTCATTATCACTGTAAACAGCAAACAATTGTGCAGGCTGAATGTAATCACACAATTTGTCACTTTAAAGCCCACTTGACAACTGAAAACTCCAGGTTTCTTGTTAGTTCATTATAGACAATTTACCATTTCTAGCTTACTGCTTCAGTTTCTCTCTCCTTAAGCTGTTTCCCCTTCTCTGCTCTTTGTGGTTCTTTTGTGGTATGCAGGATGTGGCTTTCTTCCACCTATAAAATTAACCTTGCAAAGAAGAAAAAAGGAAAGAAAATTAATTACTATCTGTTGGATTCCTTGAGTCAGATTTCAAGGTCAGATAAACACTAATGTCAGCACCAGAGAAACTGTCTGTGATGCCCATGCTTTGGGGAACAGGGGTGAGGGTTGTCCCTTGCAGCAGGAAATTACTAGTTTAGCACAGCTGTGCTGCAGCACCACAGCCAGAGATGTAAAGCTGATCATAAACTCTATCAAAACAAGTGCCCCTTGATCTGATTATAGCAACTCCTCTCTAGTAGATTGTTTGCTGATATTTGCAATTTCAGTCTGATCAGTCCCAGAGAATCACAGGTTCAGTTTAAATAACCATCTACAAGCCACCTTCTAGTTAGTACATCCTCCTCTTCTCTTTACCCAATGCTATTAATTTTTCCTCATCCTTGGCTTATTAAAGCCACAAATGTTCACACTTTCTTACTTAGAGTTCTTGTTAGTCTTCCCCTCTACTTGAATGGATTTTTTTTTTTTAATGTTATCTTCTGGGCATTTATTTTCCTGGCACAACCCAAATCTTCAGGTTCCATTCAGCCTGTTTTGGCTGGTTTGCAAGCCTTGCATTCCCAGATAAAAGATCATCTGGAAGTTGGGATTTGTTTCACATTTCTCCTTTTCTCCTCTCAAAGCCCCCCAGACAAGTTAAGTAACCAGATAACAAACATAACCAGATAACCAGACAGCCAACAGGCCCAGGAAACAACCAATCAAACGGAAGGATTGTAAATCCCACAATCTGTGGGAACCCCTACAGAGAGATTATCTACCTCGAGCAGGTTGACAAGGACTGGAAAGCGCCGCCCCGGCCGCGCAGCCAACGCCGCGAGTGCCCAGCGAGCAGATGCAGTGTGTGGGTGGCATCAGCCCCGCCGAGCCCCGGGCTCCCGTGCCCAGCTGGCAGCTTCCCCCGTGGGCTCGGCGGGGTGGAGTGCGGGATTGCGTGGGTTGGGTTTGCCCGGGTTTGGATGGCGTTGCTGTGCAGTCCTGTGCCTGGGCAATGCAGGCTCTGGCGGAGCACAGTGTGGCCTCAGGCATCCCTGTGCTCCCCAGTCAGCGAGCAGTCCTTCCTCATTTACTTTCCCGTATCCACTGAAACATAAGGCTATATAAATTTCTTAATCCTTAGTGTTATATAAATTATCTCAAAAATCTCTCCTGCCACCATCCCAGACAGCCAAGAGATTTTCCTGCAGCTACTTTGGGCTATCATAGCCTGTGAATCCACAAATGCTTTAAGCTGCTCTAAACCGGAACTGACACTCAAAGCCTTCCTTTATCCCGTGCCATCACTTTGCCTATGCAGGGACAAGAATCTGGACACCCATACTGTGAACTCAGATCGGGAAATAAGAGAGGTTTTTTTCTGCTTTTTCTGGCATAGTTGTGACCCAGATTAGTTGTCCCTGTCATTCCCTGCGAGGTGATTGAATAATTGCACCAAGGGTTGTGCTGACACAGAGGGAAGGTGCAGCAGCAGAAGGGAGCAACTGGGGAGGGCCAGAGCACTCACCCAGCACACAGCTGGCTCCTGCTGCCCTGGGGTGACCTGAAGTACACACAGCCTTTGCTCCATCTTCACTATCCAGCTCAGTGCCAGATCTTTCTGGACATCCTTCTGGGATTATGTTCTCCTTGATGAACTTGACCCTTCTGTCCTCTTCAGCAGATGCTCACACCTTGACAAAAGGGGTGTGCCATGAAATCCCTCCTGCTTCTCAGTCCCCTGTGGGTGATAATTATCCATATGCCTCGCTCTGGGTGAGGGCAAACACCTCTATGGGCTCCTTTCTACTTGTATTGCTCTTTGCACCACGGCTCTTAATTTCTCTCCCAAGCTTGTTGCCGTGCCATTGATTAGCATGATTAATTTAAAACCCAGAGCAATTATTTCCAGACATCGCTTACACTGGAATTCAGGACTTGTGTTCTAAAAATTAATTTTTACCAAGAATCTGTCCATCTTCCCAACTGAATTGACTGGCTTAGAAATCTTCTACCAGGTTCAATGCTCATACAAAAGGCATTGAAAATTCAGCTCCTTATCTTACAGGAAAAGGACATGGCCTTTCTTCTTTTTATGTAGATATCTTTTGATCCAGCCGTGACAACTGTACATAAAACCTGACCTTTCAAGGACACAAACATCTGAAGAGGAATATGCTTCTTCCTTGGAAGACGCTAGAACTGGAGAGGCATGAGGATTTGGGATGAGAGTTTAGTTGAACACTTTAGTGGTCTGGTTCTGCACAGGAGATTTGTTTACCTTTCCAGTCACCTCGCGATTGTTAGAGCACTGAGGAGGTGAAATGCAGGCCAGAAATTTTGTGGTGTTGCTGAGATATTCCTTGGGAGTGTAGAGGGCTGGCAGTCTGTGTGTTGGAGCAGGAACTGCTCTTGAATGTGAGGCAGTGTGCCAAGTACATCCGGTACAAGGCTTCTCCTTTCCTGCACTACAGTTAAGGGTTATATACAAGTTCTTTAAAATGAAGAGTTTATTCAGGTTTATCACTTAACTTCCCTTGAATATTCTCCCCACTTTACTTTCTTCCTAATGTTATTGATGGTCGGTTGTTTCAAATGAGACACTATAAATTCTGGTGATATGCTATTCTGTACTTTTTTCACATGGGGAATGTGAAAGAGTTTTTTGCAGCTTGAAGTACATCTAGTAAGGAGAATCTCTGACCATGACTTCGAATTTTAAGTAGCACAGTGCACTGCATCTAAGTTTTCTTCGGCACCAGACAGATTCATTTGGTTTGTGTCTGTTTGGAGAGTCTGATTGAGCAGAGAGAATAATTCCAGAGCAGAAGGTGAATGTTTCTAGTTTCACAGCTGTTCAGATAGAAAGCATTGCAGATAGCAATTTACACTTCCTATAATCCTGACACAGCTGCTTGCCTCCTGGGATGATTCATTTGCACTTAAGAGGAAAAATGGTGGTAAGAGTGACTCTTCCCTTGGATCCTTTATATTCCTCACTGCAAATTTCAACAGGCTTGTTACCTACCCTGTTCTGAACGACTAGCCAGAAGCATTTTTCTGCTTCAAAGAACATAAAGTAAAGCAATTAAGCCACTTCTTTCAAGAACCCTCTGCAATGCCACCCTGCTTCCTCTGCCAGACTCCCTGTTATTGCACCCAGGGGTTCCTTATAAAGCAACTCAGACACTTTCATGATGGTATGTCAGCTCCTTGTTCAAATGCACAGAAGATTCATCCTGCCTCTGGGTGCAGGATGCAAATAACTACTCAGCAGGAATTACCCTTGAGAAGACTGCCCTGAAAATGACTCATTAATCCTCATATTGTAAAGATGGACAGAGTATCTAATGTCTTATAACCAGAGAAATGTATGTGAAGTGCCATTACTGCCTGCAAGGCTAAGAGAAAGAAGCAGGGATATATTGTCATCATTAAAAATAAAAGAAAAAAAGGGGAAGATATAGAGATCTGGGCATTAATTCTGAATCACAGCTCTGCAGTATTAGCACACACTACTGTGAAGATAAAAGAAAGCCTACAAGGATACATCATATTCAATGCATCAAAAGTGTTTATTATTATTTACACAGTTGACATTGATTTGATAATTGGAAAATAATTCACTGAAATACAATCAACACATGCACTACATTTCCTATACTATAAATCTAAATTTCACTGTAAATTCAAATTCTACTGAAGCATGAACACTGAGACTTAGGTGATTTCTGTTATGTACATGCTGTGCATCACCATGTGGGGATCACTCTTGACCTTGATCAAAAGGCAGACGAGTACTTTGATGGAGCTTGGCAGCATTTTAACAGCAACAACCCCCTCCAGAATGCAAACCTGGCCAGGCATTTGGAGGCTGCATACTCTATTAGATATAATGTCTGTGTTTGATTTGGAGCACAACCGCAGTCACAGTAAGAGAGGAACTTGCTGTGTTTTGGACATGTTTTGAGGCATTTTAAAGTGGAAGGAAGTAGGTTTCTTTCTTCCTTTCACTTAGAAGGATTTCATAACAAGACCTACAAGTGCCCAAAGCTTGGAGAGCAAAATGCTCTGAACTCTCTACAGGGATATATATATGTATGAATAAGAAGAAATACAAAGGGAGTGCAGTAAGCCATAAGTGACAGCAAATGGCAGCAGCTGAGGAATGATGGCTGCCACAGCCCATTGACTGAGAAAGATCCAAGTTCCAAGCAGTGCTCTGAAACAAAACTCTTCCACCTTTTCCATGGTCCTAAGCAGGGCTGTCTGTGGCTGCGTGTCCTCCGTTGAGTGTACAGCACTGCAGGTGTGTGAAATACGTTTAGCTTTGGGTTTTTCTCTCAGACAATCAACTGCATGTTGCTACTTGCTTTGTAAAATTAGCTCCTGTGACTGAACAAAAAGCACAGGAAGTAGAAAGCTCTTATTCTCTCAATTGATTAAGAAAACTTGAAGACTGTAGAAATGCTGAATATTCTGTTTAATCAGAAGCCTAATAATCCATGTAACTTTAATAGGGTGGAGGAGAGAGCAAGGTAGCTAAGTTCCTAATCAAGATCACTTTTAAAATTTCAAATCTCAGTGGTCTCATTGCACCTGGTAAGGAATTTAATTTTTCCAGAGTCTTCAAAGTAATCAGGTTGGCAAAATTGCTCAGCAGAATATCTTATCTGTATTTCATTCATCAGAAGTCATCTCAAGGCATCTGCTGCACCCAAAGGGGTGTGCATGTGTTCCATGCACGTCATGCTGTGCTCCTGTGCTTTAGTGTATGGTGAGAGGAATGGCTTCTTTGGCTCATGCACTGAGTATGTAGTACATGCACACACCATCCATGAATCTGTGATTTTGAGGTACATGGAAGTCTGGCAAGCATGCACTTTGACTGTTTAATGGGGAGAAATGCTGAATTTCAATTTGCATTTTATTTGCAATACAATGACTATTTTATTTTTTTTTCAGAAATTCAGTGATACATTCCATGTGCAAAAATACCTGAGATTTTTGTCAAAGCACGCGTGTGCGTGTATATATTATTTTTATTGATACTGGGGAAGACAAATGAGAATTTGCATCTGCTTGACAGGGCAAGGAAGAAAAGAAAAATGGAGTGAAAATCTTCCTATATTAACAGCCCAAACTGCAATCTGCAATCCTGTATTGAATTACCATTGCAGATAGAGTGCTTAGGAGACTATTCATTTTGTGTCTACCTCAATAAACCCAATGTTTCCTTTTTAAAAAAGAAGCACAGCAATGAATTCATGTATAATGAAAGTTAGTGACTATTCAGCCAGAGCTCCAAAAGTAAAAGAAACATTTTGAAAAACTGATTAGGGGAAGAGAGACAAAGGAAAAAGCAGCAGCTGAGTATATATTAGAAACTCCACCAGCAAAAGCTTTTGGTGATGCTTTTGAAAATAAGATGTGAAGAGCAGATGCTCGTTTTTTCATCATTTCATCCTATGTTGAGGATACTAGGGGTGAAGTTCCTCTGACAGCTAGATGCACAGCAGCCCTTGCCATCTGGTATGTAAAGTGCATGAAGGCTCAGCACAGGAAGCAGAATGAACATCATGAAAATTTATTTTGAACAGTATTGTGCTGGAGCCAAGGAGAAATCTATGTGGAAGTTGAGGTGACAAGAGGATAAAAGATGGGAAAGCCCACAGACATAGGTCAGGGACAGGCACCTATTGAGTGGTATAGCCACCATGTGTGCACATGTGTATAGCCACTCACTGGGTGTCTTTTTCTTTTCAATCTTCAGGAAGAGGCAGCCAGAGTTCTCGCCCACCAGCCAGTGTCCGTCGGCACATGTGCAGCTTTGAAAAATCCCTGCAGTGAATGTGTAAGAGAAGCTGCATGACAAAGAGTGCTTTTACCCCTTGCTTTCTTTTTCTCATTGGTTTATCATGTCTAATGATGGGACAAATGTGGTGCATGCCATTAAAGATGGGAAATTTGCTTATGTCCCCTTGTTTCACACAATACTTTAAACATTGTCCAGATGTGATGAAGAGGACACTGAATAATTTTTTGCAGCTTTTACTTTCTTATTTCTAAATGCCTACAACTTTGCAAATATGTCCTCTTTTTCGTACTAATTTTATCTTCTTTTTCATTTTAGCCAACATTTTTCTCCTTTTTGTAGTTTTGCATAGAGATGACATAATCCTGTGTGCTTTACATGGCAAGAAACCTTTGCTGTGCACAACTCTTGCTAACCTGTGCTTGTTAGCGAACTGTGGCTGCAGACCCAGCTGAGGGAACACAGAAAACTCTTGTTTGGTGGGATTTGCAGAAAACAGGGAAATCACAAGAAGGCACATGTAAATAAAACCAGCAGGATTTGGCATAGGAACAAACAGCATCTCAAAATAATAGCACTGAATCTTTTTTCTGTTGTAATTTGTGAAAGATGTTCAGATTCTCCATAGTTCTGCATTCAGCAAACAATAGCAAAGTTCAGCTCTTCAGAAGCAAGAAGTGCAAATACTGCCCTCTCTGAGCAAACACAAACACAGTGGAGAGAACAAGCAAGCTGTTGCAAAAAAAGGGAAAGGCTTCACCTCATTTCTTCCAGATCTGTGCTCATTTCCATCTGATAAGCAGCAGATGTGAAACAGTCCTGCTCCCTGCCCCAGGGAAGACTGTGCAGTGACTTGGTGGAAGGATGCTCGTGATCCACTGACACAGCATTTTGGGCAGTGCTGCTCGCTGCAACCAGAGATGCTGTTGTAGTGCTCTGAGCAGTGCAAAGCATTGTAGCTCTCTGTATGGCTCTGAGACTCTATGTAATTTTTGGGCATGTAGCAACAATATTAATTCAATCCAACCTGCCTCTTTGATTTGCAAATCAGAAGAAATCCACAAAACACATACATTTGGAGTAGTCATGATGGCTTTACAGAGCTTGTGCAGCAGCCAGATTTGGCACCCTGAAAGGCAAACTGTACACACGCAGTGTAAGGAGCAGAACAAACTATTTGTTACCATCTTCTAGTCAGAACAATACTCTTTTCTGAACTGGAACCAGTGCTGCAGATTCTCAGGGTATAGATCACCAATTGTCTGTCTGGAAATTCAAATGATAGTCCAACACAGGCATACTGTTAGGAGGCAAAAGCAAATGCAACAACAGATTCTATTCAAAAAAGCATGGGCACAAGCTGTGAAACTCCTGAGCACAGGGAAAGCTGAACCTCCTGCTTTTTGCATGACCATGCTTGGGATATTTTTTTTTTTCAGTTTGGAAAAAAATCCTTATCTGCATAAGCTCCTTGGAAATACCTTTGGTGGGACTCCAACCTGTCAACGGGTCTGCAAATGCTTGTGGTAGCTGTCCAGATAAGAATGGCTTCACAAAGCAGAGGAGCTTTTCAGATCTCCTGAGCATGAAGCTTGCTATTTTGGCTTCTCTGCCCCTCCCTGCCCCTCAGGCTTCCCTCTCCCTCCAGCCAGGGCTGATGTGTTCAGAGGCCTGGTAGCCTTGCACTGTGGCTCAGGGAAGGGCACGTCCTCCATCAGCAGCCTGAGCTCCCTGTGGCCACACAGCCCAGCTTGAGCAGTCGACAATTGTCCATTATATCACCAGCTGCCCATCACCACCACCTGGTCTCAAGCCTCAGTCTCATTCAGCAGAACTCCAGCAGTTTGTAAGTCTAGACTTTCCTTAGGAGGCCCTGCTCCACCACCTCAACATGATAGAAATCACCATGCATGCTATGGCTTTCCTCAGCTCTCACCTATAAGCAAGTAGATGCAGACTCTTGAAACGGTCTTGTGTTTTGATGTATATAATACTTAGCATCATTTTTTTTTACTAATGTTCATCCCCATTCTCCATACAGTGCTGGAGATGGTTAGAAATGCAGAATCATCAAAATATAGAATCATAAAATTTTATTATCATATTAAAAAAAAAAAACAACCAGAAGAATCAGCTCAGAGTTCCAGGGCTCTTTTCTTCTGAAGCTGCACATTTGTTACCATGGCAACTTTCAGACACACCCAAAAAACCCACAGGCTTTACAGGCTGCTCTGTCTACTGCAGCATATTAGGGAGAGCTGTATATTAATAACAGGAGGCCTCATGACTAAGCTTCCTGTGGCAACTTGGCTAAGTTTGCCACAGGGTTAAGCACTCAAAATGCTGGCATGTTAAGGCAATTCTGACAGCTCTTTAAGCCCTGTTTAAACCGTTGGGAATTTATTTTATTCTCAAGTATACCAGAGAATCTGACAAGTTCTTGTGGAAGAAGGACCTCATTGACCGCTACCCCTGCAAGGGTTGTACACTTTTTGGCAGGAAACATCCAGGGGAACACGCTTTTCTTTCCATTAGGAATTACTCCTTCTCTGATACAGCTACTGACTAGGAAATATTCTGGGTGTGCAGTATAATTTAGCCCTTTTGTAGCTCCATTTAGGGGTCTCAGTTGGGCATCTCGGTGCCATGTGAAATAGCTTTCAGCCTTGGTGGTAATGCCTTTGGGATGCTTGAAAAGAAACAGAATATATTTGGATATTTTAGTTTTATCTCATGTCTCCAGTGTTTTTTTAATTGCTGTTCACTACACAGCTTTCAGCTTGTCAATATCTTTTTGGTAAAAAACATGGTGGCCCAAGTAATTTTCCATCAGAACCACAGAGGATTACAGAAAGCAAGGAAAAACCTCCAACTGTCTTAATTACTATTAAACTGCATTCATAGAAAAGACCTCTTGATTTCTGCACCATGGTGTGGTGCTTTTGAGTGGGGAATACAGAATTCATGGGCAATTTTTGTGGTTTTATTCTATTCAGAGTTCATTAATTAGTGTTTCTTATTCAACTGCAGCTTCATGGCATTTCTTTTGATGTAATGTTTTTTGAAGGTTGCTGATCTTCACAGCCTCCCAGTCCTACAAAACTATTTTGCCTTAGTTGCACCCACCTACGCTTTTTGCAAATGAATTTAATTCTTGCATTTTCTTCGTATGTTCCTAAGCTTTCCAAGTTCCTTTGCTGAAAACATTGTATTTTTCAGTTTTCAGGTTTTATCAACTGTGCTCCCTTCTGAGCCTGTCAGAATACATGCTTCAGCTCGGGCATTGGCACTGGCTGCACTGTCATATGCATTTATTTGAATTTGCAGCATGAAACACACCTTCAGATAACACAAATGTGCTTCTCCATTGATAACAGAGGACCTATGATGATTCACATTATGATTTCCCATGCATTAACTTTATTATCCTCAAAAAAATTATAAAAAATGTTCAGTAGGATGAATTCATTCTGAATATTTGTTGGGGGTTTACATATTAGTAAGAATAAAATAAAGAGATTTAAAAGCTATTCATTACTAACAGGAAATTTTAATTTCACTTTGATTTGCAGGTTTCTCATCTTCATTTCTTGAACACTGGATGAATTTTCCTGCTGTTTCTGACAAATTGTTTATTATCCTGAACTTTGTATTATCTATTAGATTTTTTTCTCAAAGCAACACTTTACTAGTTATTTGATTTTTTTTTTCAAAATACCTAATGAACACACAGGTGAAGTAAATTTTTTCACTTATATTGGATGACTGAAATGTGACACAGCTTCTGCATTTCAGATGAGACTGCAAATTTCTAATAGTAATTATAATTAGTTGTCAGACCTTCATACACATTATGAGTGTAATATTCTCACACCTCTGTTGAGCTAGGTAGGTTAGATCTGTGATACATGCTCAGGCTGTGGGACTTCAACTACACTGAAGTAATGCACTGACCATTTCTTTCACCACCTCCCACTTCCCCCAAATTCATAGCTGTACAAAAGCACCTATGTACAGAAAAATTATTGTTAAGTCTCAAAGTGAATACATCTACTTATTTTGAGATACTTGGCTATATCTGAGCTGTTGGATTTGGAAGTAATTCTCTACCCCTCGGGGCAGTTATGAGCCTAGCAGAAATCCACTTCTATGGTAACTCAAATGTAAAGTGAGTGACCCCAGTCTGGTTCCAGCATTCCCCATCTGGGTGACCAGAGCAGAGAGGTGAGGAGGGCTGCCAACCTCTGATCCTGTCTGAGGGTCTGATCCCAACCTGGAGATCCTGTGGATGGAAACCAGGATCTCATCACAGGGTACTCAGTCTAGGCATAGCATCTACATTACAGACTGCATAATAATAAGATTTCAATTTAAAAGAGAGAAAAATACCCCAGTTATCAATAGGGTCTGTATACATTAGAAAGCCTATGGGTAACTCAGATGACATAATACTTAACTTCTGCATTTAGAGTAACTTATGAAGGAAATGAATATGTTACATTTATTTTGCATAAACCAGTGGCTAGACAGAGAGTTGGAAAGGCAGCTCTGGACTTGAGCTCACTCACATCACCTCTAAGTATCATCAGGTTCTGCCCTAGCAAGACAGTGTGACAGCATTATATTTTCCTATATTTTATGTAGCAATTTTCATCATACATTTAAAGCAGTGCTCTAATTTACATAGAATCTTGTGTCCAATGCCCAAGGCAATTTTGTCAGAAAAAAAAAAAAAATGGGGTGGGGGGAAGGGGGAGGAGTGGAGTAACATGGAAAAGTTAGTTAAGTAGCTTAAATTTCAAGAAACACGAGTGGGAGGTTAAATGTTGCCCTAATTATACAGCAATAAACAAAAGCATTGAAGCCATGCTGTGAGAACAGTTTTGTCACCAAGATAGAGATTATAGTCTAAAAGAGCTAAGGCTGAAATTGGTTTGTAATTCTTTTTTTCATTTAGGTGGTTATACGAGGCAAAAATCTTGAGCATACACTAGATAGGGACTGTGGTCAATGATGGCTCCCTCATTCATGAGAGAGTGCAGAGAAGTTTTACCAACCCAGGTTTAAGGGATGAGTCCCTAGAACCAGTATGGTAGAAGTCAGGCTTGCAGTAGCACGCAGACCAGCACAGCTTGCTTTGCTAATGAGCACCAGGGCTGGCTGTGGCAGCTCTGAGAGGAGCGGCTGCCCAGCGCAGGGAGATAGCTCTACCCTGCACTAAAATCTGCTCACGCCCTTAATCAAATTTCATGCCCCAGTGGCCTTACTGAAATGGAGACAATAATGGAAGAGACCTTGGGGATGCCAACAAAGCACCTGCAGTGGGCTGCAGTGCAGGTATTAGCCTTAAATTTTAGGCTTGTTAGCTTAGGCCCTGGGAACCGTGGGGAAGCAGCGGGACACAGCTTTAGTCAGGCTCATTATCACTTACACGACTGCAGTGTTGGAGAAAGTTTGTATTTGCTGACTGCCTCTCTGTGGGCAGGGCAGAAATTCCTCCACTGGCTTCCCTAGGATGGCATCCATCAGCAAGTGCTGTGTGGGGATGAGAAGAGGTTTTGTCTAATGCACAACTTCTGAACAGAGCATTTCTTTTTGCTCTGCATCCCACTGCCTCCAAAGGCTGGTCACTTCTGTGTCAGTGCTCAGGGACAGCTCTGCATGCACTGTGCTCTAGAGCTGGCTGCTAGTGGCTGTAACTGGGTTCTCTGAAGGGAGGAGCAGCATTTGGTGACTGGGCAGTACTTGACATTGACCTCCTCTGGTTGCTGGTAAGACAGTTCAGAGGGTTTTTTGGACTTAATTTTTCCTGACAAGGTTGATAGGCTTCTCAGTTTGCATTTTATGTTCATTCCTAAAACTTTATCGTCATAGAAGGGACTGCCGGGTTATCCCAGTGCTTCCTACTGGCTGTGGCATTTTAGTTACTACAGTAACCACAAGGAGGTTGGGCCAAAGCATTGGACTAGCAATGAAAGACAGGTAATATTTATTGTTTCTCCTATAACCTCTTCCTCTGGTTAATTGCCATTGTTACTTAAAAAAACCCAAACAGCCTCATATATTAGATCTGTGCTCTGTGTCTTGTCTAACACCATCAAGATGGCTCAAATAATTGTATCACCCATCTCAGCAAGCTTAAGATTCTTTCTCAGCTCCTGGCCACTTGGAGAAGATAGCAGATCACCACTCTGGCATCCTGAAAGGACAAAACAAGGGATGAACTCTTAACATATCAAGGAATGTCCCTTTCTGTTTTAACAGAAAAAAATCTCTTTCTCAAGCATTTTGCCTGACTGCATCTGAGGCCATTTTCCACCCTGTATGTTCCTGGAGGTTCC
>VZSR01003807.1:7584076-7601035 GCA_013398615.1 Brachypodius melanocephalos | reverse complement strand
AAAAAAAAAAAAAAAAAAAAAAAAAAAAAAAAAAAATTGAAGACAAAGTTTCAGGCACACAGGACTCAAAGAGGACTGTTCTCTATGCTCCAGATCTAAGGTTATAACTTTGCTGTTGAAATGATCAGGGAGTTGCACAGACTTACCTTAGACCAATGGGACAATAATTTTTCATTTTAGAAGCATTCAGCCTCTGAGGTGTAAAGAAACCTTTTCTGTCCAACATTTAAAGAAGGCATCTTCAGAATCCTGTAGTATAGAGAGGAATCAACTGTTGTGGAGTACTCAGACTTGATACTGCTCCAAGGAAGGCAGCAAGGTCAGATCCTCCAGGAACTGGCAAGAGCACAGCTCTGTTCTTGGCCTGAAATTGGACTTAGGTTTGGGGAACTCCTGGTCACAAAAAGAAGCCAGATTTTGGGCATCCGGAGATACTTAACAATGAACAATGAACTGTCTAACAAGTTATAGGCATGTTGGGCAGGTATTTTGAACCATTTTGAACTGGGTATTTTGAACCATATTGTCAGACTTGGGTGCATCACTACTTTAAAAGAATTTCATCAAGTAACTATTAGAATCTAAAGATGTTTTCCATCTTGTTTAGTGACTATAACTAAGATAGCTGAAAGTGCTTCAGAGTCACGCAGAGAGTATGTTACAAAGATCAATGCATGTATTAGAAGAAAAAATTTGAATTACCAAAAATAGCAACAGCTCTGCTCATGAAACTAATAAAAACTTACACAGAAAATATATTTACTTCTATTTCCCCCCAAATACAAAACACATAGATAAAGCTGAGGTGAAAATTGAGAAAAAGCATCTAAATTCAAAGTATGTTCTTGCCTATAAGCAAAAGCAAACCCACCCTATGTGCTGATAGGCTGTCCAGGAATCTGCCTCAACATGTAGACTAGATGGGAGGATTGGAGAAATAGTACTGGTGTGTTATACTGCATATACACAAGTACAAACCTTAAGATCCCTCAAGACTCCAAGAAACTCACTTCTATGCAGAAAGTGTGAAGTGTAAATCCTATGAGAAATTGACAGGAGAAAGAATAGAGTTAGGAAAGATGAATAAATACGTGGTGGACATGAACTGAGTTATCATCCTCTTGATGAAATGAAGAAACCACTACTTGGTGCCACCTCATTGCTGTGCAACTGAACATCAGGTTTTCAATACCCCAACTGTGATCTAGCCTGGTACCCTCTCTTGCCTTTATGTGGAAAACTACCCCTTCTCCCGTTATCTCGGGCAGATTATTTTGATCTTGACCTTCTCCAATGGATGTTTCCTTCAAAAGAGTACATGGCAATCACTTAGAGGATGGTGACCACACATTCAGGATTGTCATCATTGCTTTGCACAAATGAGATGTCTCCTTCTCTCAATGAGACCCAGTTCAAGTCTGAGCTTTTGCAGACCCATCTTTGCTTTTTGTCTAAATGTTAATTAATGATATTCAAGATGGCTGCTCTTTGTTCCAGCATAACTATTGCTTTTCTTTCATGTTAATGATGAATTCTGCCTGAATGTGTCAAACTTGGCCTGAACTCCTACCAGCCATCCAGCAAGACAGAGGCCAGATATTTCTATGACAGTCTTGGGACTCCATCTCAAAATGTGATTCATTAACAGGCTAGCAGTGCTTGGACATAGCAAGAAGAGCAAGTAGAGGGAAAGACCTGGAACAGTAATCTGAGGGCAATAATCCGTGGATCTTGTCAAATGGATCCCACAGAGAGCCGCTGCAGCCTTAAAGCTCTTTGTAATGAGGCCATTTGAGCCATGAGCAGTAAGGTCTGGCAAGCAGAGGCAAGGTGTGTCAGCAGCATCAGCTCTCTCCAAGGAGCAAGTTGATATCAGACAAATTCTGATGAAATGATTTATTCACATTTGGATATTGCAGTCCCTGTACAGTTTAAGTGTGGCCATTGACTTGAAACTGTGGAGAGTGCTACAAAAGAAATAAGAGAAGAATTTGAGAGCAAGGGAGAAGGAAATGAACCGAATAGGAGCAGGACTTGAAGAGAGAGGTAGTAAGTTTCTTAAAACAGTTGCACTTGCCTTTGATGTAAAACACAAAATCTTGGAAATAAAATGAGATAGAGAAAAAACAGATGGTGTGAGGAGGGATACAAAAGTGAGGCGATGCACCAGAAGTAGATATGAAGAAATAAATGATGCAGAAGTGGAGTTAGCATAAAAGGCATCAGATAATCACAATTTTTTTAAAGCCCTTTGCAGTATTTGTAAGCTACAGCATCAGCAAAATACAAGAGCACTGGACTTATTTTCCTCTCTACAAGAAAAGACTTGTTTTGAAGCTAAAGTAGACCAAATGTGTTTCTGTGTGAAGAGTTTACAGTTCTTGGCATGTTAAACATTACTTTAAAAATCTTTCACACCCAAGAGTTACACTCATTTGCTTATCTTTATAGCACTTGAAAAAAAAAAAAGTCATACCATAGCTCATTTGATCAAAACAGGAATGCTTATAAACCTTCATTCTTATCTTTTCATTGATCACTATAACATAAAGGTTTCCTTCTTTAGCTGGGAACACGGCTTTCTTATTTCTTAGGTCAAAGCTCTAAATCAAAACACCTCCATGTCCTACCAACTACATGCTTTGAGGAGTTATGAATATTTTAGATTGGCCCTTTCATGTGCCCCAGTTCCCACAGAGGTGGTGAGTCACACATCCAGCGTTTGGAACCTGGAGATGGAGATGAGCTTCCCAGCTTGGATCCACCTAAAATCTTTTTTTTTTCCCTCCAGGAGTACTTACTGCTCAACAGAAAAATGACACATTGTCATGTATATTCCTTTTCTGTTTTGACAGATTTACAACGCTGTATGTGTTGTACCAGTCTCTTCCAGCTATGACAAAGTCAGTCAATATGGGTTGGGTTTTTTTTAAATTCAAGTGGTAATTATTTACTCCTTAAAAAAGAGAACCATGAGAGTCTGAGCAAGGAAAGCAAAATGCTTAGAACAATACCGCAATACTGTAGGGGAAGCAATCTCCTCTGGTGTGTGCAGTAGCAGGAGCTGAGGCTGCTGTGCCAGCCTCTCACTCACTTTGTCTCTTATCTGCATGGCAGTCTCAGGGTCTGAAAAATAATCCTTTGTTTGCTTCTGGTCCCTGAAGGATGAAACACTGAGATAAGGCCACTTCAAATAAATCATCTCAGAATTTCTCTCAGTCTCTGGTTTCCACACTGGTGATGTATTCCGTAGTTTGTGAACCATCTCTACTGCCTGACCTGCAGTTAAACAGTTGCCTGGTCCTCAAAGCACTGCTCAGCTCCCTGTCCCACCAGCTGCTCACAGGCTGCCACTCAGCTTTGAGTGCTGCTCCCTTCAAGGGAAGAGGGAAATGCAAAAACCTACAGTTCCTCAGAGTCAGACCTGACCCTCAGATCCTCATTCAGCCAAACTGCCCAGCGTTTTGATGGGACTCAGCCCATGTGAGGAGTCAGAGGCTTTGACTCACCATGGTCGTGCTGCTGCTTGTTCCTCCTCCCACACAAACCAACTGTTTTTGGTCCAGAGGTTTAGCCTGGTTTGTAAATAACAGACACCCGGGAACAAGTGCATTTACCTCCTACCTGACAGAGGCCCTGGGAGTCCTAAATTTCTGTGTTATCTAATCAAAAGGGGAGAGGGAATAAAAGTGAAAGGAGGAGTTAGCAACAATTTATCTCTCTACTCAGTTTGCAAAGGCTATGACTGTGGGTTCTTTTTCTTCCAACAGCTTGAAAATATTTCCTATAAGCTGCAAGTCAGGCTAAATTAAAACTTTTTCTGTAACTTTTTTCCTGTATTTTTTCTTCCCCCCTGCAAAATGATGAGCAAACCCAGATACCAAATGACAGCTCAAGTCCTCAAACTACAGACGGCTCTCCCAGAGCCCTTCCCGCAAGCTAGCCTTTCCAGGTTGGCTGTAGGATGGATAACCAACATCACTTTTGGATGAAAATCACAGTGTTGTTTTCTCATGTAGTATTTCTGGGAGGACATGAAAAACTGGAGGGGGGAGGCTTACTAACAAGGCAAAGCAATTAGTATTTTTGTAGGCTTGTTTGTTATACTGCCTGTGTCTTCGTAATGTAAATGCAAATAAACCATCTTTATTTTATTCATAGTTCTAATGGAAAGTCTGTGTCATGGTCTGAACCAGGTGGAAGACAAGATCCAAAAGGGGAACATACGTGGCACAGACTCTCAGTGCATGTGAAGAACCAGGAGACAGGGTGCAATCAGACAGCGGTGATCAAACCCCTCACTAAAGACTACCACGGCCAAAGTCTGACTTTTACTGACATCAGCAGTAAGACTCTGTACAATGTGGTGGAGGAAGGAGACAGAGAGCCCGTTCACCTCAACCAGTCCAGCAGTCCTTCCATGGTGGTGCACAGGCGGGTGGCATCGACTCCCCCGCTGCAGGCCACGACAGAGGAAACCCAACTCTTCTTGCCTGAGCAGTCCCCCAAGACCCTGCCCCTGCAGCCACAGACTCTCATGGACCAGCTGCAAGGAGTGGTCAACAAGCTTGCCACCGGCATCCCCGACTTCAACGCTGTCCTCCCCCCTCCCGGCTCAGGGAACGGCCTGCGGGCCCCCTGCCCACCGCCGCCACCGCAGCAGCCGCCCCTGCAGCCTTTCCAAGTGGCTGCCTTCGGCGAGGAGCCCCTGTCCCCCCCGGCTGAGGAAGCAGAGAGCGAGAAGGTGAAGCTCATTCAGGGATATGTGTACGAAAAGAGCACAGAGGAGGAGGACGAGGAGCCGGCAACCAGCAAACTGACTCTAGAAGACTCCCCGGCACTGACACCCCCGTCCCCTTTCCGGGATTCCGTGGCTTCGGGCAGCTCCGTGCCCAGCTCCCCCGTGTCGGAGTCGGTGCTCTGCACACCCCCAGATGTGACCTACGCCTCTGTCATCCTGAGGGATTATAAGCAAAGCTCGTCCACCCTGTAGATGCTGCAAGAGACAAGGTGGGAAGGACTTTGGCAGCTGCCCCCTGGGAGGACTTGCGGTGACAAGTCTCCCAGGGCTATGGGAGAGAGAGCAGAGAACAAAGTGACAAATGACAGGGCAAAAATTTCCTCCTGCACTTAAATAACTAAAATGAAACAAAAAGAAAATAAAATCCATTCTGAGGGCTCAAGATTCTCTATCTATTAAAAATAAAAATATTGTACTTTGGGAAAATGTTAGGAAACCATAACAAAGCACAAACTAAAGGAACAACTTCTACAGCAAAAAAGAAAAAAAAAAACAAACACGCAGGAAAAAAATATAATCACACTTAGTCACACCCTCTCTTGGCAATGCTTGAAAAGAACTGTGGGAAGTGTGACCTGGAGAAGTCATTAGCACACCTCATGACTGCTGTCTGTCTGCTATGGGAGTAACTCACCCAGGAGCTGGAAGGGCAGAGCGCGGTGCAGGGGAACAAAGCTACTGCTATATGAGACATATACGCAGAAATATGTTTTTCTTGGTTTCTACAGGTGGCATAACTGTGGACCTTGGTTTTGGGGAAAGGAGATGATGTGAAAGCACATGGCTCTTACTGACTCCTATCTGAACGATTTGTTCTTCATACTAGGCTGCTTTTTAGGGGGATTTGGGCTTCTTTTAACGCTGATTGTGAACAGAGCAAGAAATACGATCAAGTTGAGAGGTTTCTGAAGGAAGCCTTGCCATAGTACTTGTAATATGATAAGGACTTAGAAAAACTGCCTTTTTGTATAAGGTTGCAAACCATGTGGCTAAACTGTTACACAACATTTCCTGTAGCAGAACAATATTTATTGACTATCTTTTCATAAAACACCATATTTTGCCCTGCCATTGCATCATTCCTTTGTGTTACTTTGGAATCAAATGCATTGACAAATAGCTGTTTACTTAGAGCAACAACTGTTAGTCTGGAAGAAAGGCAATTCCACACTGGGGGTTACTGCTCCAGGCAAGAGAGTGAGAGAACGTTTGTGTATCTGTATGCGTGGGTACGGTGTGCGTGAAGAGTAATGTCCAATAACTACCACTGGAAGATTGTCTTATATACTATGAATATTTTTATGTTTAAATCATGTTTTTATATCGCGTTGTTACAAATATTCAATAGATCTTTGAAGGTTTGTATGCTGTGCTAACACATCCTTTTTTTCATATACAAGCTGAGGCAGTCGTTACCCTTGTAATAGGGTGCTTTGTTTTGCAGATATTTTATGAAGTAGACATATGATATTAATAACCAGTGCATTGAGAAGTTGTTATTTTACATGTTTTGCAACAAGTGTGGTTAACAAAAAAAAAAAGAAAAAAAAAAAAGAAAAAGAAAGGTCTATTTTAGAAATCTTGCAGGTGAGAGACAAGGAAAGTAATTCAATTATTTCACTGCTTCAGATAATTTAAAATAAAATCGTGTCAGGACAGGAAATTTCATCAGTGCTTAATGTGTGGATAAATTCCCAAGTTTTGCTATTGACAATTCTTTTAAACCTTTTATGATGTTTAGTTGCATGTTCTTTCCTTATGCTTTCATTTCTTGCATTTAATATACAATATAACATCTTAAAGGTCAGGTCCAGGTGGTTGTAGTTCTGTAATTTATTCCTCCTCTTCTATCTTTTGTGTGTTTCCTAGAGATGGGCCTAATCCAAAGCTCCCTAATGACTGCCATGATAAAAGTCCAGGTCTAATTGCTGTGGCCAGAACTTAATTATAATGATGGTTATAATTTATAAATGTGCTTATTATACATACCCAGGTCAGGATTTTAGCTGCTATGATCTCTGTTTCTGCTGCTGAATTCAGCTGAGGATGAGGATCTGTCCCACAGTTCCACATTGTATTTCAAAAAATATTTTAAAGGAATCCCTTCCTGTCAATATAGTTGCCAACCTGACTTTAACCATGCTACTTTTGAATATTCTATCAGAGTTTTTTCTGAATTAGTCATAATTTTACTATTTTCCTTTCTTTTCACTTGACTTTTATGAAGTCCTGCTCATTACAATTGTCTCTGAAGATCCAAATCTTATAGTTTTTCCCTAATTATGAAGTATTGGTATTGGAAGGTTTGGCTCATACTCAAAACCAGAGAGAGTCTTTTTTTCTCATCCTCTTTTCACGTTTGCTCCTTCCAACATTAATTGTGGCAAATTGCTATCATCGTCCTGATGTGGAAAGCATGAAATTACTTTGCCCAAAGACAGTCAGTATATTGATATCTCTGTAATGAATTGAAGACACCTGAGGGTTAGTTGGTTGATTTTTTGTTCTGCTTGAGGCTTTTAGGAGAATATTTTTTGTTGCTGTTCCTTTTAGTTAAAATGCTGATTGCTCCTTAAAGCAAAATGCCGTACCTTCTTTGCTGATCACTGCACTGGCAATGAATTCTATCTTCTAATAATTGTAGTATAAGATCTGCTGTGCTGTTTCCAAAAACATGTGTTGTCAGTAGCACAGAGCTGATATTAAGAAGCCAGTCTTTGAAGATCTGAGAGAGAGAAGAAAAAGAAATATAACAGATTTGTATAGACGAGGATACAGCAATGTGGCGAGGTACTATACTGTTTTCATATCTGTCTGGTTTGAACATATTAAGCACTGATTTTATTATTGCAATGTAATTATATCATGAGTAGGAGTTTTCTTGAAATTCAGTATATTAGCTTTTAGTTTGTAATTGTTAAAACTGGAAACATACACATACGTAAATATATCTAAAGAGCAAGAACTCACCTTGTGTATGCAGCTATATGAGCTACAAAGCTTTCTGTAGAAGTTCTTTCTTTTGGCCTGTCAAATGCTTGATGAAAACTGCCTTTTTGTCAAACTGATCTTGAAAATGCTGTAAAATAAATATTTTCTATTTATTATTTAAAACCAGAATGCCAAAATTTTTAATTTTTTGTTCCTTGAGTAGAAAACAGTCATATATTTCATAGTCATTCATTGTTCCAGGGCTTTTCAGCATCATGAATGAGAGATGGTGGGATATTTAAATGGAGATAGGTATTGATTAAATTGTGTCATGAAGGTGAGATGGTGGAAGGTTGGAGGATTTTTGCTTAGGTAAAAACTCCCAGCTTTTTGGCTTCCTAATAAAATTCAGAAGCACTGGAACTATGCATTCAGGCAGACAAGTTGTAGAAGAGAATTCAATAGGAAATGACAGGAAATTTTGCTTCCCAAGGACATGGGAAACACCAGCCCTTCTCTGAAAACTGTCTTTGAGATCTCTGCCATCAGGGAAACTGCAATATGCTTTCGTGACAGCTATAAATTATGGGCATTGATCCACCCCGGCATTTTGTGTCCTATCTTTACTGCTTCTGTATACAGCAGAGTACTGGGACTCCTGACTCCTGCTCTGCAACTCACAAACACTCTGGCTTTTTGGTGACTTCTGACCTGCTCTGTGCCTCAGCAAGATGCTTTCTTGGTGTGCTGCTGGAATTTTCAGAAACAAGTGGCGCTAAACATAGAAAATGTAGATCTTTTTCCCTTTACACTTGTGAATAGGCTTGTGGCTCCTTTGTTTGGATCCGGCCTTGCAAGAGCTCATGTCTGAAGAGTCAGTCCACCTACAACTACTGCAATGCAAGAGTACAGACAGTGACACTGCATTCAGTGGTAAGTGCCAAAAGTTTGTCTCTTTGTTCATAGAGGTATTTCTTTTTTCTTATCCCCTTTTATTTTTGTTTTCAAAATCTATTCCGCCTATGTCTTAGTAAAAGTTGTGATGACCAAGTGTATTCAAGTACAAAAACATCCTCAGAGAAACACAGCACTTACTCCCCTCTAGAGCAGCCAGGGCAATGTTGCACAAGCTGCTGAATAAAATATTGAAAGCAACTTTTCACTGGGTAAGTGGATGAAAGCACACTTGAGATTTAGACTCCATCCTTCTGTCAAGGACAGAGCGTTGGCAGCTCCACCAGCCCAGCGATGCCTCTCCACCCAAGCTCTGCTCAATAACCTGGGTCTGCAGAATGGTGTCAGGTACACTTTGCATGGAGTAAGTGGCTACCAAAAGAAAAAGGCAGTGGCAATTTGACCCTTGGGCTTGTATTCATCATTTTTTAGACAAAAACAGGAGCCAGGTTGCTAATATCTGTTCTACACAATGTCTGAGTGGTTAAAAATGCTTCTTATATGGGAGTGAGAAAAGTGTGGGTTTGCAGATTGCATTGTTGTGGTCATTTTTTTCCCAAATAAATGAGTCACTAGACACTTGGCAACTATCTGTCTGCAAATCATTGGGAAGGAGAAGCAGACATTCTAGCCTATTTTTATCTGTGTAAGATTCCCAACAGGGATATTAGCAAAAAAGAAGATAAGGAACGCCATGCAGCCAAGTGTGTGGTACTACCACAGGCCCCATATCCAGACCTGGACTCACATTTTGGCAAACCCGGCAAGCTCCCAAGCAGAGATGGTAGAAGAGAGCAGGAGTGACTGGTTGCCATTTCCAGTGCTACAGGTAAATCCTATCCTACTAAAAAAACCAGCAAGCTATCCTTTGCCTTTGCTAATTTGACTTCCAGATCTCAGGAAATCACACAAAATGGGACTGCTCCCCTGAGAGAGCAGGTCACTCTTTGGTACCGAGTAAGAGCATTTGTTTTCCACTTGGTTTCACAGTGGGCGTAAGCAATGTATCTCTACAGAAGTAAAATATCATTGTGACTTGTGGGTTTCCATAACCAAAAGGCCTTGAGGTAGGTGGAGAAGCAGCTGGCACAGATACCAGTGCAGACAGATAAGACTTTAGGAGTGGTATGTATCTATGACATTTAATCCACCCACTTTATTTATTGCACACCGTGCAATGTGTAGGTAGCATGAGATCCATTCCCCCACCTACTCCATGGTATGATGTGTGGGACTCCTACCTCCCCGTGCTGCTCTCAAGCTGAACCAGGAACAGATCTGCAAGACCTCCCTCCTGGAAAGATGGTGTGCCTGGAGGACTGGCTCAGGGCAGGCAAGTCTGGTCAGTTCCCTGTTTTCCTAACACAGGGTGTCTTTGCAATGCACCAAGAGTGTATTTTCCATGCAAGCATCACCTAGAGACAGGGGATTTCAGTGCTGTGGAATGCCTTAACATAAATGAATAGTTTAAAAGGAGCTGTTTCCCCAGCTGCCCTCCAACAGCCCACAATGAGGTGCCCCAGTACAGCTGAACTGACGTGTCATAACCCAGGGTGTGATGATCCATTGCTTTCTGGAATGCCCAGCAGCCCATGCTCCCAGATGTCAGTGGTGCCTAGTGGGAACTTCATGCTGTTTCTCCCTGAGCTGTTGGTGCTTTGAGGTCTGAGTGGCACCGAGGGCTCACTGTGCCCTCACTGTTTTCAATGACACAGGGAAAGAGAAGGATAAAAGAGAGATAACAGCTTGCCTTTATCTCTCTTGCAAGAAAGGGAGGCAGGACTGGGCTGTGGAGCCAGCAGTGTATCCCTTATGGCTTCGGACAAAGCCCTGACAGCTCCTGTCTCAACAGACATAAGGAGTTGCCCCTTCATTCTTTAGCTACTCTTGTTAGGTAACACTAAAACAGACAAACTGCAAAATTACCAAGGCAAAATGCTTAAATATCACCACTGGGAGCAATGTTTCTCATGGAAGCAGAATCTGAGCAATGTTTTCAAAAATATATGGTATAAGAGATTTTTAATATGTCTTCAAGACTTGAAAATGCAATGACAAATCCATGTCTTTATTTAGGGAAGGAAGCAAGAACGAGTATGTTTTCCTTGTATGTGTTATACATGTTTTGTTTAAACACACAGAACAATTAAACCGTATTTTAATTTGGCAGACATCGTGGTAATTATTCAGATTTTGTGCTGTTTTCTTTCTTTTTTTGGGGGGGGAGGCGGGAGTTGGATTGATTTTTTTTCTTTTCTGCTTAAAAAATAATGCCTAGAATACTTTGCAAGGTTATTAACTGTGCCAGGATTTTCATGTGCATCTGTGTGATACTAATTTAGAAACTGAAGCCTCTGAGTGCTGAGATCCTCAATGTCTGTGAATCAGTGTTAAGTCCTGAATTATGTCATTTTCCTTGAGAAGCTGGCTGAGCACCTGTGCTGTTAACTTTTGAGTTTCCTAAAGATTCATTTCCCACCACAAGCTCCATTTTGCAGTTGTGAGGATGATGTTCTTGTCTCTGTTTTTGAGGCTGCTGTTGCTTGTTGTTCTTATCATTTGCTGCAATGCCTTTGCATCAGCCTTGGCACAATTGTGGGGGGAAGTGCCTGTCAGGCTGCAGTTCCCTAACAGTGCCAAGAGATTTTTCTTCTGAATTCCATTTCCCTTTTTGAGAGGTGGTTATTCTGCATGCCCTGCCCTCCAATGTGCTGTTTGTGCTTGGATAATATGATTGTTGACTTTAAAAACAACAAAATGAGAAAGTTTTGCCCTCCTGTTGCCCTTGACATCAGGATTTACCCAGATGTGTGTATCTAATGCTTATCTGGGACAGTCTGGCACAAGAAACACTGTTGGGCATGAACTTGGTGCATCACAGCCTGGTCCTCAGCTCTGTCCCCAGTTCAGCTCTTGGTTCTTTTAATGACTTTGGGATGTTTATCTACCCAAGGCTATTTCAAAGCTGCCTAAGGGAGCTGGGTTCCAATTTACAATGGACACAAGTGAAAACTGGGCATAGAAATCCTTTAGATATGTTTAAAAACTCATCTGGTCTTTCTTTCCAACTCAGGTCAGGACACAAAAGAGGGTTGTATAAATAAGATTTTCACAGCCTTTTTTTCTCTTTCTGACCTTAATCTCAATGCCAGTTCACTCCTGCTCTTTCTTACCCAGCCTGTTTTTATAGCATACCTGGCATACCTGTGAAAGTGGCACCGTACAATTCAATAATTTTGTCTTGGCATTCCTCATTTTCCTTATTCCCAGTTACCTCATGATCAGCACTAAAAGAAAATTTGGGATGTCTGTGAAAGTTTGTGGAATAAAAAGTTCACACAAAGAGAAGGCACAACAGTCACATCAGCTGGGGCAAGCTTAGATGCTGCAGCCGTAAAAATCTAGCAACCCTCAGGAGGACAGAAATGCTGGCAGATCTAAGGAGAACTAATTTTCTCAGCAAGATTCAGGCTTTGAGTGTCAGCTCCAGAATAAGGCTGTGCTGTCAGATTGCAATACCAGCATCTGCAAAACACTCAGAGCGTTTTCCTTCCTAGAGCTGGGTTGTTGGTTTGTTTAAGATAGATATCATCATCTTCAGTGGCTGCTGTGCACAGACCTTTCCCCACCACTTACAAAATATTCCAAGCTTCTCTCTCCTTAATGTTGGTTTTTAAGATAGGTGTCAACAGCTTCAATGCAAGGCATATCCTGCCCATGGCAGACTGGGCATGGAGTAGTGCTGGAGCAGGATCAGGACCCAGGTAGCAAAAGCTTTCTTGCACAGTGGACTGCTTTTAGACATTTGTGTTGCCTGTGTTTTTCTTCTGCATTTAGAGCTTTCTCAGCCTCAGCACCTTTGTTGCAGAGCAACACACAGCTGGCAAAAACACCACAGCAAGCAGTATTTATTGCTCAGTTGCTGTGATTTTCCCTTACCCACGTGCTCCATCTTCCTGTCACAAACAGCTTGTCACCCATGACACAAAGGAGCAAGTCTGGATGAAGAAACAGAGGAGACAAACACTCTTCTGTGCAAAGGCCCCTTGGTGACAGATAGCCCTGTCAACACTGATTTCCAGAAGTCAGGTGTGTCCCACAGGAGAGTCCCCTATGTGCACAGTACAGAAGGTGCCCCCACTGTCACACTGGATGAGGATGTCACACAGGGCAGATGGAGCCCTCAGGCTCTTTAAGACCACAGGGAATTTTACAAGTGATATTCACCAAGGCAATCAAGATCTATGTGTGACCAGTTTGGGACAAAGAGCTCTGAAAAGTGCAAGGATGGGAAGTTTCCCCTTGACATCCTCCTCCAAGGGACTCAGCTCTAGGGTCTGTGTGAGTGTAGGATGTACTGCTGTGTCGGGGACAGCCTGCAGCCCAGCAAGCCTCAGCCTCCCTTCACCTTCAGACCCTCCTGAGCTCCAGCCCTGGCTCTTCACACTTGTTTCTCTCCCACAGGGAAAGATGCCTGCAGGGAGTTGCAGGACTCTGGCTGTTTTGTTTGCTTGCTCCAGATGTCTCTGCTGATGCATCTTCATCTGGCTTCTAATAAAATGCAAGCTGAAATGGGAAGCAGTGGAACCAGTGTTTGTCCCTGTGGGCACAGGAGCCAGGGGGTAGCCTGCTGTCCCTGTCCTGGCTGGGAAGGGAGAGCAATGGTGCCAATATCCAACCATGTGGGTACTGCAAACACAGCTAACAGAGACAGAAACAAAGGGAAAGAAGCAGCATGAAAGGCCTCTGTGAGTTGTTTCACTCTGGTGTCTATGAAATCCTGTCTAAGTCACGAAAATCCAGAGTTCTGACTGGGCTGGATGAGAGAAGTGGCGCATTCTGTCCATTAGAACTTTATGTCTTGCTCCTTATTGGCCAAGCTCAGACAGCTGGGGATTCTCTTTGAGTGTGTACTCTCTGTCATAGGGGCAATGACAACAGAAGGAAAACACAGAAGAGAAGGAGCCTCATTAGGCAACAAGTGCAGCTGTCAGCAAGAAGAGCTAATTCTTAAAAGAGCAACTGGACTTAATAGCTGAGATGTTACAAGTAATTCTTCTACTACAGTGTTAGGCTCAGTCCAGCCAAAGGCTAGAAGTAATTCTTAGCAGAGTACTAGAGGAATTAAAACACTCATAGTCCTGTTGTAGTAACACCATGACAAGAATTTCTCTATCTTCTGCTTTTTCTGAGAAAATCTGAACCATTTAAAAATAATTTTAAGTGGTACTCTAACACCAAAATTTCACAAGGATGGTTAATATCAAATGACCAGGAGAGAGGAATAAGGATCCAGCTTCTAATATAAAAGTTACAGGCTATAGTAGTAAAAAGTATTTTTTCTTCTTATAATCCATATTTGAAAGTATAGCTACATCTGCAGAGTAATTAAAAGGAAACTTGTAGAATTTCCTACCAGGAAAGGTTCACTCAAGCAGTGAAATATTAATTTTATTATTTAGCTTGCCATAGTGTAAAAAACAAGCCTCCTGCAAACCATTGGGTATATACAGAAATTGCATCACATCAGCTGGGGGACACATTATGTCCTACCTGACCTGAAGAAGAAAAGGGAGAGGATTCTGCAGTGATGGGTATTATTCCTAAGGCATTTGGTCATGTTTTCTTCTCTACAAAAGCAACTACACATAAGGATCCAGTATGCAGGCCTTTCATGTTGCCCAACATATGATGTGTTCAGTTAAAGCCTCATGTTAATCATCCAGCCAGGCCAGTTTTGCCAACTTTTCCAAAAGCTCTCTCTCTTGCAGGGAACTCATACCTGCCATGAGTGTCTAACATGTAGTTATCAAGGTTAAGACAAAGAAAAAGAGTCCTCAACAGAGGGCTGGGTTTGATTTACTTCCTTTATTTTGAGAGGAAAGCCTTGCATAAAAGCATAAAGAAATTACACTTTGTACAATATATTTGCAAAAAGATTTAACTACATTTGTCTTTATCATTGACAATCACATCAAGCCATGGTGAAAAGGTACTTACTGACTTTAATTCAATAATTAAGAGACAGGGGTCCGCCCTTCAACTGTCAATAAACAGAACTTCAATTGGAAAACAAGGGCTGAACAAATTTAGTTTCTCATGCCTACTGAAACACTGAAGTTATCCAAGAGAGATTTAAGCCTCATGAACATCTGCATTTCCTGTCACAATTATCTCTGAGACCTTTTAAACTGATGGCATGGCATCTTACAGAATATGTGTTTACACTGGAGCAGCTTAGCCCCAAGTCCTTTCTGCCTCTGATATTTATGTCATTATTCATCCCAGTACAAGACACTCCAACTCTTCAAAGGCTTCTGGAAGGCTAGGAGCACTCCTTTCCTAGAGCTTTACAGAGCATAAATAGTTATGGATTCAGTCTCTCTGTAACGTAGCATGTTTGTGTGGGATGTCGCGCTGTCCTCCCCATTTGGCAGGTGAGGAGGCTGACACATCGTATACTAACACCAACATTTGCAAATATTTTCCTAAAGCTAAGCACTAAGTTCTTATTTTGACATTTAAAGAAAAAAATAGTCTGTTTCAGTTCTCGTCTTCTCCTAAAATTAATGGCAGCTACAGATATTAAGCACATATATATAACATATGAGCTGTTGATGTCACTTCTAATGGTTTTGGGCACTCTTCTGCAAAAATGTTTCAAATTATTGCTCCAAGGAAAGAATCCTGTAGCACAAATGAGTACTGGTGGCACTGAGCAAAAAGAGGAGATTCTTCTCTTTCTACTCTATGATTATTTATCAATACTCACCTTGAACACAAAAACCTACATTAACATCCTTTGGTATGATCTAGCCCCACAGCTGGCATCCTGAAACAGGTCATGCCCAAAGTAAGACTGATTATTCATCTGTAGTTCAGATTCCTTTTTTGACATTCCTTAGGTCAAAGACTTCAATTATGCCACCACATAACCCACTGCTGTTTACAGGAGCTCTCCCTCTCTTGCAGTGCAGGGAATGTGCTCAGATAGTGAGCAGCTTCCCAATACTTTGTTGGTTTCACCAATAAGAAGGTGAGCAAGCTTTCTTTATTCAAATTCTTTCAAATAACTGAAACTAATTTATGCTATAGCTCTCCTGTGAGACATGGGCTTAGTCACTCAAAGATATATGTAAGACTGAGACAGAGAGAGAAGGGTCACACCATTAACTGTGGGTCCTCATTTGGCCAAGCTGCTTCAATTTGCATAATATTATAATATTATATAGAAGTCATAAATAAGATCACAACTTTGCTGATTTGGTACTACATATGGCTGGAAATAAAGACTAATGTTTTAACTTGATGAAAGACAGTTGTCTCATGCCTTTCAATTCCCCTGCTCATTTACTACATGATTTTCACTTACCACAAAATTTTCATTTACTTCATGAACCTGATTCATTCCTGAAACAAGTTAATCCTGTTACTGAATAGAAAAATAGCCCATAGGAAAATGGCATTTGCTCTCATCTTTAAAAGCTGTCTTCACTTGCCTATACAAAAGGAACAAAACAAGGTTATGCTTTTTAAGCATGTCATATGGGGAGAATAGACCAACTTTTTCAATCTGTAGCAAGGCCTGGGTTTGCACTAAGCAGCAGAGCAGCATCAGCCTCGTGGCTGCTGTTCATGGTTTGGGCTGTGTTGATTCCTTGCTCAGTCCTTGCGGTACCTGAGTGGTGACAAGGGATCCTCGCCCCCACCACAGCCCAGAGTCACAGGATGGTGAGGTGCTTTTGCCAGGGAGTTTACGGCATCTGTTGGGATCTCTGGCTCACCCTGGGAGAAGTGACTTTTGTTTTGTTTTCAGATCTGCTTCCCCACTGATCTCCTAGAACTTCTCTGTTCCAGGGAGAAGGTGCCAGTCTCCATGCCAAGTACCTCATTCTCCTCTGGCAAACACAGCACAGGCCTAATCCCCATAGTAAATTCAGACTGAATTTCAGTGCCTGTTAAAGAAAATGTTGGATGTATTTTTTTCTTTTTTAAGTGACAAAAGGAAGCCTTTTATCTGAACATTTAAAATTTGAGATTGGTTGAACTGTTGGAAAACAACAGCCCAAATAATTTAACAATGTTTCAAGCAGCTTCAAGCAAAATCTTACAGCAGGAGATGTTCTAAAGCTTTAAGGCAATGCGAAGTAGCATTCCTCAGCAACACATGTTGGAGTAGACCATCAGCCAATTTCAGAAGTAAAGGAAAGCACCTTTGCTGCTGTAATTCCTGTTCAGTGGCTTTTTTTTTTTTTTTTTTTTTTTTTTTTTTT
>VZSR01003807.1:7563432-7584027 GCA_013398615.1 Brachypodius melanocephalos | reverse complement strand
TTCTGGTTGAAAATCTAGAAGCATCCATTATCTCCTGACGTTTGTTGTGACAGTGTGCTATTAAGATGAAAGAAAAGTTATTCATCTGGGAATCACTTGACAATACAAATGGTGCTATTTTGAGCTTTTATTGCCACTACAATTAATCAAGTGAGAGACAACCAGTTTGGTGGTATGCTTTTTTTTCTTCTTTCTTTTTTTATGCTTATTCTATAGTTGTTTAAGAAATCTGGCAACTTCTTTTGCTAAGTAGTGCTAGTTTTGATATTCAGTTCCATTATAAGGCCAGTTTTTATCAATTTAGTAAAAAGGATTCTGCAGTAGCTTTTAATAGTGTCACACGCTTAATGGACAAGACACAAAGTGAAGGATGTAAAAAATGCTGCAAAAACTGATAAAGCTCCTACTTTCCCATAGCTAGTTCCATGTGCAGACACTGGCACATCCAGCCTGTTCCACCTGATGGCATTCCCACCCATTTCCCTTTGGTTTAGTTCCATGTGTGTGCAGTGGGACCCTGGCATTTCATCAGACACTTTCAGTGCAAGGGAGCACGAGCTGCTGGGGAATGATGTAAGAAGCCACAGAGAGGCCATCAGGTCTCTGGTGTCTCTGTTTTCGTGAAATACATGACAGATACATGAGAACACCAAAAAGTTCTAACATTTCACTTCATAATCCACATTATTGGTGAGAATGCTACTTACCTAGTGCAGCTAGATGTAACATGATATAATGGTCTCTAATGCATCATTTACAAATGACAAATATTGGTATTGCCAACTTCTTCTTTTCTCACATCTAAAATAAAAGTCGGTGACCTTCTCTATGGCAAGGAAAAACCTTCAGGTCTGTAATCTGAAAAGAAAGAAAAATCCAACAGTACTATGGGTCCAAAATGGAATAAATGACGTCTCATGTTCATTAAGACAGACAGACATCTCAGTGAAGAAAAACATTGAGAGAAAAAAGAGAAAATGCTGTAAACTCTGGTTACTTAGGCAATTTCCTTATAGCTTTAGCAACATATAAGAAGTAAGGGACAAAAACTTGGGATTTTTAAAATTTTAATTAAAGATTTTATCAGCTTAAAAAGAGAGAATCTCTTCCCATTTTCACTCAGCTGAACCTAAAAGAAATGTATATAACAGCCAATAGAAAAGTAATGCATAAATAGATAAATTTTTAAAAATGGCATTTTATATAATTTCCAAGTACACAGCAAGTGGTACTGGGGATAATCAGGAAGAAAGAGTAGATGTGGTTTTATCTTTTGTTTGCATGCTCCTTCCCTTTTTTTCTTGTTTTGTGATTCTCTCTGAGTTGCAAATTTTATCCTATAGATGGGGAACATGGCACATTTTTGGATTTCTTGAATGCAGAGCTCATTATTCCTGAATAAATAAGTAAGGTTTCTGTTGTTGGAAGGTAGAAAACCAGAGTCTTTTGTATGAATCCATTTTTGCTGGTGTCTCTCACTTAGAGGGTCAGTGGGATATACAGGTAAATCACACTCATAGCCAGTGGAATTTGTAAAAAGGTCATTGCTCAGACACTGTGGTCTCATAACATCACAAAGAAGGCAGTTTTTTATTATTCCACAGTGATGCACTGAGACTCCAGACATCCCTAGGGAGTCCTTGAGCACATTCTCTCCATAGGATGCCAATGTACACATGCAGTTGAATGCCAGACCTCTTTTCATCTGGGGTTGGTGGTTGGTGATACATAATGCGAGGCTGACAAAGCTGGCAGTATCCTCTTAAAAAAACCCCAAAAAACAAAAACCAAAAACCAAAAAAATCTGAGGTGAAAAAAATGAAGCATTTTCATGGTTCAAAAATGAAAAACTTCAAAAAGATTTCAGAAAGTATTATCTTGGCTGTGCTCCCAAGCACTTGAGAGCTGACTGCCAAAGTATTAAGTCTCCAGTAAGATAAAAATATCTGTTCATACACACACACACATATTCAATATGCATCAAAAAATCTATTCAAATAATATTAAATGATTCAAACTGGCACAAGCATGAAGCCTGCAGAGAATATGGCAATCCCTTCAGTAACTGTTGCCTTGTCCACAGAAACTTTGCCAGAATGAAATTCTATAAAAATCCAAGCTCCAAACACATCTGCCTTACTGCCACAGCATAGGAGGCATCTCTTCCAACAGGACTTACAGCTTCTTTCCAAATTTAGGGCACAATATATTCTGCAATGCATTACCTCCCACACTAAAAAGGAGACTGCAAACACAAGTGATCATGTTTTTCAGCTACTAGTTTTTAATAATTCTGATCACTTGCTGCGAGTTCACCTATTAATTAATATTTATTTGCTAAGTTTGTCCTGAAGGCAACTGTTGCTTTTACCACTGCCCATTTCCAGTACCATTTTACCATGATGCCACAGAAAAATCCTCTTTTCCCAAAAGGGGAATGAATACCATAAATTTCTGGCAAAGGAATACTGTCCAAAAGCACAGTCGTAAAGTTCTAAAGACTCTGTCAAGCACATGGTTTTAACGGTTCTTCTGTTGGTAAACAAGAAGCTAAATAGCACGTGTGACTGTAAATGTGGGAACTAATAAAATCAGTCTTTGGCCACAACATGCAACGAGCCCAGAAGCTTTGGAAGTGGCCTCGTGGTCACGACCATAAACTTCACACCTCCTTAGTGTTTATTAAATGTCTCTCTTCTGAATCTAGGAGAGAGAACAGGGGTTTAATCAAGTCAGGTGGAACCTGGAACTGACAAAGCAATATGATTTCCTCCTGAATAAATATTTCATTAAAGGCTCTATGCCAGTCTGCCACTTGTAAGTCAGGATGGGGTAGGGAGAAATTCTGTATTAAATAGGTAAGTATATTGCATAGAGAGATACATCACCACTTTTTTATATTACAGGACACATCAGAACTTAAAAAATTACATGAGAGGATAACTAAGCAAGAGAATTCTCCATGCCTCCAGGCCAAGTAGAGCACGGGCTGCTGCATTAAAACATCTAATTTTGAAGCTCCATACATTTATCCAGAATCTGAATGTGCATAGGCTTGTTTCTCCATGTAAAACTGCTCAGATCTGTGCATCTTGCTTAATCTGAGGAATATGAACATTCAGCACATTTTAAATTGTCCACATGGAATATTTCTCAGTACTGAGGAGCTACCATCATTTTGGATGGAGGAACTACAGGAGTGTTTTATTTTAAGGTGGTTTGGCTGTTACTCTGCATCTGCCTGCGCCTGATGAAAGCTGTAGTTTGAAAGCTTTGAGTTTCCTCTCAAGCCCTGTATCTTCCCACTATGCCACTTCCTCCACATTTTCATCCAGAGCAAAGGCAGCATCTGGTGTACCTCTCTCACCATCTGCAGCAGCAGTTTGCTATTCATACATTTATGATTGCACTGCTGCTGCTGAGGTCACGGTGGCTGTATGGGTTTTGCAGAAGGAAACATTCCAATAAAAACGATGAGACATGAGAAACTAAGATGTTTATAATCTTTGTGTAAACATTGGCAATTGGGATTTATAATGACACAATTGACAGGGTGTTATCTAAAACAGCTGCTGAGAACAAGACAAATGGCCAGTCTAGACTGAAGAGGAGGGTATTGCAAAAGTGAGGGATGATGTTACTGCTTTTGGAGATTAGCTTAGAACTGTTGAAACACCCAGCTACTGTTCACTGTATTTCCAAATTGCTATATGAACCTGATGGTGAGATACTGAGTCTAGGGGTTTGATAATAGTAGAAAGAAATACATTTTTCATTCTCTTTTTAGCATAAAAAGTGAACTTTAAAGTTATTGATGTCATTTGGATGGAACAATTCAAAAACTCTTTCAGGAAAAAGAAAAAATTATTACCACTATATATTTTAATCCTAGAATAAATGAAGGCAAGTGTTCTTTAATTATGTGCTGTAATTTGGACCACAATTAAATCATTCAGTTTTTAATTCAGCCACTCCACTATTTTGGTGTTTAGATTTAAAAAAAAAAAAAAAAAAAAAAAGGAAAAAAAAAAAACCTCAACAAAACAACCAAAAAGCTACAAAACAAGCTAAAAAGAAATTAGCTTCTGTTAGATGGACAATATTTCACAAGAGGATTGACAAAGAGGCAAAGAGGCACAAAGAGGCAAATATCTCACTGGGTTGTTTATAAAGCACAATATCATTTGAACCTAAGCTGAGCAAAATCAGCTGTCAAAAGCTTTTGTGCTTCTGATGTCAACTCAATGGACTGCAATATTAATATGCAAAGGTCACAGATCAAAGTATACAATAAACAGTGACATTTGAACTGCCATTTTTATTAATGGCATCAGAATTCTTTGAAAGACAATTCCAAACATAGGCACAGGAATAATTTAAGATGTGATTTAGAAAGCACAGGGTGGCAAATCAAGATTTTTTTTTTAATAGAGAGAAAGCCATTAGCTTTTGCACACAACCTGCTTTGATAAGATTACTTGGAGGAATCCACAGTCTGAGTTTGTCCATGCTAATGTTCTTAATGATGTTTCTTCCATCTATGTTACCCCAAAGGACAATTTCTTCTTGAGTTTGGAAGCTGGCTTTTCAGAATGACACCAACATTCTAATAAGGATAAAGGCTGTAGCAGGTGAGAAGGCAGCTCAGCATTACAGAGTTCTCCTTGCAGATGACCCTGTCTGATGGGAGGTTGAGACACTGCTGTGGGTTTGATCTTGCTTCTTCCCAAGTGCACAAAGTTTAGCAATACCAGGGAATTTGCTTTCAGGGTACCTGGTACTGTATTACCTTTCAAATTCACTTCAAGTGGAGCAGGTCAGAGGTGTTCTGAGTACGGAGGCTGCAAACGAGCTGTTTGCAGAATGCAGCAAATGTGACAAGGACAATTGTCAGGTCCAAGTGTTAGGCAGCAGCAGGAAGGGGTGAGGCTTCTGCAGCTCCAGTTCAATGTGTGCTGCTGTATGCAGAAGCCCCAGTGGCTACAGGGATGCTAAAGAGAATAAATCAGGTCTAATACCTGGCCCTGAATCATACTGGAACAGCACAGCTCAAACATCTGGAGTTAAAATTCCTTGTTCTCCAACACAGGCTTGTCATGCTTGGATTACATTTGGCTCCTGTCCCATGATGATATTTGACCAACACCAAGGAACTTCTTGGGGAGCTCCTCACAGGCATGTACCAAAAAAAAAAAAAAAAAAAGAGCATCTTCCTTAATTTTGCTTTTACAAGAAAAAATACAAACAGATCAGCTCATGGAGTTCCTCAGTCCTTGAAATTGGTTGGTTTGAGATTGACAAACTTAAGAAATGCAAAAAATTTATATGTTAGAGAAACATAGAACTGCACTTGACTGCAGGTGGGAACATGATTCTCTTTAATTTTCTGTGTATTTTAGTGCCATGCACAAAACAAAAATTTATTCAGCTCAGTCACTGGCATTTTTTAGAGCATACATGACAATAGGTATCAGCTGCAGTGAAAAATTCAATGAAAGCTTGCTGGAAGCCACAGCACACAGAAACACCAATCCATAGATTAGCATTTCAGTGTTATTATTTTTCAGGCTGTGCAGATGGTGATTTGCCTAGTGCCTGCTCTTTTCAGGCACTGGCCCTAGTTTCAGGCACTCTCCGTGCCTCATCTCATTTGCATCATTTTAATTTAAAACAACAGTCTTCAAATTTCACGACATTTTCAAGCTCAAAGGTGCCAGAATGACCTGGATAGTGGCAGACACCTGGAGAAAAAAACAGACAGAATCTGGAATTGCTGTAGATTATGCTTACTCAAGCTCCAAGATTTCCAGTCATCTCTGGTTTAAAACTCTCTTCTCTGCCCAGAGGAGGTATATATTTCAGTGTACTTCCATGCTTCTGAAACCTCTGATGCCAAGGGCAAAACCAATTACTTTCTCAGTCAGGAGGAACCGAGTTACTGATCTTGGTACTCAATGGGTGCTGTGACCTGCACTACATAGGACCAGTCTTGTTCATCAGATACACTCTTCTACACTGAGAGTCTGAAAATATTTTAATTTATGGAGCCTATTATGTTGATTTATTTTTGTTGACACTACAGGATTTCAAAGTCTGCCAAGAGGTTAAGTCCTGGAAATTGTGGCCAGCTTGATACAAAGCTCTTGGACTCAAGAGAGATTGGATATTAAAGAGGGAGGCAGGTGCAGGAAACAAAGCTCAGCATGGCAGATTATCCATCACATGTGGCAGGGACAGGAAATGGCAACGCCAAGAGAGCAGCAGCACCCAGCAGCTGTGGATGGGCTATGCAGAGGCCAGCCTGCATCAGCCTCCTATCAAGGAAAAACAGCTCTCAGAAACCCCTGATTTCCTTTGTGCTTGGATGAAATCCTCACCACGGCCCCCTTCGGGGTTACTGCAGAAAACAATTCTCAGTCTTTTTTTCGCCTGCCCTTTAACTCCACAGGATTTTTATCAGCACGATGTAGTTTTCAGTCTGAACACGAAAACACAGCCAGCTCCTGTGCCAGGTGTGATGGTGTGACTTTGAGCCCATGCCTGTGATTGCACTTGGAGGCAGGTACACGGCAGCACTATCTGGAAGTGGCCAGACTGGAATGTGTTCTGCCCTCCTGGGGAGCATAGCCATCCACACCCTGCCCTGTCCCTGTGAGCATCCCAGCAGGCGAGGCTAGGGGGAAGACTGGAGAGTTTTATACCCTTCTATGTAAGTAGCTGTGAATTTTCAGCTAGAAGGAGCACTGCCAGTGGTATTTTTAGTTTCTGCACTGTGACTACTACTACTACTTTCCATAGTGCTCTATTATTTTTCCAAAAGGTGAAGACCGAACAGACTCTGCAGTGTGTTCAAGGTCTTCAGTGGGCGTTAGGAGCTGCTCATAGAAAGCATTGCCAGAGATGTTTTCATGTTGAATGAACTCCACGAGGTATATGGGTGAAAAATGCAGCATATAGGAGCTATCATGCTAAAATCCACCGCATAATTCTGGCCACTTCCTTCCTTCTGAGCCATATGATGCACCAGGCTACGTGACTCAGTGCAGGACAGCTTCAAAACATAGAAGACCAATAACAATATGTAGAGAAATCTCTCTATTTCTTAACTGTAGTTACTTAGCAAGTTAATATTTGATCATTTTAATACAAAATATCAGTCCTGATGAGTCCTTGGCTGTGACTCATCTTGCAATACAAAATAATATAAGAGACCTTCATTTAAGGTCCTGTAATGAATCAAGAGGCTCTCCATTCTGTTATGTTGTCTATACTTATATTGCCTGACAATTAGTATTAATGTAATATTATACTGATTATGAACAGGAAAACCACTGTAGGTGCAACTACTTTCTCATGAAAGTTTCATCAAAATATTGATTTCTTAGAGTTTAAACTCAGTTTCCAACCAAAACACATTTCTTAAATACCTTTTCAGTCGTTACTATCTAAAAATTATTATTGTTGAGTTTCAGGTAATGCACGTAACAAGCCTTAAAATTTGCAGGAAAACCAGGATTGTAAGACAGCCTTGGAGCCCAGGGTCAGTGTGGAACTGGTGGCACATTTAGCTCCCTAGCTCTGAAGTTTGCATTCTTTTCACAAATAAGCACGCCTTTTCTTCAAATATATTTGATTGGAGTTCTTATCCATGCTATAAACACACATAGGTTTAACTATTTTGCTTTTTGTTCCAAGAGAGAAAAGCAAGCAGAAATACTTATGGGAAAAAAAAGCCAAACCCAACCCCAAAGCATTTTATATAATCTTTTCCAGGAAATTCCGAATCCTCTAAGTGCTAGTACTTTGTTAAACATTCTGATGGTTAAATGGTTTGACTTTCTGATGTAAAGGTCTTTTACCTAAATTTCCTTCTACTTAATTTTCTAAGTACTCAGAACCCTCAAAATGGGATTTTAAAAATCTTTTTTATATCAGTATTTTTCTGGAAAAAAAAATTTCAATTTATCCAACCTGAAATGAATTTAAAATCCAGTTTAGTACTGTTTGCTCTGTTGATAACTCGCTTCATGCAAGTAATATCACCTGGTGTTCAGTTTTTCTTCTATCAAATTACAACAACAATCCTTCATAATCCTGTTTCTGTTTCTGTCTCTTGGGTGGAGAGGCTCCACTTCACTGTGCCCATGGATCCCATGGAATGTCCATGCTCCAAGTGCTGTTGGGCTTAATATAATAATAAATTTAATATCACTGAAGTGGAAACAGTCACTTCTCTTGCCTAATACTTACATGCATGATCAACTATTTTCAGAGTGTTTCTCAGTATGTTTAAAACTCAGTCTAGCTTTCATTTTGGTCTTATGAAGTAGCCATTTCAAATTAAAACTACTTTATTTTGACCTTATTTTCATAATTACATTAAGGTTTTGTCATATTTACTTTCATTAAATTGAATTAAGTCTTCATTTTACTAAGCTGTGATTCCCTTAGGTTAGGAGAGAGGAATAACAAATGCATGTGAATATTTCCATATTGAACTGACTTCTTTTTGCTCAGAACTTTATTATTTAATAATTAAGATTCTTTCCAGTGCCAAAAAAAAAAATCCAGTTTCTTAGTATCATTCAAGCCTTCAAGATTTTGCAGTAAGCTTCTTAAAAAAAAAAACCAGCAACATTACAAAAGTACCAGAATGCATCTATACACGGTACTCACCTGAAGATACATGAGGGCTGCCTAGCCTTGATCATCCCATGGCTACAACATACAGCTCCTAAATTTTAAACTTTGCTACATCACTGTAGCTTTCTGAAAACTCATCTATTCATACATGAAAGCATCAGACTGATAACACCTCGGCTGTAAGTGCTGTATTTGTTGACTATTCCTGAGTTCCAGCTCTTCAAGGTGTTCATTGCAATTTCCTGATTGTTTCTAGACTAAAATGCATTTTGTGAGTGCTCACTAAGATATGCACAGTATGTTGCAAAATAAACTCCAAAAATGGAAGGGATGTTGCTGGGTGACCTTAATCACTACGTGGATCAAAATGCCCGTGTATAAACTTTTGATGGGGGTTACTTGGTACACAATTTGTCTCTTTGGTCATGATCCAAAGCTTGTTTAGCTCAGTTCTCCGTGCAAAGACTGCCTATATAGGATTTAGATTATAGTCTGCATCTCTATTAAATCCTTTCAGCCACTCCTCTTTCAGACAATCTCAGCTTCATTTATCTGATGCTTGTTTCTTGTCATGTCTTAGCTCCCCTTTTACTTTGAAGTGCCTGTGCCACATTGTCTCCTTATCCTCTTAATACAATATTCTTCTTGTGTTTTCTGAGTCTAGGAGATATTTTAAAATAAAAAAGGCCCAAATATTTATTCTCACCGTAAGTGGTATGCAATTTTATTCAAAAGTTTTAAGTAATCCTAGAATTGAAACCAAAGGCAATAAATGACCTGACATAGCTCTCTGACTCTCATCTTTGTGTGGTGCAGCCCCACTGGAGAAATGCCTTCCTGAGGTTTGGAGCTCTTTGCTGCACTGACTCCAGCTCCTGCCTCATTCCCACTTCAGCTCCTCAGAGCTTCCCTCCAGATGTGCAGGGCATAGGCAGCTGAGCTGGCCTTCCACACCCATTATCCCTTGGGAGTGGTGTGGTGAAGATCTCATGTTTGCACTACAGAGACTCTACTGCTGTAACTAATTTGCATTGTAGATGTCAGCAAGCTAGGGAGAACTGGGGTAATATTATAAATAAGAATGATCACAATGCTTTGCTCTGAATTGACAAATAGGTGAGAAAAAGCTTATCAGAACAGATGGCTTGATGCATACAAAAATTACTTTGTGAATATGTGTTTGGACATGACAGTCCTTATTGTTTCACACACCCAGATTTTGATGGCAGAAGCGATACCAAAATTTTTGAATTATGAACAAGGCTTTTTCTGCAAAGTTCCTGAGTGGAAACTTAGCCTATATGAATAGCTTCCCTGTGGGTCTGGTTGCATCAGCCACACAGATAACATGAGTGGAGCTGACAAAAGTTGCCTTCCTTTTATAGTCACACCTGCCAAGGGGGGCTGGTTGCACAGTGTTACCCAGTAAGGTGACACAGCTCTGCAGCACCAGCTGACACTGCTGCCCTGCACAGCCCATACTACACCCCCAAAGAAGCAGTGCTGAGTCTGAACACCTCCACAGGATTCAGATTCAGCTTTAACCCTAGTAGTGCACTGTAAAAGTTAGGTCAGCCTGTAAAGACAGCAAACATAGTTGATCAGTCATTCTCAGAATAATCATGAAGTATTTGTCCTGATAGCTATTAAATTAGAACTTATCCCATAAGAAGTCAAAGGATTTGTTCAAATGCTCTGCTCAGGCACTTCTACCTGAGAGCTGTTTAGCCCAGCGATGGCTGATCTTGCATCAACAAAAGATCCTTATCCCATTTTAGTCAATGACAAGAATGTCAGGGAGGCAAAATAATAGGAAATATCTTCATTAATCAAAGAAAAGTGTTTGTCTTCCCTTTCTCAGAAAAACTGCGGTGCAAATAGAGTCAAAATAGTGACAGAAAGAAAACACGGGACAAGGAACATTTTTTGTCTGATGCGTACAATAGGAAGTTATAAATCTGTTGGTTTTGCTAATGATTTGGTTTTGCTACAGTTGATCATAAAAGCATAATCTTCCTCCTCTCTGGAGATCTTGTGTCCTTTTTAATGTGGGCAGGGATATCTCATTGTCTAAATTGTCAGTTAGTAGGAAAAAGTATCTGCATTTTGTACTTAAAATATCTCAAAATTGTCTAAAAAAGATAAAAGCTGTCATAATACTTTCAGGAGAAAGAATGGGAAAGATGGGAGACAACTGCCATGTGGTTACAGTTACAACTGTTTTTTATGTGAACATAATTTTTCTCTTGGGGGAAAAATTCACAGGAATAAGAAGTTTATAAAATACTATCTATTTCCCTATATTTCATAATTCTTAAACACAAGTTTGCTTTCATGCCTTTCAGAATTTTGAAGAATTATCACTGGCTGACTGTTCTAACATTAAAACTAATTAGCAATATTATGGCTCTCCTCGTCTGTCTCTTGACGTCAGTTCAACAGCAGGACGTGCACATAAACTTTGAACACAAGAAATGAAATGATAATGGCTATGATAATGTACACGATAATTAGATGTGTCATTGGTTCTTCGGTCTTCTGTGAGTCGGGTCATAGTGAGAAGATGTCAGATTATTGGAAAGAAATGTGACATTGTGAATGAAAAATTATCATAACCCAGTCTTACAGTGACCTTCAAAAGGTATGGAAAAAATCCCTCTGAGAACAGCGGCCTTGAGCCATAAAAATAATGATTTATGCCTCTGCAATTAGACATGGTATCCTTATGTTTGGTGAAATTTGTAGCATAAGCAGTTTTAAATTAAGAACAAGGATTACCACTCTTTGGATTTAAGGGAGTAATTGATTCTTTCAAATAACTACACATTATAACAAGTTAAATGAGAAAATGTGACTAGTTTACAGAGAAGAACTGGAATGTGAGAAAAATTTACGCTTCTATATATTTCTTGTGCCTTATAAGACTCTTCTTATTGGGACCATTATTAAATATAAGTAGGTCCCTGCAGGCCTGTTTTTAATTTAAGGGTGTCAAAGCTGAGGAACTTGGTGTACAAGCAAAAGCTTGCAGAGTAGAAATGAATGATTACATAATGAAACCAGATCCGCTGGTGCGAAGTTTCTTATCTGTACAGTCTGCTCATTACATTTCACAGCAACCCTACAGTTCAAGAAACTCATTGTCAAGCAACTAAGAATACATTAAGCAATGTTTGCAGCTCAACAAGAGAAGTCATTCCTAGTCATGCTTGTCCTTCCTAGCAGAAAAGGAAACAAAAAACAAAAGACAGCCATGTCCTGTTCATTATCTGTAGAATGGATTTGTTTCATTGCAAATAGGGAGAGCTGTCCTGGAACAACCTAGGAGTATGTCATGTTGTGTGGAAATGTTCTCAAATGCTTCCATGCCTATTGCATGATTTTCCTTGATACAATATGCTCCTTAAATTATTTGGGAACATTTTGTCTTTTCCCTTGTTAATATTATATCCATGAGCCCAATTCACCCAAGGAAGCAAGGTTTTATTCATTTGTGAAATACAAACCAAAACAAAAGAGATTAATAGGCAATATTCCTTAGGTTAAAATAATTTTATAATTCTGCTCAACTTGCCCATTAGCCTTGTTTATGTTGTGAAGTTCATAGCGTAGGAGGATTGCCTTCCTTCATGTCATCTCTATGTGCAAGCAGGCTACAAGTTCTTGGGGTTTGCAATGACAGTAATTTCCCCTTGTAACTGCAAATATTTCTACTGCTGTGAGGTGCTTCTCCACTCTGAACTCTGTGGGTGTCATTAAAGAAGTTTAATTATATGCTACACATGCTACAATCTCTGCTTTCAGTCTTTATACATAGGCTGCATGAACCTGAAATTCAACAGTTTAGGTATGTAATTTTGGGACTCTTTAAAACAGTGTACCAGTTACCAGAAGCTCCCAGATGATTGCTCTCACAGCTGTTCAGAGTTCTCATGGAGTGAGGATGCAAAATGGAAAACCCTGGTGTAATACAGTGATAACTTAGGGCAGGCAGGGAAGGTGAGTTGTCATCAAAACTTTGAGCAGTCTCTAATGGCACATGAAACACTGAATTCTCTTGATAATTCAGAGGCATGTTTGGATCACCAAGAACAATTTGAAGTGAACATAGAATGAGACAGACAGCAAATGCACATGCTAGTCAGTGCTGAAGGGGGAGGAGGTCCACCAGACTTCACTGCATGTGAAGTTTCACAAAGACTTGTTCTGGTGTTTGCCAACCTCCACTAAAGGCCAGACTTTCTTTGCATGTAACCACGTTAGCCAAAATACCCACAGATCAAAGCACATAGGATCTAGCTTGAAAACTTATCTGAAAATTCTATGGGTCATATACCACATCAAGTCCAATTAACTGCTTCCAAAAAGATGAAGGTTTGGCTAATTAGCTATAAATGCACATTCTAGACAAGCCCAGAAAATGGGCCTATTTTCTGAAATTCCTTTGAAAAATATGCCCTCCACAACATAATTAGGAGGGCATTTTAGCAAAAGAATGTACAATCAGCATGCATTCACCATACAGCAATTATCATAGGATATATTACCTTTACTCTTTAACAAGTTTAACTGAGCTAAATTATATTAACCAAGAGGCATATTTTGTCAGAAAATCTAAAGAAATTGCATGACCTCAGGCACCGGTATGAAAGTGCACAGCTTTCAGTTTCCAGATTTTTCAAACCAATTGATGTACTTTTTTGTGTCTGAAATACATTAGCACTCTATTGTCCAGCTTAAGAAGATGACAGTTGAAAGAAAATTATTTTGATTTACCTGTCCAAACATTTTCTACTGCTATTATCCCTGCAAATATCTGAGCAGCCTTCATCTAAAAGAGATTGAAAGAGCAAAACCTTGTATATATCTGTAAGTATTTTTGCCTTCTCATAACTAGAAACACTTCTCTTGTTGAACATTGTTTTTTCTTTTGTAGGAAATGGAAATTGCTCATGGTTTGCCAAGGAAAGATAGTCTATGTGTTTACAAGGACTGCATGTTCATTTGCCCATCCATCCTTCATATATCAGGCACTGGAAAAGTTCATTCATTTCAGTCATATGTAGGAGGCTTCCAGCCTTAATTAAGTCCAAATAACTTTCAGAGAAGTAAGGAACTGAATTTATGCTACATGCTCAAATTCCAGCACAGGGAAGCAGATGGAACGGTCCACCCCACATTCAGCTGGGCAGCCCTGTTCCAGATCATGAGTGGTCACACCAGTTCTGGCCTCACTGTCATCCCGAGTGTAGCTCCGTGCCATCCCTAGCATGAGGGGTGCCTTCCCCAGTGGGCACACTGAAGAAGTCACAAGGAAGAAATGTGGGTTTCAAAGTGAGAAGGAGGAAGCATCACGACAATGAAAATACACAATTTCATTCAGTTCCATCATTCCACTGAAAAGCCTGTTTAAATGAGGCATTTTGCTTTTGTTGCTTCAGGCATAGAAGCACTGTATGTATCTGGGCTTTCATCTTCTGGCTGAGCTTTTTAAGATCACCAGTGCTGTGATGGTGAGCAGGCATGATGAATGCTCAAAACTGCAAAGTCAACTCGAGCCAAGGCTGCTCAGCATTTCCTGGAGGAAAATGGTTTCATCCAGGAGAATAAGCACTGGATTGGGTCCCAAATTCCAGTTCTGCCATTGGCTCCCTGCGTGGCCTCCAGAGAGGATTTCGTTCCACTTTCACAGACATCAAATGCAGATAATGATGCATTTCACCTCATAGCAGCCATATGATCATTAAAGTTCATGATTCATTTGGACACTGCTGCACTCTAGTATGCTCTGGAAAGGATCATGAGGAAAGAAATAATTCTGCACTCATTCCATGGTGTAGCCACCAGTTAAGCAACAAGGATAAAAACAGTGAACAGATGTTGGATTCTCTAAGCATATTGCACTACAATGAATGGAGCTGGAAACAAGGAAAGAATATAGTTGTGCTGTTAAGGACTAGCACATAAATGGTGCCAAATTAAAACTGGATGGACAGACTCAATTCTGGCCTTTCATAATTTTGAATGCTTGGCTTTTCAAGTAGAACATTATTTCCTAACTAAGCAAAAACAGTTTCAGTCACCTGTACTGTGCAAAAAAGGCCACTGAAAAATACCCACCAAAGTGACAGCACGTGGTTAGAATTCATGCTATCTAGAATGGGCAGCAGTTGCTGGCACATTAAATAAGGAGGTTAAGAGACCACTGGCTGATGTGTATTTCAATCTAGCAAGTGAGGGGCATGGAAGAAACCTCCACTGCTGGATGTGCCAAATCTGTGCAGGTAACCTGTAGTCTTTGCTCTCTCAGCAGTCATTTGATAGAGCACGGGAACACATTAGCTCTGAGGCACAAATCTCAGCTTTCCTACAATAACTCATATGTTTAATATTAAGCATAACTTAAGTATTGTGTTGGATTGAGACTGGTTTTTTTTCAGCCTTGTAGTTTTCTAAAACTACTGAATTTTCTGTAGGCTTTACCCCTTTGTAGATACATCTTCACTTTAATTGAGAGATATAAACTAAAAAAAAAATCACTGAAAATAGAATCAGGACTCTTGAAATACATTATTGGTTTAAAAAAAATCAAACTTGCTGTTTTGTACGCTCCTCAAATTTCAAACATCTTGACTAATTTTCTGAGAAAAAGCAGAATAGTAGGTCATCTGGGGGGAAAAAACCCCCCTTCAGACTTCTTTGAAGTAGTTTATAGGAAGCTGCCTGAAGAAATTTTTTCATTTAGGAGAAAAAAGAATAAAAAAGAACAAAAACTTGGTTGGTATCCATACATGTCATGTGACAAGCTGCTTTTTGAAGACTGTTTATGGTTGTTAAAATTTTATACGCATCTGAGAACCAATTTTGAAAAAAAAGCTCTCTGAAGTCTAGCACACATGCAATCACATGTAAGACAGAAAATGTTTGCTAGGCCAGTAAAAGGAAGTAATGTCAACTGTAGCTTTGGGACATTTTAAATAAACACCTTCAGTTCTAAACTGAACTTCTATACATGCAATCTGTAAGTCTCTGTTCTGTAAGTGATTTTCCTTCTGCCAAGAACTGGATTCTTTGGTGTTTTGCATTTATGACAGCAAGAAACTGCAAAAGTACCTCAGAAGAGATGAGTCCTGAGCTCTGTGACCAGACAGCTTTTTGTTAGGAAAAAAAAGTCCTTCATCTGTAAGTTATATGTGAAGAACTTAGTATGTCCGTCATAGAGACAAATCACTGACTCAGAGCTGCAACAGCTTGGAAAAGGAGTGGCTTTGCATTTTGTGGTCCACAATACTTTAGCTCACTGAATTTGCTGTGCAGATGTTTGAGGCAGGGTTCATATTTGAGAACTATCTCTATGAAAAAAGCAAATACACACCTTTAAAATTGTTGAGATCAACACCATTAGTTACAAGACTAGGTTAAACAAACAAGGGAACAAACTGCAGACTACATCATTTCTGAAGTAGTCAGGTACTTTTTGTTTCTATAAATTGACTGACTAATGAATAGTGTCTGGTTTGTAAACTTAACAGGGTATCTTAAAAAGCTATTTAGAGAAGTTAAATTACTTTAGTAGCATGTCTTACCAGGAGAAAATAATAATAAGAGACATTGAAGGAACAAAAATAGGTACTGATAGAAAATCAGCACTTCATTTGAGGCTACAACAAATTTCATTATGACTGGACTGCAAGATGTCTGTGCTGAGTTAGTTGCTTGTGAATGATATAAAGCATACAGCCTGAAAATATTATCTCTGACATTATAAGACTGTTCACAAAATAAGGTACTTGGAATTAGAAAGATTTGGTACATAACTCATGTTACCATGGTGAGATGGAAAGCAAGACAAGGATTGTAACTGCGCTCCAAGTACTCCTGTTGGAAGAACAATAGTGAACCTAAATATGCAACTCAGCGGCAGTTTTATGTACTCTCTTGGCAGTACTTTGAAAACTATCAAATAATAATCTTGATATCAGACATTAAACCAGATGCCCCTTTCCTTGCTCATTGCTGCTCATGGAATTAGCAACATTTCCATCCTAATTTTCAGCTTGATTGTTCAGCTTGCAAAAAAAATCCAAATATATTGATCTGATATGTGTATGGCTCATTATTTTCTTTAATTCGTTCACCTCTCTGACTAGCTATGGAGGCTACTGGATTAAAAAAAAACAAGCAAAAACCAGTGAACCTTTTGAAACATCACGTACAGAAAAGTGCAAAGTTATTTACTGACAAAAGCACCTGCAGCTACCTTTTAGAAGGGTGTATCAAAAGCATTAAACACAGATGTTCACTTGCTGGGGTTTATACCTAGGGATGGGGCCTTAATTTCCTTTTATGTTCAGACAGTTTAGAGGTGTGTAGGCAATGAAGTCTCCGTAGAATAGAGGCTGATGGAATAAAGCTGCAGTTTAACAAGATCCAACTGACAGTAACTCATGACTCTTGCTAACAATGTAGAAAACAGGCAGCAGCAGTTTAGATGGCCACCACAAATAAAATCAAAATTATATAAAAATGATAAATAACTATAGCAAAAAGGAACTGTGTGTACATAGAACAGCAGTACAGTGATGAAAACTGGCACTGAGCCAGGAGTCATGTCAGTCTGAAGGACAAGAATGTCTTGGGAGCTGACCAGAGCAAGCATAGATAAGCTATTGTCTTTGTCCCTCAGCTGATCAGCCAGCTGGCAAACGTGCTCAGACCCCATTCCCTGGCTGCCAGCTCCTTGTGGGCTGAGTGGTGCTGCTCCTCAGGAAAGATCTGGCAAAAAAGGCACATACAGCCACAGGCAGGTTAAGAACTGGAACACCGTGATGGAATACACACTCAGGAAAGAAAGCGGCTTCAAGAGCACTCTAATCCTGCTTACAAACCAATTAAAAAAAAACCAACCCAACAAAAACCAACCAAACAAAAAACCCCCCAAAAAACCCAATAAACACAGTGCTTTTCTCAGAGAATGATGAATCTAAAGACTTTTTTGTCTGTAAATACAGGTAAAGTGATTGGATATTAAACAGAGATTCATTCTCACACAGTCATAGCAGTCACACACTGGCTCCCAAATGTTATTTCCATACTTTTTCTTAAGAAATGATGACAGAAAAAAATGCTGTTTTGTTTAGCAAAATACATTCGCATTTATTATTTATTAAATACAATTTAATACAGATGGACCCTGACAGATGGGAGGGTTTTTGTTGGTTTGGTTTGGGAGTTTTGTTTGTTTGGTTTGTTTTGTTTGGGTTTTTTTATGGTTTGAAAGCAGGGCTATAAAACACGGTCCAAATACTTACAGAACACAGGAGCAATGAGGATAAGATGATACAGTATTGCAGCAGCAGTTACTAGCTTTCCCAGTAATTAAGACCAGGAATCTCCACTATTGTTCTGTAGCCTGCTTGAAACCTAAACAAACCTTATCCATGTCAGGTGTCTGCCTCAGGCTGAAAAGCTCTAAAACCTGTCAAGAAGACCTGCTCAACCACTCCTCAATAATAAACTAGTGTGGGGCAGAGGGGGAAAATGGCTGTCCCAAGTCAAAAATCAAAAGCCTTTAGACTGGAAAGGTTTGAACTCCTGTCCTTGGCAGCAGGATCTTGAAAACTGACATAGGGTAGCATGCATCAAACTTCAAATATCCACAAAAAAACCCTTCAAATTTTTCAGGTTTTGGACACCTCAGTTCAAACAATAATTTTATCAACTTGCAGTTAAAACCAGTTGTAAGGAAGACACTGAGTTGCAATGTAAATTCCAACAAAATCTTCACATAAATGAGACTGAAGCCATTATATACTTTGATCATAATACAGCTTGCTCCATTACATGGCTTCATGTTTAAGCTACACAGCAGCACTGAGGTAAACAAAAAATGCATAAATATGACTAGTTTATTTTGTTAGAGAAGCTTTCTCTTTTGAATGTGAAGAGAGAGGAAAGGGCATTTCCATGTCTTCTGTCATTGCTGTGAAATTGTGCAGCAAAGAATGCAGTGGAAAACATCTACATTTTCAGCTGAACACGTAATGAGTGAATAAGCATGATGTATATTTAAGTCTACATGCATATTAGCTGTATTTCCAGGTCTGCTGTAATAGTTATCTTTTGCATTCTGTGTCCTGCCACAAAACATAAGAAGCTGGCTGCATGGGATGAAGTTCATGCACAGGAGTGAACTCTAGAAGGTGCAGAGGATGGGATGAGTCATGATGACTGAATTTCTCTTGCTTAAGTGTGTGAGCAGAATGGGGACTTACCACAACAGTTTACAAAGGGTCACAGAATGCTTTTTGTTTCAATTTTCCTGCTTTGTTCCACATGAAAGATGCAACAAATGCTGTTGCTTTAAAGGGTTGTTACAAATTAAATAAATTTTAATTAATTAAAATTCAATGCGTCTATCAACATGGGTTTATTTAAAATAGTGTCTGATCGTCACTCATCACTCTAAGCATCTATGTAATTTGCTATCTATGTTTCCAAGTCGCATCTTTAGTCACATTTCTGTAGCTGCAGATATTATTCAGTGTGGTACAGGAAAAGTACATTTTTTAACCAAGATAAGCTAAGAATGATAAGGATTTTTAGTTAAGAGTGACACAAAACAATATGGTGAGTTATCAAACATAATTAGGAATTTCTAGTGCCTTTCAGTACTTCAGTTTTGGAACCATTTAAAACACACAAAAAATGCTTTCCTAGGGCAGCTTATGTCTGGATGGTGCCTACCATGCAGAGTCCACCCATGCCAAGCTGGAGATGCTAGAGTTTGCTGCTGATTGAGTAAATCCTCTCACCTCTCCCCACCTTCAGATGCCCACGGCCTCTATGTTCAGCTGTAGATGCTAAGAGCTGATCAGCACCTCACAGATCATTGCCTCCTTTTCTATGCTGATGAGAGATCAAAACAACCCTGACTTTATGGAACAGATCAGGTGCAGTCACTGTGGATGGAAAGGGCCTTGCATGGAAGAACTCTTTCCTTCCCAGCATATGGCATGTGAGTACTGAGAACTGAGGGCATGGTCAGTGAATGTGGGAAAAGGTGTTGGGAGAATAAATGTCCATACAGAATCTAAAGTGAACAGCTAGTAAAGGAAGAAGGTTTATCATAATAATTCCCTCAGTAATTCTACAACTATTCTATCTTGCTTATCTGAATCCCAGTCAATGGCTGTCCTCCCTCCTGGCCTCAGTTTTCAGACTTGTAATGCTTCTCTACAAGTATTTACCTATTTTGCCACAAATCTGCCTGCCAACAACACTCTGGGGGTTCGTTGCACTGGTTCAATACTAGAGTATTGAACTATTATCTTCTTCAGAGTGCTGATAATGAAGACAAAGAATTTACCATTCTTATACATAAAGGGGAAAAAATAAATATTTGCAGTGGAGACAATTCAAAGCCTGTTTCTCTCAGTCTGTTGTCTATGCAGATGGAGATTTACCAAAAGAAGTCAGAGAACAAATCAGGAGATCTGTAGCACTTTCACTACTGCTTGCTCCTGCTTTGTGTTGTAGTCACAGGCAGATGATGAGAGAGCCTCTCAGGTGCTCAGTGCTTCAGCACTACAGTATCCATTCACCTCCTGATAACTGAAAAGGCACAAGAGACTTTTCAAAAGAACAGAAGTAATGATAAAACCAATCAGATAAATCTAATAGCCCAGAATGTGGATAACAGGAAGCCTGGAACTGGGGAACAAGTAAGCTTTATAGCCATGTGAAAATGGTATTCCAAGTCTCTCATTTACTTGCATAGATTACAGGTGAGAAAGACTATCCCTGTCGGATTGGGATTTCCGACAATCAGGTGGTTTAGAGTCTTTTGCCCTCCTGGATGCTTCAGGGCAGACGCAAGAAAGAGACAGAGGCTTCAAACTTCTGTATTTCCAAGGTTTATCATGATGTTTATTCTTTTTCTTATCTCATAGT
>VZSR01003807.1:7487500-7560541 GCA_013398615.1 Brachypodius melanocephalos | reverse complement strand
AAAAAAAAAAAAAAAAAAAAAAGGTAGCAGGAACAGAGGAAGTAATGAAGTAATAGGAGGAATGAATTTCTATGGCATTAATGAATATCTATGACATGTAAAACAGAAAGAGTAGTAGGCAGGCCTAACAAATGGTGGGAAATACATATAATTTTGCTCTCATCTATGCAAGGAAAATCAGCTTATCTAATGTTATGAGAAGCCTGCAGTCAGCATGCAAGCATTCCACACCCCTGTATATAATCCCAGAATGTGCTTAGTAATCAATTAATACAACTTTCCCAGAAGGTGGGAAGGTAATGTAATTACTACCTCACAGATGAGCAATAAAGGTTCAAAAACTCCATCTAAACCTGTGGAAAAAGGCTTCTGTGCCCATCCCAAACCTCGGCCACCCTTACACAAGCATGTAACAATTCACTTCCATCCCACTTTAGTTTTCACAAGACAAAGGAAAACCTTGGCACCTGTCTGGGGAGAAAGGTCAATGTATGCCAGCCGAATTCCCTGTCTGAATGGACCACCGTGATGAAACAGATCTCAGTCTAGAGAGACTCCATAGCTACCTCTATAGCTCTCTATAGCTAGAGAGGTTTACCAGAGCCCAGAGTGGTTAAAGTACCTGTACCTGAAAAATATTGTCTCACATCTGCCTTCAACCTCCCAGAAAAAGTCAGTGTTATTTGCTTGTCTCATCTCTTGACAGGAACCTGGGCTTCCCTGTGCCTCCCTCCATCAAGAAAAAAAAAAGAAAAATCTAATTTCTAAGTTATTGTCTTTCCTCCATTTTTATTTTGGTATCATTACTGCTGGGCAAGTAAATACTAATTACAACAATTGTCATGGAGTTAATACAGCATGACAAATTAACAAATTTACCAAACCAAAATCTCCAAACACAAATTGTCTCCAAGGATGCTGTCTTTTCTTGCCTTATTTTGCTAAACAGCTCTTCTTTTTACCTACTCCCATCTACACCACATGCACCATCTTTGTGTGACATGGTAATCAATACACATTCTCCAAAAGCCACCTGAGGATATCTGGATCATTTTACTGAAGCTACTAATTTAAAGTACTGCAAAGAAATTAGTATGTGCAAAAAACTGTTATAGTATCAAGAGCAATGATAGTTTGATGGATGTTATATTTTAACCGCTACTTTCTTTCCCACTGGGAGCATCCCTTCACTGCTACTCAGGTCTTCCCTTGGGTTGCTTGCCTCTGTACACACAGGCTGTCCAGACTACCACCTAACATTTCCCTTCTGGGGTGGTTGCCATCGCTCTCTGGCACAAAATAGTTCTCTTTAGGTATTTACATGATAAACAAACATTACAGCATGGAGCGCTACCACAGCGCTACCACACAACTTCATCCTTCTGTTACTGGCACAGACACCTGGGCTTGTGTTGTTTCATTTGGAGCGTATGTTAGCAAAGATTTTTTCTTTTTTTTCCAGCACCTGTAGTCAGCACACATGGTACTACATGGCCCTAAGGTCAGGAAACTTGTTTTATGTTGGTTTCTAACAGCGTGTCTGTTTCAGAGAGGCTGTGGGTGCCCCTCCCCGGACGTGTTCTAGGGATGGAGCTTTGAGCAATCTCTTCTAGTGGAAAGTGTCCCTGCCCATGTCAGGGGAGTTGGGACTGGATGATCAGTAAGGTTCCTTCCAATAATAAGAACAATAAAAATATTTTATTAGATCAATTTAGCAATAGGAGGGAACCAAACCAAACTGTACGTGTTTGATGGGAATCCTGCGGATCAGGAGGTCATTTCTTTCCTGCTCACCCGAGCCTTTTCCGCAGAGCAGCCATCGCTGCCTCACTGCTGCCGCCTGGGCGCGGCCCTGTTCGCCCGGGTGGGCTCAGCACGGTCCTGTTTGCCCCTGTGGGCTCAGCACGGCCCTGTTCGCCCGGGTGGGCTCAGCACGGCTCACCCGCCCTGCCGCCCCTGTTCGCCCGGGTGGGCTCAGCACGGCCCTGTTCGCCCGGGTGGGCTCAGCACGGCTCACCCGCCCTGCCGCCCCTGTTCGCCCGGGTGGGCTCAGCACGGCCCTGTTCGCCCGGGCGGGCTCAGCACGGCCCTGCCCGCACGCAGCCCTAGGCCGCGCTGCAGGGCCTGCGAGGGCGGGGAGGTGGCCGGGGCGCAGCACCCTGCGCCTGAAGCTCTCCAAGCTGGCTCCTGGGAATGGAGACTGGGAGCGAGCACGGGCCACTGGAACCTTCCATTCGCCACGCACCCTCTGTCCCACGGGCCTCTCTGCCGTGGGACAAACACTTTGCCGGACAGCGGGGAGGAAACCCGGGCGCTTTCAGAGACTTCACCGGGAGAAAACTTCGCTGCCGCCACCATCGGCAGAAGCAAAATCCCAAACAATGATCCTGACAGAGAGCTAACACTTTCCCAACCTGAGCTCTCTTCTGAGGCTCAGGCCCCGCTACGGCTGCCCTGCCGCTCCCAGCCCAGCCCGCTCTGCGGGGGAATTCCCTCCCGCCCTGGCCCTTTCCAGTTCCCTTTCCCACCCGGTGTCCCGGAGCGGCGGGGCGGGCCGGTCCCTGGGCCGGTCCCTGGGCCGGTCCCTCCCTCCGTCCCTCCCGCCGCCCTCCCCCGGGCCGCTATAAGCCCGCGGAGTTTCCGCGTCCTGTGACTGCAGTCAGGTGGTGGCTGAGGTTCCCTGCTCCCTCCCGCCCTCTGTCTCGCTTCGTCTTCCCCCGCCCGGCGAGGGCTGGCTCTGCGGGGAGCCGGCTGGGGAAAGTTGGAGGAAAGTTGCTGGCTGAGAAAGTTTAGAAGCGGGAGAGCCGCGGCCCCGGCAGCCCGGCCTCTCCGCCGCACTCCGCGGGAGGCAGGGAGGGATGGCCGGCGGGGAAGGAGCGGGCAGCGGCGTGCCGGAGTGCCGGGAGCACCTCTTCAAGGTGCTGGTGATCGGGGAGCTGGGCGTGGGCAAAACCAGCATTATCAAGCGCTACGTGCACCAGCTCTTCTCCCAGCACTACCGGGCCACCATCGGCGTGGATTTCGCGCTCAAAGTCATCAACTGGGACAGCAAGACCCTGGTGCGGCTGCAGCTCTGGGATATCGCAGGTACGGGACGGGCGGGCTGCTGCCTGCAGTGTGCTGTGAGCACGGCTGTCGGGGCCCGGCACACGGCCTCTGCAGAGGAAAGCGTGTTTTGGCTGGGAAATCTCTTCTTGTTTTTCGTCTTACCCCTGTTATAAGCAACCTCTCATTCTTGGCTTTGAGGTGTAAATAGAGGGAGGTCTTGATGTGGGAGTGAAGTTTTTCACTTTTTACAGGCTTTGCCCTCTCCTGTTAGCAGACTTCGTGAGGCTCTTGGCTTGGCCCAGGGTTTTGTAGCAGTCCTCGAACAGCTGCTTTACTCTCACTGCTTGATCCAGGGCTCCCGGAGTGTTCCTGCTCATACTGCTCCTCCTCACCTGCTTGTCTCTGTTGTGGTGGCCTTGGTTATGGCTGCTGCTGTAATTAATTCAGGGTTATGGCTCTGTAATGTATCTAATGCACCATGCTTTACAGGTTAAAGGTAACTCAAACAACTAAAATCGTCTTCAAAGGAAGAATGCTTAAACTTTGCGTGCTTGGAGTCACCTGGTTAATTTAAAAGTAGTTTTTATCCCTGCTCCATCGAGAGAGGGAATGGAAATTCTGTTATGCTTAGTTCTATAACGAGATCACAAATTTGTTTATTAGAAACATACTTTGAGCACATGGAAGCAGAAAAGTCCTATCCACCTGTCCACACCATGCACTGTTACTTTCCTATACGTGATTCAAACCTGTTCTTCAGCGTCTCTGTTTCTGAAATTCCAACTGTATGTCTACCACAGTAAACTGTGCTTATGCTGTGGTGTCAAATGCCAAAGAACAATCTCTGTTTTGCCAGGGTCTCATAGGAGGTCTGTCCCTCAGCTCTGTAATCACCTGGGTTGGTATTACTTTTCTAGTTTTGTGTGCAACCCAGCTGTTAGCCTGCAGCTCTCCTCACCCCTATCTGCCATCCTCAGAATATCTCCTTGGATAAGAAAAAGCAGACTTTATTTCAAGTGCTGGTGTTTAAACTTACACTACTGGAAGACTCAAGGGAAAAACCTGGTAGTTACTCTTTCCGTGCATTTTATGCGTATCAGTGGAAGCTGAGAAATAAGGAAGTATGACATGTGGCTGCTGTAACCCTGTGACAGACCAGCTGTACCTCAGCTTCTGGTCTGTTTGCTCTAAAATGCTTCAAATATGACTCCTCAAACTGAAAAGCCTTCTTACTGCCACATGCTGAAATACACCATGGATCTTTCTGTTCCTGGCCTGGAGGGCAAATGAAAATATTTTGTAATTGCTGTTTTGAAGAGCAAGTAAAATGTTGGCAAGTTTTCTCTTCTGATATGCTCCTTTTTGTGAATCAGCTTTAACTTTCTGTGACTTGATTAACAGTATCAGTACAAACTGCTGCAATCCTCTGGGTATATTTGGAACCCCAGATATAACCTGAAGCGAGCCTGGGGTTCCAAAGATTGAGGAGGGGAGGCTGTTGGCATCCTGGGGTTTGGCAGGCTGCCATGCTTGTGTTTGACTTCTCAGCCCTTCATTGCTGAGACTTGGATAGGCTGTGTGCTTTGCCAAAGCAATCTGTTTCAGCAGAATAGGCAGAAACTTAGCTTTAACTTGTCACAAAGTTTGGACAGAACCTATTTACAGCATAGGAACTTCTATCAATACACCCATATATTAATATCACAATCCAGAAGACAGTATTTTTCATTCTTGATTATTGCCTTTGGTGTATTCTTGACACTGCTAGGTGAAGAGTAAATTAAGAGCTGCTGATAAATCCCTGGAGGCTTGTGGTAAATTGGTTGAAGAATTAAGTTGATTGAAGAATTAAAATTTTTCCTGTCACTGAAATATTTTTCCTGTTTTATAAGACTTTTGTATGAAACCCCTGACTGGTCTTTCCCTAGCAAAAATGAAAAAGGAACATACAACTGTTCTGCATTTTGTACTCCAAACTTAGTCTAATCTGCTAGTTTAGGGTATTCTGTTTCCAAAGGCCTATGGGGATCTTGCTCAATGGAAAAAACAAGACGAAGAAGAGAATAATCTTGGTGGTTTTCAATTGGGTTGTGCTTAGCCAGTGTGACAGCAACAATTTGGATTCCTATAGCACTTGACATGTGAGAGTTAATTAGTAAAATAAAGAGTGTTTTAGTATCCATCAAGGTATTTGATGGTCTTAAAGCTGCTGAAATCCTCAGCCTGGGAGTGTGTTCTGCAGCTGTTTATGTGTACAATCAGGAATATTTCTAAATACCTGAGGATGTTAACAGGTTTAAATTGAAGTTATTAGTTAAAGAACCAAGTTGGAGATGGCTTCTTTAAACATAGACAGTATTCTCTAAAGTGCTTTATTGAAGTGTAGCACAGTGTCTGAGCATGTGATAGTCATTCCTTTTCAACTCATCAGCCCAGTTGTCTTCTGGCTTTCAACAGCTCGTAGATAATTTTGCTTGCTGGTGTGTGCAGACAAACGGCTTTAGATCTCTTCAAGAGATCTAAATCTTATGGTAAGTAATGTTACATGTGACTTCCCTGCAAGCAATATGGTGCTGGCACTCTGAATTGATTTTGATGCATTTTAAAAGGCTGTTGAATTAAAGTCTAACCCTTAAGCATAGAAAGGGATATTATTTTCACAAGATCAAAGCTTGTATGTAACAGTTCATCATAAGAAGCTTTCCTTAAAGAGCTGGGTGATGCAAACTAAAGTTTTGTACCTAAGTCAGTAAGAACTGACCCTATAGTTTATGCATCAGCTAAAGATCATAATGCAGATACTATGCTGGCTTCTGATGTGATTGTAGGAAAAACAATGAATGTTGTACTGTTTATTGCAATGCAGCAGGTCACTGGATGACTTCAAATTCTAATGCCAACTGAGGTTGTTTTGGTTTGGGCTCTTTTTTTTTTTTTGTGATTAGATAATTCTGTCAAATAGAGCATGACCATGTTACACTGCTTATGCTTTTTCTTTTTTCTGCTGAAAATAGCCCTCTTGTTGTAAGATACAAAGTAATGCAAATTCTTGCAGCATCATCAAAGGGGAGGTGATGTAAAATGATGAGGGAAGAAGGTTACTGTTGTGCATAGATCTTTGTATTTCAGAGATAGTCTGCCATTTTAGTGTTTAGACACAGATTGTAACTTCTTGAATAAAGGTTATGAAGATTGAGAGTAAATTTGACAGTGACTGATCAGTCTAACTTGGTTACAGTGTAAAGAAAGAAGCATTCTGAAAGAAGCTGAACAGATTATATGCATGTTCATACAGGAACTTTAGCTGCCCTTAGGCATTATTCTTGGGTTTTTGGGTTTGTGTTTTGTTTGTTTTTTATTTTGATGTGTGAAGTAATGAAGAATATATCTTTCTGGATAAACTCTGAGAGTGTTAAAACCTTGATCAAAGGGCATAAATGATTGGCAAAATAAATAGGATGTAGGAATGAGTCATTGTGGTAAAGAGATGCAAAACAAAAATCTTAATGATAGGGAAGTGTTTTTATAGTCTATTTCAAAACAGTAGAGATTCCTCCTTGACAAGTGTGGTGTTTTAGTGAGCACTGCCCTGACCATAGTGTGCTCATGAGATGTATGTGGCATGTTGATGAAGCTGTCAGGTGATATTGAAAGAATGCTTAAAGGATTTTTAGTATCACAGAAACTTTCCAGCTGATCTAGTAAAACCAGCAACTGTTAGCTGCTGCTTTTGTGCTCACGTTGGCTATCACTGTCACTCACATCAGCCTGTATGAAGTGCAGGAATGGTAAAGATCATAGGTGGCAGCTTGAGTTTGGCTTCTTATGAAGAACGTCACTAATGGCAACTGGTAGAAAAATTTGAGTTTAAAGTTTTTTTGAAGAATTCTGAATTTGGTGTAATAGCGTTCTTCTTCTGGGATTTTATTAGAATTTCTTCGTATAAATATTTATTAAAACTGAAGTAATGCTTTAACTGGCAGAGCGTGGCTATGAAATTGGCCAAACAGAAGAGGAATCATTGTACTTTGGTATTGTAAACATGCTCTACAGGCTTTCAAGAGCTGAATGATAAGCAGCATGTAGCATGTAAATTTTTTACTAAAATCTTGTGTGTCTCCTTGAGAGGAACTGAATTGTAACTTGTTACAGGTATGTACAAGTCTCCAAGAGGATGGAGAAATCAGATGAAGTATTTTGGTTAAATGCTAAGTTGAAAAAGAGCTGGAATAACCCATGTTTTGTATGAAGATAAATGAGTGTTAGGTATGTGAGTCAATGTTAAGAGCAAGTTAACTTTCTAAGTAACTTTTAGCCTCATAAGAAGCCATGAGAAATTGGACAGAGTACAGGAAACCATGGGTATGGTTGACTTTCAAAGGCGTTCAGGCAGTTAGAGTATGTGAGATAGTTTACTTCCATGTGAAAACTCTAGTTTCAAGCAGCTCTGTATTCCAATTAGTCTGCGCTTATGCTACTGGCATGTCATAGAGGCTGCCAAGTTGCTTCTGTGTACTGGGACATTAGCTTGTTTTTTGAGTTATGGAGTGATTTTATTTTTTTTTAAGTAAGGTCTAAAGCAAGTGTTCAGTGATGTTAAGGTATCCCTGAAAGTCTATAGGGAAACAACCAGAAAATTTCTGCTGTTCTGTCTCCATACCTGGCTCTGTGCCAGAGGCATCTATGCTTCAGTTGCTTTGCAGAGAAATCTCTCCTAAGTATGGAGAATTTGGTTGTAGCAGTCTCTAAAAGTAGTCAAGGTATTCTTGTAACAACTTGTCCTTAGCCACAGTGCCTCTTGGAGGGATTAAAATGGCAATTCTTGCAAAGAAACCATGAAAAAATTGCTTAGCTGTGTGCCTGGTACAAATGAGCATAAGGTGGAGGCAAGACAGTCCAGGTGTAACCTGCCCTCAAATGTGGGGATTTTTTTATCCCCACTATAAGTATTCTTAATGAGTGAAGGATGTGCACATAAATAACTGCATCAGAAATGTGTGCAGAACTTGGAGCTCAGTTTTTTCAAAAACCAGTAAGTTTTCTGAGGTTGTTTCCTAGTATATATGATGATGGAGGTTCCAGGAGGAGCCTTCAGGTGGAGATTAGGAGTGTTATCATTTTGCTTACAGCTGAGGTAGGTCAGAAAGCTCCTAGTCAGGGCTGGGGAATCTTCTATCTCATTATGTCTGCAGGTTTATGGAGATATGAAAGACAATTCCTCACTGCTTCCTGCTCACACATGTTTAAATATAAGTCTCCTGAGAGGAAATGTACTTAAGGATCATGCTTACTGGAAACATGCAAGACTAGCAAATAAAATTTGGGGATGGGAAGTAGAAGGCCTGCTCACATTTTGAACACAGGGACAAGAAACAGAATTGAGGATGTACTTTGTTTCCTTCTAGAAACCATCCCTCTGTGGGAAATCTTGTGTGGGTGTCCTTTCTTATGACTTTTCTGGAATAGCTGGATTGGGATTATGAGCTTTCACTTCAGAATGACTTGCTGTGCTTGGAGCTCTACAGCTAAATATCCAAATAAGTGCTGGATGTTAAACTTGAGGGTTTGGTATTTTTCCAGCTTTCAGACATCTCTGAATACAAGCAGATTCCAGATGTTTTCTTTTTTGGGAATCCTGTTTAAATACACCTTTAATGAAATGTTATCAAGTGAGGTATGATTGTTGGTCTAATGAAGGAATTTCCACATCTTATCAATGGAGTACCAAAGCATTCATAATGGCAAAGGTTCTTTTGCTTAGTACTGTGGTATGTAGCCACTCAAAGTACTGTATATGTTCTCATGGACTAAGCTTATAACCATTGTGCTGATGGAATTCCATAAGCATATGGGAAATGCTACTGTCTTGATGTTGGTGTTGTAAGGCAGTCTAGTGTGGTAATTTTGATTATGCAAGGCAGGACTGTTCAGTTAAATGGGAGGCTTGAGACAGATGTTCTTTCAGTGTCTTGGAAATAAGCTTAGAATTTCCTCATATAGCGTTTCAAGGATGTTCTATGAGAAGTGGGTTTAAAGATGTGACCCTAAAATTGTACCCAATCCAAACTGTACCTGATCTAGTACAGGCTTAAAATAAAGTTCAGTGTATTTATCTTACAGGTACTTTGAATTTCTGTCAATAATGGAAATGCACTTAGTGCTTGAGCTTCTATTTGCTATGGAATAGATGGTACTTCAGCCTTATTTTCAAACAGATGTCACATAGCAGTTCCTCAGAAGTTTTTTGCTTCCTACAAGATCACAATAAAAACTCTTTCCTAGTACTCTGATACAGAGAATAAGGGATGGCTGGATGGGTATACATCAAATAGACAGGGGGAAATCTACCTTAAAGGCAAACAATACTTAAATTCATATGTGCAATACAGTAGACAGAAGGAAAAATAATATATAGGGCTCAAGATAACTAATTTTTGGATTAGTTTATAAAACAATCTAAAACACTTTGCAGAAATAATAAAAATCTACATAGGTCACCCACTTTTCTGAAGGCAAATATTAAATTCTTGCCCTTCATGTAATACTGAGTCAAGTAGTTGGAAATTGAGCTGGTTTGACAAGTCAAGCACTTCAGAGACAAACTGGCGCAGACAATATTGAATGTACACTTTTCTCTTAATGTATGGCATTCACATGAATGTAAATCAAGCTTTATCAACTCTCCTTGCATCTTCAGAAGTTGCAGCTTCAGAGTCTTGGTGCTTAACCTTATTTACATGTCCACTTTGCCTCTTACCAGTTTGATTTTCTTTAGGTGCACATTAGGACACGGTGTTACCAAAGTGCATATCTACAAGTACAATTTGAGTTGGCAAGTGCTATAAAGCATAATTCTCAATTTATGTCATAAAGCAAAGGAATCTTAGCTGACTGGTTCCAGAGAAGGTATTAGCATGCTGTGAAAAATAAGATTCTCCCCCTCAATAGTGAGTGAGACCACTGGATTCAGTCTCACTCACTGGATTCACTGTCAGAGATACCCTCCATGAATTCCAGTGGAAACCATTGCTTTGCTTTTGTAGTCTGCCGCAAATGGTTCCCTTCAAATGTGCGCTTCAGAAGTGTGATATGCCATGGTAGAAAGAAGTGATTTGCAGGAAGGGAATGTCTATTTATATTTTTGCATGAAAATATAGGAATACCTCTTGTGAAATTCCTGCAGATGTTAAAACTAGCATGACCAGCAGTAAGCAGTGACTACAAAGCATAGCATGCTTCTCAGGCTACTGTGGTACACTGTTCAATATTCAAAGATCTCTTCTGGCTATGGAGACATAAGAAGAGGATAAACAGAGTGAAATTACTCTTTGAGAAATGGTGGGATTTCAGGGCTTTATAGAGATTGCTTAGAAATAAATGTCTTAACTGTCTAGAGAAGGCTGGCAAACTCTCAGTAGCAATGGCTTCGACATGAGCAGGTAATGAAAACAAATATTCCTTATTGTATGGATTTTAGCAGCTTTTCAAATAATATGTTGAGAAAGTAGCCTCTGAATGTCACTACAAATGGGTTAGGGGAACTTGTTCTTTAAATGCTCCCAGGCTGAGTGCTGGGCAGAGCAGAGTGGTAGCAATTTGATACAAAATTCCAATCACACAAAATGTGCCATGACACATTGACCATTTCAGAGATTAACATTTTTTCAGTCTCGTGATAAAGTTTTTTCTGGAGACAAACTGACTTTAGAATTGTTCTCCTGTGTGCTATGAAATGCTGTAGTGCCATGCAGCATCACTGGGAAGTACACAGTGCAGCTCTGGCTGCAGGGCAGCACACTGAAAGAAATGGATCAGAGGGTGTCAGGCATGAAATAGCTTAACTCTGGCAGATTACTTGTTTGGGTAAGTCTTGTTAAAGCAAGGTAGGAAGTACAATTCATGCTGTTGCTGGCACTAATTGGACTATGTCAACTCTTTTGAATACTAATGTGGAGAATTGTTCCATACATGCTGCATTTGACAGCTAGTTAGAAATTGTTTAGCTTGGTTGCACTCTGATTTTCTGGGGAATGAAATCTAGTGCCTAAATAGGGATTTCATCTCTCGCTTGCTGTTTAGCAAAGATGCAAAAAAAAAAAAAAAGGTAGATTCTTATACAAACATGGCTACCATACTGCTGCTTAAAATACACATGATGTTGGACAAAACCCATTGAACTCGAAGTGCAAGGTGTTGCCTCTCAATTTCTTAAAGACAGAACTATAAGCTGTTGAAGTCAGTTTGGACAGTTAAATCATTAGATTAGCCCAAGACTACAGGCAGCAATGAGAAGTGTCAGTCTTGCTGTAAAATTCCCAGTGAGGGCTGCACAGTTATTTGAGGAAAAATTTTCTGTCTTTGTGGGAGAGAATGGCATGCCTTTTCTGTTAGGTTGATAGAAGTGATCATAGCTCCTGGTAGAAATCTGGTGTCTAGCTTCCAGCACTTGCCATTTCTGTGCTCTTGCTGTTTCACAAGTAGTGAACAGGACTGTCCTGTGTTAAAGCATAATGATAGCAAACAGGGAATGGAAGGACTAGTCATTGATTTTGAAAACACATTTTTGTGTAGTTAATGAACTAGGTTAAAAACTGGCTGTGTTGGGAAATGGAACTTTAAAGCAAACTGCCTCCTAACATTTCAGAATTAAATTGTGACTTTATGTGAACATGTGGAAATACTTTGTGATATGATCTAAATAATCAAAATACTGCTGCACTTAAACTGATATTCGTCAGTATTTTCAATGACTACAGAGTCTCTCATACCTACTGTGTTTGTACAGTATATTGTCAGAGTCATGCTTCTGACACTGCATTGTTCAACAGAACTGCTTCAACTGCGCCCTGCAGCTTTCTAATATAGACATAACCAGAGGATCAAAGGTGGTTGCTTACAAAAAAGTGTGAGGCAGTTGAACAGGTATTAACTGACTTTTGCCCTGAAGACTTTTTTGAAGCATTTGGGAAAGGGTTAATGCTGGGAAGAGGTCCATCCAGTGGTCAGTTAACTTAGCCATACCACCCTTAGTAAGAAAGGACACTAGCAGTTGTAGTTGTATGAAGCTGCTTTTGTCTGTTAGAAGCTCTAAGTACTGCAGTCAGTGAAGCTCTTTCTAGTACTTGTCTCATACAGGAAGATATAATATTCTAGTAATTCTCACTTCTTAGCCTCTCTGTGTTTGTCACCAGAACCACAAATACCACTTTTTCACAGTGGTGGAAAGTAAAAGTCAAGCTTGATGTTCTTTAACACTTACAGGTTTCTAACATCTGCTAGAGCTGCTCCTGTCATAGAATCACAGCATGGCTTGGGCTGCAAGGAACTTTAAAGATCATCCAGTTCTAACTCTGCTGCCATGGGACTAGACCATAGGTTGCTCAGAGCCCCATCCAACCTAGTCTTTGAACATTTCCAGGGATTGAACATTCACAGCTTCTCTGGGCAACCTGTTCTGGTACCTCACCACCATCACAGTGAAGAATTTCTTCCTTATGTCTTATCTAAACCTACTCTGTTTAAAACCATTTCCCCTTGTCCTGTCACTACATGCTCTTGTAAATAGCCCCTCTCTTTCTTGTAGGGCTCCCTTTAAGTACTGGAAGGCCTTAGGTCACCCTGAAGCCTTTTCTTCTTCAGGCTGAACAATCCCAACTCTCTCAGCCTGTCTTCACAGGAGAGGTGCTCCAGCCCTCTGATAATATTCATGGCCTGCCTCTGGACTCACTCCAACAGGTCCACATCCTTCTTATGTTGGGGATCCCAGAGCTGGATACCACACTCCAGCTGGGGTCTCTCAAAGGCAGAGCAGAGGGGCAAAATCAACCTCCCTTGCCTTGCTGGCCATGCTGCTTTGGATGTAGCCCAGCATACAAGTGATTTTTCTGGGCTACAGTGCCCCCACATTGCTGAGTCATGTCCAGCCTCTCATCCACCAGCACTCATAAGTCCTTCTGGGCCCAGTTGCTCTCAATCTGTTCATTCCCCAGCCTGTGCTGAGACCCCAGCTCAGCTGCAGTGCCTTGCACTTGGTCTTGTTAAACCTCATGATATTCCCATGGGCTCACTTCTCAAGTACCTCTGGATGGTGTCCCACCCTTCAGATATGTCATTTGCACCACTTGGCTTGGTATTGTCTGCAAATTTGTCTGTCATTAAATAAATGCATAGTTCAACACCTCTGTGGTTTTAACATGTGCCAACTTTACATTTACAGCTTAAATGGATAAGAGGAGTGGAGAGCCATCTGATATTAACAGTCTTGGATTCTGCCTACTCTCAATCTATGGCTGCTATCTGTGAAAAAGCAGATAGGCACACTTGAACATGAGCTATAATATTGGTAGTGGTTTGGTTAACCTACTTCTTGCAGAATAACAGATCCACTCTAATTAGGTAAGACAGTTCTGGGACAAGCTGTGCTGGTTTGGGGAGATGGGGGATAGCTGTCAGCAGTGGTAACTTGCCAGTAGCATATTTATATATCTCTCTGAAAAGGAACTTCAGTCGACTCACACCTGACCCTAGTAATGCTAAAATGTACATTAGATGTCTGGAGAACTGGGAGATTCATCCTCAGGGCAGTTCTGGATACTTCCTGTGTTGTGCCAAACATCCACCTGGCATCCAAGGTGTGGTCTTTTCCTGCTTGTGGCTCTTGTAGGGCCTACAGGGGAGTTTTGAAAGTGACAATAGTTCTAACTGAATTAGAGGATTGAACTGTGTTCCCAGCCATTTTGGATGGTGATTTAGCGTAAATCTATCACACTGAATGAGAGTAACTTTACTGAGAGTTGGAATTGTAAATATGGAATTGTCACTCAGGTGTTCCTGGGAAAACAAACTTATTGTTCAATTGGGTTTTTTACCATCTACATTGAATAAAACCACAAATGTCTCATGGTGCTGGAAATTAATTGAATCAATTTGTGGAGTTTGGCACTGAAGTTTAAATGCTGGAACTGTGCCTGCACACTGATCAGTAAAGTCATTGATAGGAAGATTGCTAGCATTGATAGTAGTTGACAGCAAGAACCTAGGAGCCATAGTCTTGGCAGTCAGAGTTAGTCTGATTGTCCTTGAATTTTGGTATGAGTGGCTGTCAGTGGCCATGGTAAATAATTGATCTGAGAATGCTTCACACAATGCAAGGAGATTTTAAGTATTTCCAGACTAAAAGGTGATTTATCACAATTAAACACTATACCTTACTAAGCATTGCATGATGCCTATGATCACTGCAGTGTATACTAACTGCTGATAGAAAAGCAGAATTACTGAAATGCACTAGTAGGAAGCTACTTCTCTGCGTTTTGAGCTGACTGAATTTGGTTCACTAGATCTGTTGGTCATTTTGTTTACTACTGCAATTATTGCTGGATAGTTTTTGGGGTTGGTCTTATAGGTTAAACGTTTCCTGTGTGGCTATTGCTGAATTTTAACTGCCTTTTCAACTATATGAGTTCTCATCTTCAGTGTTCTAAAGGACAAAATTGGTGAGAGACTCTTGTCTCTGTTTATAAACTTAGGGCTTTTTGATATTTTTCAGACTTTTGGCAACTCTATTATTTGGTCTTGGAATAAAAACCTGCCTAGTTTCATTGCTGCAGTCTTCTAGATAATAGCAAACAGCTTGGGAGTAAAACTCTTCAGCTAGTTGTACACTGACTTTTGGTTGACTGCAGTCTGGACTATATAGCTATAGTTTAAAACTTATGTGCCAAACTTGTTAAAATCATATTTTGAGCTTTGGCTACCCATTAAGCTAATTATCCTGTTAAAATGGCTTGAACAAACATTGCTTTAATGGAAGAAACTACTTGTTCATTTTTGCAGTTGCTAGATATTTATAACCCTTGGTCATCTCTTCCTCATGAGTGACACAGCTTCTGGAGGATTTCAGAACTGTTTATCTCATCTGAAACAGAAAAACTTGGAAGAACTTTGAGTTGTCTATCAGTGTTCCTGATGAGATATTAAGGTTTTAAATGCAACTAATACAATTTCCTTTTGAGTTGTGTGGTTTCAGGTAAGGTAAAGCTTGGCTTTTTACAAGATAGGGGAACTCTATTGCTATACTGTTAGTATTGACAGGGCTAAACCAACATTTACCTTCATAGCAAGAAAGACTAGCTGGGGAAAATTTTTCTAGATGGGCCCTTTTACTCTCTTTGAGTAAGTTCTTGTTAGTTGATACAAACTGCCTATTAAGTCATGGGTACAATAAGTAGTCTGGGGGAAGGAAGCCTAACAAACTCATTATCCAGCAGTCATTTGTACATTTAAATTGCTTTTTCTAGCCCTAGTTCCCATCATGTAGGAGGAGTTATAAGTTGAAATAATGAGTGAAATAATAGGTGTGTAAGGTAACTTTTACTAAATATACACAAGAACTGCTACAGTGGTAAGTCACGTTGCTGTGATAAAGAGTACACTAGTGTTTTTTCTCCCTTACACTGAGAAAGACTGCTCTAGAAACTCTTTAAAATGTACTTCAGGGCAAGGTTATGATCATAACTTACCTTTTGCAATAAAGTAAAGGAAAAATATAAAACTTCTAATGTCAAACCTGGCTATAATTTCTTTCATGTAGTTTTTAACTTAACAGCTCACCCCCATTACAATATAAACCGGGAAGTGAGAATAGCTCCCAACTTCTAACGCAGTTTTAAACTGAACTTTATTCCTGTGGTGCTGCTGCAGGGAAGTGTATCAGTTCCTGATACATGTCATTGTGGAAATATTTCACTTAAGGTTGTTGCAATTACTGGAAAATATGGTGACAATATGTGCTGAGTCATTTCGATATGAAAACTCTGGTTAGAGAATGCAGAACTTTGCACTACATGAAGTGATTTCCATACCCCAAAATTAAACTTCTGATCCCTGTAACTGTCCTGTGTCTTAGCTCCTCATTTACACCTAAACTACTAAAACACAAACTATACTTTAGTGGTACCATCAGGTTTATGCCTAGTCACTGGACCTTCCAGAATGGTTCATCTTGTGATGTCCTTTCTATACTGCTGTACTAAGCAATTGGTTATCTTCTTGCTCTCTGCTTGCTAAGATTATACACACTGGAGATTTTAAATCTACTTTAATCTGATCACTTTTAGCCTTTTTTTTCCTCTGGGGGGTATGATCCATTTTCTGTACTGCTCAACACGATTGTCACATATGGAGAAATGACTATAGCAAAAATCTTGCTGGACAGAGGAAGGGCCATGACAAATCTTTGAACTGTGCATGGCAGAAGCTGAGACATTCAGTTTTAAGAACAAAGATAATGATTTTCAGCCTTGAGAATTTGGAGGATTAGTGTTTTCTAGTTTGATTTTTCTGTATGAGGGTTTGTGGATTTATTGGTTTTTTGGGTTTTTTGTTTGCAAGCAGAAAAGCATGTGCAAAAGCTCTGCCTGAAAGTCCTCTTAAGTTTTCAAAAGGCTGTCTAGAATGCTCTGCATCCTAGACAAGGTCAGCATGTGCTTTGTCAGTAATGACAGGGTTGTAAAGTTTAAACTGAATTCTCAATTAAACTCAGTTTAAACTGATTTTTTTCCTGCCTCATGTTGTATACCTTTTACCAAACAAAACTCTCACCTCCCGGGCAGGCCATTTTTTATTGCTTCTGTCTTTGTATGAAATACAGTATATCCATCTTCATTAGGCCTCCAGACAGGATGAAAGAGCAGTTGTAAGGTAGTATTCAGGTCAGGTTTATTGTTAGTGAATGTGAATTCTGGAGGTGAAAACAGCTGTTTTGGGGCTTGGGTTACTTTAGAAAAGGGAAGCACTCACACTAGGCTGTATTTGGCTTATTAAAAGGCATTAATCTCTAAGAATACAATGCTGTTGAGCTTGTGTGTGTTGAAGGGTAAGAGGTAGCAAATCTTCCTAATAGAAAGGTTAAGTCTAGTAGGAAAGATAGGTTTCATGCTGATAGGCACATCAGTTTTCTACTTTCACCCAGATTAGAACTGTGGAAGAATATATATTGATGTTTTTCTAAATCTAAAACTCATACTACAAGAGAGATAAGAGTTGCTGGAAATAAGAGCTAAATGATTATTGTGGACAGCCAAAGCCCATGGTTTATACTGTGGCTGCTATCGAGTACCAAGCAGGATACAGTTCCATGCTGACTTCCCTTCCTAGCAGAACTGCTGCCTTACACTGTGAGAAGCCACTGTACGAGGCTAACCTTGGCTGACTCCTCAGGTTTGGTTCTGAGCTGTGCTTTGTAACTTTGTTTCTTTGGAAGCTCTATGTAACACTGTACTAATTGCACCTTTTTTTACACCTAAAGTGTGCTGCTGTGTGTGTTTCAGCAGTCGTTATTGGTACAGGCTAGTATAGCCACCTTGCCAACTGTTTGTGTCTTTAAAGCTTTTTTGGATGGGAGAGCAATAGGCAGGAAGGGATTCAGTCAGTGGTAATGTCCTTCACTGTGCTCAGTGATTGCAGCCTTGTTTATGTGCAGCATGCACAACTATCTGAGAAATGGTAACTGCCTGGAAACCTTTTCTGCAATTCCTAAATAACTTAGTTTTTGTATGTAATCATGCTCTGTCTACTCTTTCTGGTAACAATTTAGCCACCCTTCCTGCAACTAATCAATGCAACTTAATTTTCTTATGTAAATATTCATCAAGTGTTTGGAAAAACAGCCTTAAGTAAAGCCTGCAAGCTTCCCAGCTCTCTGGCAACTGAATAGGGAGGACTGATGGGACCATTTCCCTTGCTGCTTCAGATTTGTGTTCAGTCTCATGTAAATAACAGCAAGTGGTGTTCAATTCTGGACCATTTCAGGGCTCAATTGAAGAACTCTTTCTGTAGAAGACTGAGGTTGGTACAGGGCATTGTAAACCATGAGATCACACTGTTTGTTTTGTGGGGCTATCCTATGGTGTGAAGGGATATCTCCCTGCATTGGATATTAGAGTGAGTGCTTTAGCATAGTACAGAGTGTTCCCATGTAGCAGGGATTGGTGGTGAAACTGAGAGCTAAAAAAATGGGGAAGCTGAGAAGGACCTATGAAGTGTGGTGCCCTATGCAGTGACTGGCTAAATGTAACTAAATTTGACTGTGTGGAGCTCCATTTAAAAAAAAACCCCAAAACTCCTCAAACCAAAATTCCTACATTCTAAGGGTAAAGCTTCTTTAAATGTGACATCATTGACATGCAGAAGTAATAAAAGCCTTTTTATCTTACTCTTTCCTAAGGGTATTTGATTAGTGGGAACAGTGGCCAGTGGTATGGTTTGTAGTAAGGCTATTCTAAAAACCTCTTTTAGACATGAGTCCAACCTAGGGAGACCATGTGAATTATTTGTGTACTCTGTTTAGGAGAATTGTATTAGAACTGTGGCTTTTCCAAAAGCATAGTCACAGAGACACAGGCTTGGTGCCTGACTTGTTGCATGGCCTTAAATTCCATGGCATAAATACTGCTTCAAAACTTGAGTTTTCAGTACGGACATAAGAGCTTTCTTCTTGGGTCCAGCTTGTTCTTACATGAGATAATCAGCCAGGAGTGAAAAAAATATGTAATCTCCATTCTGAAGAATATGCTGGGTAGTGATGCTGTTTTCTGCAGCATCACAGTTTAAAGTCAACAGACAGAAATAAAGTCAGCTTCTTTATACTTTTCTGGAACTTTACTGTGGCTGCTGCTGTTTTCAGGCCATTCTAATAGCTTGTTAAGCAACCTATTTTGAAACTGTAGGGAATGAGCTAATCATACTGTGAAGTACTGACATTAAAATGAGGCAAGTGAGCTGGAAAAGCACACTGCTGAACAGGATCTCTTTTCAACTTCCTTCATCTACTGAATTTCTATCTCTTTATGAGAAAGTGATAACACACCCAGTTCTCTTTTTATGTTTGTTCTTGCTAGTCAAAAGTGGACTTAAATGTTTATAAACCAAGGCCAACTAGGTTTTCAAATACAGCTCTTCCTTTATGTGTTCTTAAGCCTCATATGAACGAAAAAAGTTCAAGTGATGATACACTGGTAAAATTAAATTGTAGAGTTTAGGGACTGCTTTTCCCAGTGAAGACTTCCAAACAAAGCAGGAAGCTATTTTAGTAGCCCAGACTTCCCAAACAATGTGCTAGAACTTGATACTGCCAGACGCACTCAAATGTAAACACACCATGGTAGTCTGACCTTTCAAACAGAAGAATAAGTCAACTGGCATGCTCAATTCTACACTTCAAGTATTCTGGCTAAAGTAGTTGTACTTAAGAAAAGTTGTACTTAAGAAAAGGCTTTTTTTAGTTTTCTCTGCTTATGGGCAATTGATTTTTTTTTTCCTGGATTTTTGAGGTGAATAGTTGTACTTTACTGGTTCTTGTTTTAAATCCTGGATTTGCTGTAGACCTTCTATAGTTGAAAATTAATCCAGAGTAAATCTTAGACTTGAAAAAACGAAGTCAAAATTAACATGTTTAGCCAGAACTTTTAAGCTAGCAGCTGCTTTTGAACTTTTCCCTAAGGAAAAATCTAGATGACTTCCTCAGAAGATGCTTTGATGGCTGTCAGCCTTGAAGCTTGCAAAACCCCTTGTTGCTCACCATTCAGCAAAAGGCTGAGTTTGCTTAAGTCTTTAGCTGAAACAACTAGATTTAGATATAAGCCTTAATATTCTTTGATGAAATAATGATTTGTGTATAGCCATGCTGATAGTGTTTTTAGGCATTACTTCTCAAAGAACTCTACTCAACAAATAAGTTTAAGAAAAATTCCAAATGGTAGTTGGGACTGCAGACCACTTTAAGCATCTGACTTACCAGCTATTATGTATAGTATACATAATAGCTGTTACAATGAACTTACATGAGATAAAGGAGGCAATGTTTTATGCTCTAGGTGACTAGACCAAATGCCAACTTCTGTGAGTTAAGTTGGTACACTAGTCCATTTATACTGAATACACTCCATGCTTCAATATAAATATTCTCTGTGACTCTCCTCTCTTTCAGGCCAGGAGCGCTTTGGAAATATGACCAGAGTATACTACAAAGAGGCAGTTGGTGCTTTTGTGGTCTTTGATGTCACAAGAGGCTCCACTTTTGAGGCTGTTTCAAAATGGAAGCATGATTTGGACAGTAAAGTACTACTTCCCAATGGCAGCCCAATCCCTGCTGTTCTCCTTGCAAATAAGTGTGACCAGAAGAAAGATGGCAGCCAGAATCCCTCTCAAATGGACCAGTTCTGCAGAGAAGGTGGCTTTGTTGGATGGTTTGAAACATCTGCCAAGGTGAGCTTGATGGGAAAATATTTTTAGTCTCTTAAATATTGGCATAAGAAGGGTGAATATAATCATGTAGGAAATAAAGTAATGAAGTGTAGGAAGTGGCTGTCAAATTCAGCAAAATTTGAAATGATGTGCAGGCTAGCTTCATTCCTGAAGAAGAGGCATATTTGGTTTAGATTAAAAATTATCTTAGTTTCAAGATGCTCTGAATTTATCTGGAAACCTTGATTTTTTGAGTTTGATAATTTTTTTCATCTTGCATGCCTGAGGATCAGTCACTCTTTTGATGTTAATACTACTAAATGCTGATCAAGCTCCCCAAAAGATAAGGCAATCATTAGGCACAGGTTTGTAAATTGATTTTTTGTTGTTGTTTTTTGTTGTTCCTACTGTTTTATGTAGGAAATGGCAAGATTTGAAGTGAACAAGCTATTTGCTTACTCATTATTACCTACCCACAGTGTTGCTAAAGCACTTTTCTATTTTATCAGGCAATATCAAGACTGAACTGGAGAAAAACAAATTGTTCTGTGTAGGAATTTAAGTTAAGAAATGCAGCTGCTTCATTCAGTTAACTTTGAGTAATTTCATGTATTGTATAGTTTTAGTCTACAGGCTTTTTGTCAATACACAGATTAAACTTGCAGCAGTTTAGTTGGAAGTGAAACCCAGTATTTCCTTAAAGCTCAACTGATTCTTAAAATGAAGGACCTCTCTAGATGAGGACCGTGTGGCTGACAAACCAGATTACTGGTCTGGCTGATAAATCCTTTATAAACTAAGATAAGCCTCAAGGTCACACTTTTCCCTTGGCTTGCCTGTTTCCTTTAACTGCTGCTGCTGAAGCGTTACACAATGATGTTTAGACAATTCTTAGAAAGCAAAGAGACTCTAAGACTATAAGAAATAAAGTAACAAGTTGCCCTTTGATTACTTTAAGAGAAGGATACACAGTTAAAGGAATTAGTTAAATTAGCTAACAATTTGTTTGCATTTGGAAAGATATTTTCAAATTCACCCATCTGTTACTAAGAACTCTATTTTTAAAGCTCCTTACATTCAAAAAGACCACCAAGGTTCTGCTTTGGTGAAAGTCTTCCCTGAAGCTTTACCTGCCTGTAAACTGCTATGTATAAATTGTCTCATGGCTTAAAAATAAATGTTAATAACATTGGAAAAAATCTAATGTAAAATTCTAGTGACAACTTGCATTTTAGGTGGCATTTAAGACAGGACCATGTAAAACAAGGTTCTTGGTGTAGAGAAAAATTCCAAACAATACCTACTTTGGTTAGGTATTGACTTGTGTAGAACTCCGAAGAGTTGTAGTTGAAATAGCAAAAATTTAGAATGACTCTTGTTTTCTAAACATACCAAACCAGTTTATGGTTTTAAGTCCTGACCACTTGGATGTCCTATTGATCTGCTTTTGCCTTTGTTGGGACTGATAATTACATCTGAAGTTTAGTAATCAGTAATATATTGGGCTGGTATTTTCTTTGTAACCAAAGATGAGCAATTCCAAACATGGCAGCCCTGTGTGGCCAGATGGCCCAGCCACATCCAATGTGTGGCCAGAGACTCCTTGGCACTAGGCCAGCTTGAACCCTCAGAAACTGGGATATTCTGGGAAAGTACATCTCTAAGTATCGTGCACACATACATTCTTTAGGGTGTATGGGAAGGGACTTTTCAAAGTATACACAGGAATATGTAGAGTGGCTAGATAAAGCATTGGGAATAGTTGTGGTTTTGAGGCTCATGGAAAAGATTCTCTTACATAAATCAGTGCATCTAAATTCCATCAGAAACAGAAAAAGGCTCTAAAAGTAGGTCAATACTACAGATGATGTAATTGCCTAGGATCTTTCCTGATGCAGAAATGCCCTTTGGTGTTTGTGAGTCTTCCAAATGCAGGTGACACTCCTTCCCCTGACTGCCTACTAGATAGAAGAAGAATTCAACTCATAATATGGATAAATAATTTTGTCTCCAACATTCCTGCTAACTTTTTCCAAAAAAAAAAAAAACCCAACCTATGAGCAATGACTTCTTGCATCTAAACTGTTCATGTTCTGGTTATGAGACTGAAGAATTCTTTTCTTTTTGGACAGCTTTTTAATAGAAAAGTGTGACTGTTAATAGGAATGTGTGACTGTTTCAAAAAGATCACTGATTTCCTTGCTTTCAACATTTTTAGGACAACATCAATATTGACGAAGCTGCTCGATTCTTGGTGGAAAACATCCTTGCCAATTACAAAACCTTTCCTAATGAGGAGAATGATGTGGGGAAACCAAAACTGGACCTAGACCCGTTGAAAGCAGAGAGTAAATCACAGTGCTGCTAATGCTACCACCGTTCAGTAAATGTGATGGGATGAGCAGCAGGACTTTGCCTTAAATCAAAATGCTGCTATGGTGCTGCGTTGTGACAATCCATATGAGGTGTCTGGTACTATCTGAATTGGTGACTTGTTTGGGTGTTTACATATTCTTGTTTAGCATGAAACTGAGTATCTTGTGAGTTATCATTCCACTTGCTTGAGTGTCTGCATCTAAGTCTGATTAGTGGCTTCTTACTTGAGAACATAAGGTAGTGTTTACACTCCTACAAGGAACAAAGACAACATTCAGTGTCTAATTTGCTTCTAGGACATATGCTACATTCCAAGTAGGACTCACTTTTAGCTGAATAGATTCTTGCACCTTTAAAGTAAACGTTTCCTTTGTCACCATTCATGTCCCACTTGAGCCTTCTCACCGGCACAGTTGTCCCTATTTATTATCCCCACCATGAGGATCTGTCTCATTGCTAGTTCTCCTGGATCAAGACATCCCAGAAATCTTGAAGGGGCCAATGACAGACGCGGGGTGTCTTTCCTAGTGTGATCACTAAGAATGAGTGGAGTAGATGGCTTTTACCACTGAGTAAAAACAAGATGGTTAAATTATTGTGGTTTAACAAGGGAAAGACATGGTTATAAGAGATACTAGTAAAAATGCATCTCCAGCAATTTAAGGATGAATATATTCAGCTAATACTTTACATATGAAACACATAAATGAATACAGTTGTACTGCTGGCACATAGTTATGGTAACCTCACCCCTATGCACATCCAGAAATAAGCATCCAGTAACTTTTTCATGCACTAACACTGAAAACTCTACAAAGAGTACAAAAAGTAAATATATTACTGTCCTGTAATGAACTTGCTTCTCTTTTCTTCTGTCTAGAGATGGTTCTGAATACCATGAGCAAGGAGAGGGATCTTGAGGGAAATGGCTTAAATTGGGTCATGCTAGTCTGTCAACCTTTCTGCCCCAAACTCTGTCTTTGTCAGTTTTAGAACTGTTTTGACTGCTTTGAACTAATGGACTGGCTTACCAGTTTGTAACTGTATACTGAGATGCTTATGTTTCTTTGTTATAACACTCATGTATTTTTGGTAGCAAACGAAGTTCAAAAAGATTAGAGATTTCATGGTTCTTGTATGTGCTCTGGAACTCTGGCTCTGCTTAGCTCAAAGGCTTTGAAGCTCCTCTTTATTTTAAGGGTTTCTTCTGTCCTGGTACCTCATTGCTACTGACTTCAGAAGTCTTACCTTACTGGGTTTGATGGTGCTGATGTTTAGGTAAACATCAGAATTACATATATGCAGGATTTGATATACTTTAATCTGTATTGAGATTTCTTAGGCTGGCTTTTTTTTTTCTAAAGAGTAACATACTTTTTAAGAGTTAAATAAATATATTTGGGCATCTTTTGTGTGTTGGTGTATGCTTTTAAGAACATGAATCCTCACATATGTTCTACCCTGTACTCAAATGCTTTCATTGACATTTGAAAATCACTTTATCTTCTAGTATGTGCTATGTTAAAGAATTATTTAAAATTACCACAGTAAAGCTTGGCATAAACTAAAATGTGTGGAAGACAGACACAAACAGTGATTTTTTTTTTTTTCAGTATAGGATTTTCTGATGTATCTTAACTGCAGTACTAGAAAAATATGATCTGTTCCAAGCTCCAGAGTTTTGTTGAAACTTTGTGTCAGGACTGAGTTGTACTAGCTCCTTAGATTAATTATTATAGAGGAACAAAGATTTGTTCAATCTGTGGGGAATAGTTTAAGTCATTTCTAGAGACCCAGTGTATGATGTCACTACGGAACAGGTGGATGCCCAAAGGAGTCTGTGACCATGTGGAAAGCCCATTCTGGAGCAGGCTCCTGGCAGAACCTGTGGCCCCATGGAAGGGCCTGTGCTGAAGCAGGTTTTCTGACAGGCCTTGGGACCCTGGGGGGAATCCATGCTGGAGCTGTCTGTTCTGAAGTACTGCACCCCATGGAAGGAACCTACACTGAAGCAGTTCATGGAGCCCAGGGGAAGAACTCACATTGGAGAAGTTTCTGGAGGATTGTCTCCCATGGGAAGGGCCCGATTCTGGAGCAGGAGAAATGTAAGGAGTCCTCCCCTGAGACAAGGAGCAGCAGAGACAACATGTGATGAACTGGCTGAGAACTCCCATTTCCCATCCCCCTGCACCACTGGGTGGAGGAGGTAGAGAAAATTGTGAGTAAAGAAGAAGGGAGAGGTTGGAAAAGGTGTTTTTAAGATTTAGTTTATTTCTCATTATCCTACTCTGATTGGTAGTAAACAAAACTAATTTACCTCAGTCAGGTCTGTACCCATGAGAGCAACTTGTGAGTGATCGTTGTCTGCTCTTACCTCAACCCATGAGACTTTTGTTCTTTTTCCTCTGCTTTATACAGCTGAGAGGGAAGTGATAAAATGGCTTTGGTTGGCACCTGCTGTCCAGCCAGAGTCAACCACCATACAGGCAAGCTACTTTGCTTGAAACTTAAAGAATTGCTGTTTTCAATGGCACTTTGCCACAAGATACCCAAAATTACTGCCTTCTTGTATTTAATAGTTTAAGGAGCAAGAACTTTCCATCAGATTGTCTACCAGGATGCTATTTCATTTCATTCGGTTATTGTTTTAAGCACAGTTAAATGAGATGACTTAGAGCTCAAATGGTTATGGTGGCACTTGGCATATGGGTGATGGCATAAGAGTGACAACTGATGTAATTTTTATGAGTTTCAGAAGTTAGAGAATGGAAACTTGTTTTTTACTTTAGAGAAGATACATTTTTATTTGGTTAAAACAAGTTAGAAGACATACCATTTTATAGTCTTGCTTCTAAATTTCATGAAGGATGTTAATCATGTTTCTATTAAAACATATTTATCCAGCAATCTTACATTTTGCTTTTTTCAAATAGTACAGCTTTTTTTTAGCCTGCATATACAACTGCAGCCCCACTTAAAACATACTAAAGTTAATCACTGTTGAAAAGGATTTGTTATGATCTGCAGTATGCCTTTACTTAGAACAAGAAGACTTAACTTTTTAAATCTCCTGTAAAAAGGTTACATTCTTAATAGTAAAAAAAAAAAAAGTAAAAACCAAAATACTAAAGTAAAACAGAGTACTAAGAGATTCAATAGGTTCTGCAGTTCACACTACATTAGGTTTGTGTATTCTCAATTTAAAAACAAATACCCTTCTGTCCCTCAGGATACTGTCACAATTTCATTGTATCTTTTAGCCAAATATCTAGAATTTTTTAAAGAGGTAATATTACTTCCTCTGTCCATATCCCAATTTTCTAACAGTTCCAGTAGCTAGAGAATCATAGTTGTCTTATTTAACTCCAGATTTCAGAAAGGCTTTTCACACTGTATCAAACACAGAAAGCCTTTCCTTCTGACATACAAAGATAGCCCTGTACCATCAAATGTAAATTTACAAAAGAAAGGCAATTGCTTGGCATGGTTCTCTGAGCTACTTTGATTTTTCTCTGCTGCCTGCTCTTGGGGCATTCACTTTTATCCCTCCTGTATTTGAGTGGAGAGATGATCAAAGTTGTGGTGGTTCCCAGTTCACACTTTTACCTAAATCAGTAACTACTCAGGAGCAGTCCCATGGGACTTGATGGCATTGCTGTATTTAAATTGGACTTGATGTCTAACAGAATGTTTTGCGTCTGTGTTTCTCCAAAATGAGATTATAGCACAAGAATCTGATAAAATGGTGCTCTAGCAAATAAGGAACTTGAAAATGAAAAAGATAAATGGAAATAGTAACATAGGACTCTGATGAACCCCACCTTTCTGGCACAGTGTCAAAATCAAGAGAGGCTGGAATGCTGGAAAAACTGTGTCCCTGACAAAATCAGATGAGACATGGTACCATAAGGTATTTTTGAAATGGCAGTGAAGTCCTGTGCTTAGGCAAAGACTATTTTCTATTATGTAGCTGGCTGTGATTTTCCCCCCTATGTTGTCTTATTCCATCAGTTTACCCAAGAAAACTCTTACAACCCATTTTACTCCCCAGCCTCATGTTAAGAGTTAATAGAATAGAGCTGCCTGTTTCATTCCATCTGTTTGAGGATGATTTTGCTCAAATGCAGTTCCCTGGCCTATGTCACCTCAGTGACTGACTGTTCCTGACTCAGTGCACAGACTGCTCTTCCCAGGCTTTATTACATACTGCAGTGTTTTTATTTTCTCAGGCATTACCATTTGCCACTCACAATTGCTCTGGTTTTGATCACCTTTCACTCTTTTCCTGATCCTTCACTGCCTGCTCTTAAAGAAAGGTTGGTGCACTGCTGTCCTCCTCTGTTCCAAATTTCCCACTGACCTGTACCTTCCTTACATCTCTTCTACCTACTCTTTCACTTAGCAAACAGATAAATAAGTATTGGAAGTTAAGGGCAATGGATGTGTTGCTGTTCATACTTATTATTTTTTCATCTCTCTCCAAGTACTATGTGTTGCTGTAAAAAAGTGCAAAATACTTAAGGTAAAAAGGCTGCTTTCCTGCAAGTGACTTGCATGTGCTGTAGCTGTTGATGTGATGCTTTCAGGGAAAAACAAAGAAGCTGGTGTTTTGAATGGTGTCTTAGAAGAATGATGACCAGAAGGTCAGCCATCCATTGCTGCTCAGTATGTGCTACCTTAATATTTGTTTAGTGACATTTCAGTGGGTTCCTAACACTTTGTTGTCCTGTGCATTTATTCCACATTTTCTGTCAGGCTGCCTCTACCCTAACAATTTCTTTCCTTCAGGGAGTGTCTGTCAGATATACTTTGTGGCTTGAGACATTAGGGCAGTGAAACAGCTGATGTGACTTTACAGATTCTTTGCCAGTTAGAAAACTAGCTTGTTTGAAATTCAGATTATTTTCTCTTTCCAAACAAGCTGTCCTTGTCACTGCTGTTAGGTTATGGAATTCTAAATGGACTTCTTGCATAAATAAAAAGATGTAACTTGATGGATGTTAAACTTTAGATTTCTTTTTTTCCTTCACAAAGCACCTAGATACATGATTTTAATGCCACCACTCTTGGCAAACAAACTTTTTGTAGGATTTTATGGTAAAAGGTCAGGTCCATTCTGAACTTTCTCTATAGTAACTATCATTTAACAGAGCAAAGAATTAAAAGTTCTGTACTTAAATATGTTTTTCTGATTTCTGTTCTTCCTCCTCTACCACCCAAAAATGTTTACAGACCCAGGCACTCGAATTTCAGTTGCTTGTATGCTGTCTTTCACCTAAGTGTATTATGAAACCTTTATTTGCTGGGTTGCTGCAAACCTCATTGGTCATCTGCAGTGGGATCAGGAATGAAGTTTTCCTACCATGAAAACTTTTACAAATGCCTCTTACTTTTATACATATCTTTCACAGATTCTTTTCCATAGCAGTTTCTCTGTCCAGTAAGTATAGGAAAGGGGATTCAGAAGAAGAGAAAGTCCCTAATTTCCATGGTGTCTTTATCCGCATTCTGGGTCACAAACTGAATGCTATCCCCCATCTACAAGTTGACATCAGCATCCAGCAAGGTGTGGAGGTGAAAAGCTCTGTGCTGGTACTGAAGAGGTGTAGCCAGATGTTTGAACTCACCTCTGTCTCTGCTGTTTTTTTCTCTCTTTGCCCTAATCAATATTTGACAGCATATTTGTATGAAGAGAAGGCCAGCTGTTCAGTTTGAAAAGAAATAAATAAAATTGAAATGTTTACTTGGCTCTCAAGTGAGAAGTGTCCCAAAGTACCTTATTTTAAATGGATGCTGTTGGACATAATGCTGAAGGAAATGCCAAGCTGTGGCAGAATTCTGCACTTTGAAATTTATGAGTGTATATCTGGCTGCCTGTCATCTTGATATAAATCAAGATCTGACATTTGTCTAAAATAAGCCTCTAGATGTAGCAACATCTGTTTATTTTTCCTCCTATTTTTCATCTACTCATGCCCTCTGCAATTTGAAAAATAGATTTTCATTGATTTTGATATTTGAAAAAGACAGCTTGAATAAGAATAAACAAATAAGTATATTCTGTTTTGTCAACGATTTTTCATTATTCACTACAGACTGGGAAACAGCAACTATGGAGAAATAGGAGGTGTTAGCAATAATGCAGTCTCTGGAATGTCTGAAAAAGTCTGCTTATAAATTAAGTTGAGGTCAACTATCTCCTGAATTCAAAACCGGCAGATTAATCCTAATTTTATCTCACCTTAGTGGAATGGCATTCACTTTGGTAATCATGCGCTTTGTAGCAGGAATTAATTACTTTTATCAATCTGAAATTAAAAAGAAAATAAAGACTTGCATAGTCTAGCTCTAAAATTTCTCCAGGCTGCCAGGGCAGAGCTGACTCATATTCAAGTTGCCATTGACCAAGGCCCCCGGGTCCCTTCCCGCAGTGCTGCTGTCCAGCCTCTGTTTCCCAGCTCATCTGCACATCCAGGATTGCTCTGTCCCAGGTGCAGAGTCCAGCACTGGTCTTGGGCAAATTTCATACGAGTGGTGATTGTCCAGTCCCCGCACTTGTCCGGGTCTCCCTGCAGGGCCTCTCTGTCTTCGACGCAGCAGACAGCTTCTCACAACTGCTTATCACGGGCAAGCCGGCAAACTACGTCCTTCGGACAGATTGCTGAAGCTGCCGCCGAGAGCTGTGTCTATTACCCTCGAAGCCCAAGCTTTGCCCGCAAAGGCATTTCACGCCGTTCCTTTGGCTCTCCGAGCCCGAAGGGGCGGCGGGGCCGTGTCCGGGCTGGGGCGGGCCGGGTCCCCGGGCCCTGAGGCGCCCGCACGGCGCCTCCCGCGGCCCGCGGGGTCTCCCAGCAACGCGGCGGACGCGGCGGCACCGACCCGCGGCCATGGCCTCCAAGCCGGGCAAGAAGAAGGAGGCCTCCAGCCGGGCCAGCGTCTTCTCCAAAACGTGAGAGCCCCGGGAGAGAGGGAGGGTGGGCGCGGGAGGATGGCAGCCCCGCCGGCCGGCCCGACACAGCCGGTGCGCTTGGAGACACAGCCGTGCCCGGCCTGGGCTGCTGAGGCCGCCTCCGGAGCTGGCTGGGAACATTCCCCGAGGCTTCCCTGCCCCGGCCCGGGCGGCCGGCGAGGTCGGCGGGCACCTGTGCGAGGCGGCCCTGGCGCCGTGGCAGTGGCCGGACACGGGTGCGAGCCCGTAAGCGTCGTGTGGGCAAACAACTTACAGTAAGTTCACTTGCTCGTGTGGCTGCTTCGTTAAGAGTGGCTTCTGAAGCTGTTGGTGTAGGTCAATGCATGTCTTTCCAAGTTCAGCAAATGACCAGACAAGCCTCGACTAAATTGTGAGGAAAGATTTTCCTTTGACATCTGTTGAGCTGTAGAAATTAATTAAAATCAAGGAAGGCTATTGACAGGTTTATTAAATTTTTGTGTACATAACTTTTTGTTACGGAACAAAAATTTTACTGAAAATGTAGACCCATTTTCTCATGGAGCTGTAGAGAATACTGCTATAAAGTAGCTGAAAATTTTATTTCAGCAGTTGTTATGCTTTCAGTCATATTGTTTTGCTCTGTCGGTTTAAAGTGAGTTGATCAAATCTATTCTACTACAGTATTTAGTCTCAGTAAGATCGTCCTGCTGAAAACCCACATGCGTCTTAGTATGCTCTCATCAAAGACCTGTGTGAAAACCTGGTGTTGTAGAACCCGGTGGAGATTGTTAGTAGATGGGAACTGAACATAGTGGGTAGCACTTTTAACATCTTGAATACCCTTTCTTGTCTCTTGCCCTTGTTTCCCAGATAGATTGGAATTTATGTGCCAAACTCAGTATCAGAAAGATATTTTAGCATTCTTGGTCCCTCTGAAAGGATTGAAGCATTGAAGCAGATCCTTCTTTTCTTTAGTCATGCTGTATGCCAATGGACTCCAAACCTTTCTTATTGCACAACTCAATTGATGGAAAGTTTTTGAGTGCACCCTTCCTATATATGTGTATCTATTCCTTTATCCTACATGCACTATTCAAGCTCTAATTTTTTTTCCTTGTGTGCACTGCCTGCTTTGGAGACTGCTGCTATACACTACAGAATATCTGTGGGAGAGAACAAGCAACTAGGCAGTTCAAGATCTGATCTACAGTTGGTAACATTTATAGGGAGCTTTTTCTTTGGATTAGGCTTATTGGTCAAAAGTTAGAACCACAGGCTGTGGTGATTTATGGGAAATGGCAGCTGTATGTCATTTTCCAATTTTCCATGATGTTTCTAGACTGCTTTCCCCTTTGTCATAGCATTTGTGATTTTTCAGAACAGTGGGAATGCAATTGATAGCAGACAGATGGATATGTTATTTCTTTATTTAGAAATGGAAAGATGCTGTACAAGGAGAAATATCTGTATTACGGTAAAGATGTGATACAGATGTAATCTTGGTCTACAAGAACAAGATAAAAACATCTTTCATGTGTTAGAAAGTACAGTTTTAGGCCCAAATGCTAATTTAATTTTCTGATATAATGCTTAATCTGTGTCATTGTCAAGAACAATCAGAAGAATACTAAGCTGTTTCTGCAGGAGTCTGCTCTGGGATAAAATGAATACTACTGATGCTCTTTATAATTGTTGAGAAAAACTGCTGAACATGGTGATAAAAGAACTGTACTGTGTAAGCCTATGATTCATTCCTGATTTTGTTTGGTACATCCTGTGTTGAACAGGTATGTTTCCTATGTTTCCTCAGGTAGACAAGTGTTGGTAATGATTATAAGTGTTTTATCAAAGGCAATTTACCAAGTCTTTTTTAATGGGTTGTGGAAATTAGAATGAAATCTTTTACACACACTGTAAGATTGCAGCTGTGTTCATTGGAGATATAATAATTACTTCTTAGAGATTTGGATTTCAGGGAAGCTTTTGATACTATCTCTCACAGTATCCTTCTGGACAAAATGTCCCACACACAGCTGGATAAACACATCATGGATGGATGAGCAAGTGGCTGAAGTTGCCCAACTGTTTGGGCATGAAGGGTGATAGTGAATGGGGTGACATCAGACTGGCCACCTGTCACTAGTGGGGTTCTGCAGAGTTCCATCACTGGCCCTGTGCTCTTCATCATTTTCATAAATGACTTGGACTCAGAACTGGAAGGGACACTAAGCAAGTTCACAGATGATGTAAAATTGTGAGAAACTGTTGACTCCCTCAAAGACAGAAAAACACTGCAGAGGGACCTCAACAAATTAGAGAGATGGGCAATCACCAACCACATGAAGTTTAACAAAGACTTGTGCCAGATTCTGCACCTGGGATAGGGCAGCCCTGGATATATGGAAAGACTGGAGAATGAAACACTGGAGAATGAAACACTTTCAGCACCTCAGAAAGGAACCTGGGAGTCCTGGTCAATGGCAAATTGAAGATGAATACAGCACTGTGGAGAGCCAGCTGTGAAGAGAAGCCGTATGAGCAGCAGCTGAGGTCACTTGGTCTGTTCAGCCTGGAGGAGACTGCAGGGAGACCTCATTGCAATTTGCAGCTTCCTCTCAAGGGGAAGAGGAGGGACAGGCACTGATCTCCTGTCTGGTGACCCATGGCAGGACCTGAGAGAATGGCATGAAGTGTCAGGAGAGGTTTACACTGGATATCAGGAAAAGGTTGTTCACCAGGGGATTTTTTGGGCACTGGAACAGGCTCCCCAGAGAAGGGATCATCTCACCAAGCCTGAGAGAGTTCAAGAAGCATTTGGACACCATTCCTGGGCACATGGAGTGACTCTTGGGGTGTCCTGTGCAGGGACAGGAGTTGAACTTTGATGATCCCAGTGGAATACAACTCAGAATATTCTCTTATTCTCTTTGATATCTGTGCTCATTCTGTTACCCAGCTTGTTCAGGATGTTTATGAGACAGAGATAATTACTGTAAAAAATTTGTGTAAATCTATGAAAACCTAAGTAATGTAACTATTCCTATCTTTGAAAGAGAAATGGATATTTGCAGCCTGCCTGACAAAACGTTGCCTCGTAAGTTTAGTATTCTGTTGTAATTGCAAGATAGGTTTTCTGGTGTATTTTAGAACAAAGCTTGCAGTTGCAAGGACAAAAATGTTAAAAATACATTGTATTTTGACTAATACTGTCTGTCTGATAGTAAACATGACTTGTTTTTAAATGCCTGTAGTGATCTAAATACTAAATAGAAATAGAAGTAATATAAAAAAAGAAAAAGACTAATTTTTCTTTAAACAATTTGTAAAAAATTCCTGAAAGCTCTCGGTGCTTACAAAAAAGAGTTAATGCTATAGTTTAATCTGTTGTGGATAAAATTAGTTCAGAAATCATCTGAGAGTAATGTGTACAAACATCTGTGCAATATATTTTGATCACCTTAAAATCACTTTTTAAAATTTCTAGTGAGATCAGGTTATTTTTATTCTTCCCCACAAGTGTTTAGAACAGTCAGGACAGTACATCTGCACTGTGGAAAATCAATCAGGATTATGGGTAGATATATTGCATTGTTGGAGTGGGACCTCAGAAGCATATGGAGAAGGCAAGAAAATTCCTCTGCACTTGCTAGCCAAACGTCCCTTGAGTCTCTGCAGGATACTCCATTGGGTCTCTCTTTATTATTGCTTTCTAATTAGATAGCAATTCCCCCGGGAGCTAGGCAGCTGCTGGAGATGATGGGCTGAAGAGCTCAAAAGAACTGCTGCCCTTAGAGCTTTTCTTAATTGCACCGTTAGAGGCTATTGAGAATCTGATCTTTCCCAGATTTCAACAGCTATGGTGAAAAGGAATTGATGTCTTTGGTGGCACTGAAAGAGATTCTGGCTAGTAAGAATGGATAATGAATTAAAATGCTTTTGAATTAATTTGATGAAGTTCTATGCCATCAAGCCCAATCTTCTGAATTATGCCATCAGCATCTATCTCAATCAGGGTTTGGGCTATTAGGGACAAAAGTGATGAGTTAATGGTTGGTGCCACGAGAAGGAAGTGATTTAGGGGTAATTGTGGCACAGACAGAGGTCGCCAATGTATGTAGGGGAAGATCCAAGCAGTGCTGGAGTTTTTTAAATAATTCGGTAACTAATATTTACTGCTGGTATATCCTTAAGGACCATCAGAGACAGGCTAAAGCCTGCACTGGCTGGAAGAAATTATTTTTTAGCTGTGTGCATGGTTGATTGCAGTGAGTAGCAGGTTGCTGCACCAATACCTAGGATTACCTAATGTTTCTAATTAAGATTAAAGGATGGGACAATAGGAGAAAAAAAAAATTGCTTGTTCATTCTTCAATTCTCATATGCCCAGGATGAGGTTTCAGCCATGGCTTGTGATTGAGCTTTTATCCACTGCCAGCGTTTGTTCTTTAGGTTTGGTAGTTTAGAGAATATAGACTGACCAGATTAATTTTTTGAGAATGGTAAGAACTAATGACTTCTGGATAAGAGCATGGTAGTTGAACTTGAAGCTATTAGTGTTGTGCTGGACCTCTCATGTTGCTTAATGTAAGTTTTAATGGACACTAAAAATTTACATGGAATCAGCGAAAAAGCCTGCAGAAAAGAAACCTTTTGAAGATTACATAAATACATAGCAACTACATCAAGCTTGGGAAGTGCTTGAGCACTATTCTTAAAAGTACTCAGAGACTGTGAAAGTATTTGACAAATATCCTAGATATATTTATATATTTATTTATTTATATATTTATGCTCTTTACAGGTTTTCAGTTTCAGTATTGTTTGACACAAGGTGTTGGGCTACAGTTCACCCCTTCTCTCACTCGGTACTCCTGTTCTTCTGTTTGTGGTCCGAGGGGGTAGCCCAGTGGTACATCTTTGACTTGCGACATATGTTACAACGTTTTATTTGAGAGAAGGGGTTGCTGTATTACCATAAAAGCTGGTTACATTTGTATGTGGGTGCTTATGCTTGGTTTTGACTTTGCATGAGCAACAGAGCTGAGTGTGGCTTGGAGGTTATAACCAGCTTCACTAGAGACTTGAAACACAGTGAACATTTGGACAGCAGACATTGAGGATACTAGCCCCAGTTTTGCATTTTTTTGATTAGGTGTACCCATTTAATGGTTAATTCTGCCCAATTTCTTGGAAACTCGGCTGTCTTTAAAAATATAATTTGTTTCAAGTGTCATGGTTTAACCCCATCTGACAGCTCTGCTTGCTAGCTCCTCCCTAGCAGGATGAGGGCAGGAAGCTGGGTAAAAATGCAAAACCTTGGGGGTTGGGATAAAGACAGCATAGTAGGTAAACAACAAAGCAAGGAAAGGAATTCATTCACTGCTCCCCATAGATAGGCAGGTGTGCAGCCATCTCCCTGAAAACAGGGCTTCATCACGTGTAATGGTGACTTGGGAAGACAAATGTCACCTCTCCAAATGTCTTCCACTTCCCTCTTCTTCCCCCAACTTTTATTGCTCAGCATGACAACATACAGTAAGAAAAGTCTCTTTGGTCAGTTGGGGTCTGGTGTTTGGGCTGGGTCCCCTCTGGTCCCTTCTTGTGCACCTCCAGCCTATGTGCTGACAGAGCCACGAGAAGCAGAAAAGGCCTTGACTCTGTGTAGTCACTGCTCAGCAATAACTGAAATATCACTTGTTATCGACCCTGTTTCCATCACAAAACTAAAACATATCTCCCCTACAAGCTGCTCTGAAGAAATTTACTTCAATCCTAGCCAAACCCAATACAGCTACTCTCTGGACTTTGCAAGGAAAAGATTTATATGAAAAATTTTAAACCGTTACTGCATTCATAAGCTGCTTTACAATTGTAACTTGTAACATATTACAAGACTTTATACTCTTACTGCAAAGCTGATTTTTGATAACTCAGGAGGCTCTTCTGACTCAGAGTCAGAATCCTTTCTAACCAAAGGCAGTTAAGGCTTCACAAGACTCTGTGAGTGGTGTGTCTTGAGCTACAGCAGTTATTCATCTCCAGTTTGCAGCTACTGTCCTGACAAAACTGAGCATGTTTTGAGATCATGGTCTCCTTTAGCATGCTGTTAATTGCAATCCAAAGATAAACAATTGTTTTGGTTTGAATGCCTGTCTGCAACCTTTTGGAAGCCATTTCCTGGTCTCTCAAATAATTTAGCCACAACATAAATCTGTAATGGTCCAGGATTCCAGGATATCCAGGTGCATAACTGAATGGAAAACTATCTATGTATCTTAAAATTTAACCATCTGAAACACTGGGCAAGTGGTACCATCCTGCACATACGTACTTTCCCCAGACATAGCGGCATTGCTGAATAAATGTGTTGTGATCTTAGGTTCATGATTGTTCTTCTGAAGGTATTCATTGCATCATTGACCATCTGCAAGCTCTATTACTATACTATTGAATTAATACCTAAATTCTAAATTAATTGATTTTTATTGTCTATTTGTTTTGTAAGTAACTCATATTTCTGAAGGCAGTAAGTAGTATCAGAAAAAATTTCTAAATTAGACCTAGAATTTCTGACCAGAAAAACGAAGCTCTTGCTCTCACCACCTGTGCTTCATTAATTGAAATTTTTCAGTGTGTAAATGCAGTACAACTTTACATAGTCAATTTGTTTGTACTTTTATTCCCTTCTACTTTTAACTTTCTTTTTAGTTTCGTGGTTTGTGGTAAGATAATGCTTTTTTTGTCTCAGGTAAATATGGTGAGCATACTAGAATAGCATATAAGCTGCTTGTGACAGCCCAGGCCGAGATAGGAAGGCTGGGTGTCACCACGGGATTTCAGGGGCGAAAGTCTTTATAGGTGGCAAAATAAATGAGAGATGAGCATGATCTGGCAACCCAAAAAAGAGCCACTTTAATAAGAAGCAAAACAACAAACAGCAAGCTCAGTGTGGGCTTCACCCGAAAATTGGAGGGCCAGGAGGTAAAAGTAACTTATATAACGTGGAGAAAAAGTGGAGTCTGAGGGCAGGAAAACAATTGGGAAAGAGCATTAGGAATATGGAAAACATTGCAGCAAAAACCAGCCGATGGTAACAAAGGGAACAAAGAACTTTCTAGACTAATTAACATGGAGAGCTCCCATGGGGCCTTGAGGGTGAGATTTTTCTCACCCTGATCAGGGTGATTTTTCCCATGGCCTTAGCTTGAGGCTTTCATCGGCCCCAGCAGCTGACCAATAAGTTTAATTTTTTTATTAACTAGATTACATGTTAATTAGAAAATTATGTATTCAAATTAATTTTCCTAGTTAATTCTAATTAAAACAAGAAACCCCTCAGAGCTCAGCCTATTTGATCTGTAGATTTCAAACTTCATGGACTCATGGGCATGAAAATATTAAGTAATTTACTAGTGGCAATATCACACTAAATACTGTACTCCTTACTGATCTTAGTTTTGGGTTTTTCTTTCCATGAAACTCAAAGCACTGTCAGAGAATTTTGCAGGCAAACACTCCTTAACCCCTTTTTGGAGACTGTACAATCAGACTGTGCAAGAGGAGCTTTGACTTCTATTAGACGAACAGTGTGATGAACAGTGTGATGGCAAAAAGCAGCTTTCAGCAGAACTGCATAGCACAAAATGTACTTTCAAAAGAAAAATACTAATAATTGTGCTTTGAAACTAGAAAGCATTCTTAAAGTATCATGTTAGAGACTCTGTTTGCCAAGAGTTATTCATCTGCTTAAGCAGAATGGTCTTTTATGTTCTGTGAACTCTCTGTAACCACCACAGAAGAAATGGGATTTCCTGCTTTTCTTAACAATGCATGCAAAGTGCTTTTTAAATGAGTTGGCCTAAATCCCCAGAAGTACTGGTATGCTCTGCCATGCAGAGACTTTCAGCTCTTGGTTAATTGTTCAGATGCCGTGCAGAAGGCGCACAGAAGCCAACAAAGAAGCAATGCTGTGCAGTTCATATTCTTCTACTTGATATTTGAGTATCAATCTTTAGTGTCAAAAGCAGTCTTCTTAGCATTCTTACAGCTGGGTCTAAGGTCAGTTTATAACCTTATAACACCCGTTCATTTGCTGCTAGTTGGAAGAACACATTGATCAGACAGAAATTTGATCTGCAACTTGGATGTAGATGTTACTTGCTTTCAAATCTCTGACTTGTTGGAAAATTGCAAAATACGGCTCAAACCCCTTGTTGTCTGTAGCAGCCTGTTCACTTGGCCTGTCACTGCCACCTTTTGAAACCAGTTAACCTCAAAGGATTTGGTCTGGCTCACAATCCCATGAGGAGCAAAACTCAGAGTCAATCATAACCATCTTGGAAGAATCAGTCAGAGATCACTTCTTCTGGCTGAGATTGCTCCTGAAAATGACCAGAAAAGACATTCCTCTCTCCAGGTTCTTGCTATGACGTTATCTAGGTATGGGTGTATCATATATCCACCTGTGAAACTGGATAGAAAACCCACCTCTATAGACTGTTCGTGTTTCTGCACATTACAAGTGCTCATTTAAGAGCTAGATAAAACAATGTTTCTGTCTTGGTGGGCATCTCTTGGAATTAATTTTCAATGTTCCACACTTAGGAATGTAATTAAAAAAAAAATAAAATGAAGGATCTTTTTTGAAGTTTTAAGCGACCTCCAGTGTGGTAGAACATAAAAGGCTGTCCAATGAATGATCTCCAGGCAATCTGATACCTTCCATTGTGAGGAATGTTTTTCAAATAAGTAAAAGGTATTTTTAGTCCATTCTGCATTCAAAGCTTTTTTTATAGCAAATCTTTGGCTCCACAGAATCAGGAGCAGAGAATTTTCCGTACAGCTGTCTCAGCACAGAAAATGGTAAGCTGAGTTTCCTGGCATTGCTTTTGCAGGCTACAGGGTCTTGGGCTGCCATTTGAAAGCAGCATGTACATGATATTGTTTCTCAAATAGATAATGTCACCTGATTTTATTTCTGTCTTTGAGCAGTTTACAAATGATAGTTTCTGCCATAGAAAATATTCTTCCTGGAATGCAAAAATTGAAGGATCAGGGTCCAAAATTCTAAGACTGTACAGGAGCTTGCTATGTACAAGTTGAATTTTATAGGAATTCCTTCAAAAAAAAAAAGGGTTTTTTTTCTTTACATAGAGTTTGTCACACAAGATAAAACAAATCCATTGTGATCTATATTAAGTATTCAGTTGCTTATCAGTCTATTTGTCATCATTTTTTGAATGCATCTTCATTTTTTCCCCCTAACACATGCCAAAGGTCTATTACTTGATTCTGTGTTTTATATTTAATTTCTGACTTCAAGTTTTTATATAGCAAAGAGGTTTAGTTCAGACCAAAGTGGATCAAAACAGCAAAAGATACTCAATTTTAGCCAGTATTCTAAAATCACAAGGATAAGAATTCAGAAAATATTTATAGGGCAACAGATGGAATCAGGCTGAAAACAAGGAGAACAAACAAAAATAAAAGTTTTAAAACCTACAATGCTTCTAAACCACTATTTTCTATTAATTTTTCTTTCATGTAATGTCCAAGGCATGCTACTGTGTAGAATATGCACAAGGGATTTGGCATATAGGGTTTTTCTTTCGCCTCCTAGAATCTGGGAAGCAAACCAAGAAGGAATAGCTTGGTTTCCATTAATGTGGAGGCAAATAAAAATAAGAGAACATGAACTTCGAGCTGGCAAAGCTAAATGTGAGGCTAGGTAACCACCTCTCTTAGCAAATGTGTGTGTATGCCTTCAAGAGGCTCATTCTTGACAAATTACTGAGGTCTATTAGTAGTTTGTCTGACACCTACAAGGACATCAGCTATGTTTAGAAATGAGAACATCACATTTGGAAGCAGTGATCTAAATTTAAGACCTCTTTAGAAATTATATGTTTATAAAGAATAACCAGTTGGTGTTCATCTTTTCTTTCTATCATCACTTTAATTTTCCAGTTTGAACTTGCTTCACACAGAAAGCACTCTGTGCTTTTCGAGGAAGAAATCCTACCCCAGTACACAAAAGTGAGATGTCAATAAAACCTATTGTCGTAGGCTTTTGCAAGCAGCTGTGATTGCCACATAGATGGCTTACAATTATGTGTTCTGCTCATCATACCTGGACTGCATCCATGGCTTGAGTCTCTCCAAATGTGAGAGCTCTCAGCACGTAGACTAGAGAATTGTGTTTCTGCAGACAATCCTATAAGTTTGGGCTCCAGTATCCAAGATAAGACTAATGACAAGGTATTGTAAACAACTCATTTGTACTTTTGTTTTATTTTGTAATTGCTGCTGACTATTCTAACAATAAGGAGAAGACTGTATTGCCTTATTAGCTGCTTATCAAATTGATTGATTGTGACTCATTCTGTTTATTCCTCTTCTGAAGAATGGTACTAGGTATGAAGAAAAAGAGCTAATCATTTTGCCAGAGTTACTGATACTTGGCCAAACTTTCTCATATCCTTTAGAGATTCTTATGAACTTGAGTGTTACCATGGTTTCTGTTCTGGGTTTCTAAGATATTCAGATGCTACTTTTAAAAAATCATTTCAGTGATTATAGTTTAAAAGAACTTTCTGCTATAAATAAGGTCTTCAAAGGAGCCTTTTAACTTTGAGGTTGGAAGAGATTAGAGAAAAACTTAAGTAGCTTCCCTGCAGGGCAGATTTGGAAAAAAAGTTGAAGCATCTATTTGTTCTCTACTCTCTTTTTCCTAATACAAAAGCTTTACTGAGGACAAAAGTTGGTTTTTTTTAAGACTGTTCAAACAATCCACAGAAAGGGACACTTTTTTTTTACTGCCTCTTGGTGTCTTCCTGACTTCTAAAATAACCTGCATGGTGCCATGAAATTATTATTGTCCGATGATCCAGAATGACATGAGTATTGGGAGAGGAAGGTTGGAGTGCCATGCTGTTCTGAAAGTACCTACCAATACTTCTGTAATTCTTGAGAAGACTCCCTTCAGTATTGCTGGGTTTCTTCTCTAAGGAATAGATAATTTACAGGTAGATTTGTCTATTTTAGGAAAAAAATAGTAGCTTCCTATCTTCCCAAACTCCTTTAACCAAGCAGACAAAAACCTTGCTTGCAGGGTGGCAGTGCATAGGTCTACAGGCTGAATGACAGTATTACTTGAGAGCATATTTCCAGTGTGTTTGACTTGTTTCCTATCTCTCTGTTAAATCTGAAGTTTCTGAAAAACTTGGGTTGCAATCTGTCTGCATTTTCCCTGTTGTGCTTGTCTATCCTGCCATACCCTCTTTCCCCTGTTGGCAGTGTATCAATTATACCAGTATTCTTGAAGAAGCTGCTTAAAGGGCTAGAGGTGAATTAGTGCCAACTTCATGGTATTTCATTTGGCAATTTATTCTTCCTTTTTCTCCCTTAGGGTTTAGCACAGGATTAAAAGGAAGTCTGCCAGTAAATTGGTTTTTAAAATACTGTTGCACCCATAATGAGCCCATCCAGCCTGAACATAAAATTAATTTCATTGTCCTTGTATCTTACAGTTAATTTCAAAGAGGTCTCACAGTTCTATTATTCAATTCTTGTAATAGAGGAATTTCTTAATAGCGTTACTAAAAAGCCGTATTTTTAATTAATTCAGCTGTCTTTTTTCATTTATTACTATTTATTACTTATATTTGGAGACCAATTAAATTGCAGTTATTTGTGAATTTTCCAGGTCTTGTTGAATTATCCTTTTTGAGATGCAATAGCATCAGACTTCCACAACTTAGTTTAGGCATCTCAATCATAGGTAGTATTGTTGCCATGTTTTCCACATTGTTCATGCTGAGGGTATTCTGTTGTGTCAAGATGTGGTGGAAAATAATTTTTTGTCTTAGTGTGATAGTACACTAAGTGAGTCTTCCATATCTCATTATTTCATTTTAAAGTTATGCTTTTTTTATTATTCCATTATTGTCCCAAAACAGTCAGAAATCTTAGAGCAAGAAATGAGGAAAGGCTCTGAGTAACATGGTCCAGTGGAAGATGTCCCTACTCATGGCAGGAAAGGTGGAACTAGATGTTCTCTAAAGTCCCTTCCAACCCAAACCATTCTATGTTTCTACGAATTATTGCAATTATCATTCATTTTATTTGTGAATGGTGTCAGAATACCTTTACTATTGTTATCAGTAAGTGAAATTTCCATGGTTCTCTATAAATATGTAGAAGAGCAAATGCAGATTTAGAAGTAGAAAAAAGATACAAAAAATTTAGGAGTAGTCCTTAAATATTTAAAATTGCTATGTATGCCATTCGTATTTCATCTGAAGTAAGAAAAAAAGTACAAAAATGAAAATTTTAAATTTTGGGATTTTTTTACTATGTGTTAGAAACTGCCAGGAATCATATTTAACTAAGTGTTAGAAGTGTTCAGGCTTCAAAATATCAGAAATGTTTAATCTGTTGATACAGCCAGCACTTAGTTTTTCATTGTTCTTCATGTGTGCAGTTAGCACAGATGCAACAGATTCTTTGAAACAACTGGAAATTATACAGAGAAACTGATAAATACCTCAGGGTATTTCAATTTCATGTTAGATATTATTGAATACAGAATGAAGCGTCATTTGAGTTTTCAAGAAAACACTGGAGAAAATATTATACCATTAATGTAAGATCAAATGTAATAGAGTCAATTTTACAGATGGCTGAGGTGACAAAGATGAAAAAATAAAGCTAAGTATCACTCTACAGAATACATCTTCCTTCCAGTTAGAGAAGTAGAAGCTGTGTTTGGGTGGTTTTTGTACACCAGAAGGCACAGATGGTGTTGAATTTTAACAGCTGTCTTCCATTAAGAGTTACTAGTAGTGTGGATGAATGTAGTTAATGTCTAGACAGTGAGAAATCTTTATTTTTACTCATGTCTTTGTCCTTACTATTGCTAGCAACTAAAGTATTATGGAATTATGGAAAAACGTTGATTGGATGGTGCCTCTGAGAGCATTTAGTCAAACTCCTACTCAAGCAGGACCAGTTTACATCAGGTTGCTTAGATTCATGTCTATTTGAGTTTAAATTTTCTCCAACAACTGTAGTTATCAAGGTCCAAACCAGACTCCAGTCAACTCCCTCAGTACCTTTGCTCACACTGCAGCTAGTCCCATGGAGCTGTGTGTGTCCAGTTGGCTTAATTGCTGCCCAGCTCTTTCCTTTACTGGGCATTATTCCTCACTCTAATAGACTCTATAAATAGACTCTTGGACTGGAGAGAGCCAAATTTGCCAACAAAACCCAAGGCACAAAAAGACATTGAGTGTTTTGGCCTTTCCAATGTTCTTTGTCACTAAGCTGTTCCCCACCGTGCTGAGCAGCAGACATGTGCTTCCTCATTTGTCCTTTGCTGCCGATGTACTTATGGGAGCTTTTCTTCCTTGTCCTTAACATCCTTTGATTATTTCTACTACAGCTGAGCATTTGCTTTTGTAGTTTCACTGCTCTACACTTGAGCAATGCCTCTGTTCCCCCAGTGACTTGTCCCTGTTTCCACCTTCTGGGTGATGCAGCTTAATAATGTTTTCAGATATCATTTGCTACACAACATTTTCATTAGTCATACTACTCATTTAAGTAGTCTGTGTTTGACTTTAGAATGTAGTTACACATTTTGTTGCACTTATACAGGAACAATGAATGAATATTCTAGCTAATTCAGTTTTTCAGCCCTTTGTATGCACTGGAAAGATGAAGGTGCACTTCACTTTGTGGCTATGAACACATTGCATATTAGTCTTGTGAAAACCCTTTCAGCCAGCCTCAGCAAAATTATTGCCAGGATTGTAAAATCCAAGAAGAAGGTAGTGAGAGTGCTGGTAGCACAACAGGCCCAGAGAGTGAAAATACCTGAGACAGCACTGGCTGGTCTAGCAGCTCACAGATGCCTAGAAGTAGGAGTCCTTTTCCCCAGGACATCTTTTATCCGTGGCAAGCTCCCTCTGGTTATCTAAAGAAAAGGCAGAAAAATGGAAAGAAAGCCTTCAGAGTGGGTGAGTTGAACTGAGTGATGAATGCTAGGACAGCCACAGGAGAAAAAGGAAAACCATGTGGCTTGATGTAGGGGAAAAGAAGAGGGAAGAGAATGTCCTCTAATTCTGTTTTTGTGCTTCAGCTACCCAACTTAGTTCAGCAGAATTCCTTGTATAAGTGCATTAAAATATTTTGTTGGTTTATACCCAATATCAACATCAAGCATTGTGGGAGGAGAGATAGTGCTGAAGGCAATCTTGCCCCTGATACATTGCAGCTGTGTTAATTACCAAAGAGTGGGAACAGCCTTGCCCTCACAGCTACAGGTGTGATAAGGAGGGAGTGAGGTGGTAGAGAGTCAGTTGGAGTCTGCTGGCCGTGCTGTGAGGAGGAAGGGTCAAGTGGTTGTGCAAGTGGCAGATAAGGTAAGATGCTATACAAGAGGCAGACACGGTTAGGTGGTAGTGTAAGGGATAGGAATGACTTATGAAAGGGTAGAGAGAAGGAGCCTATGTTGTGTGAAGTTGCCCATGGGAAGGGTATAGAGAAAAGGTCAGTACACTAAGAGATTATTAATTAGCTGATGCTTGAGGCCTTCTTCAGTGTCAGTTGTACCTCTACTGTCAAAGCACTTCTATAGGTTTGCTTATCTTAGTGACAAAAAAGTTAACATAGTTAAAAACACTAAAATTTCTATTATAGTACATTTAAATAAGAATATTTTATAATGTAAAAGTCTTCCTACTATCCTTGCCTAATAATGCTGTTCATTTTTATTTATGCTACTTTTTGTTTTCTAGGCCATCTATGCATGCCAAGGGAGCTGCTTCCCACGAGAAACCCAGATTTCCTATTTGGCCAGAATGGAATGATGCAGATATCAATGCAGAAAAATGGGATACTGGAAAAGCTGGAAAAGAAAAACCTGCAAAAGGTCAAATTTCAGTAAGTTATGTGATATATATTATTTCCACTTCATTTTTTTGTACTTGTATTTAGTAGAGTATTTGTCACAACAATTTGTCAAAATAATGTGTTGCTGATAAACATATTAATTTTCAATCATATACTTTCAAAATGTTTAAGTAGTTCCTTACTAAACTACCATAATAAACCAGAAGCACTGTGCATTTTTGTTTGCTGCTTTTAAGATGAACTTATATCTGTGTGCATTAATGTCCAAAAAAAAAAAAAAAAAACAACCCCCAAATCTATTTCATAGCATAACTAAAACTGAGTATGTGGGAACAGCTGAACTGTTGTAGTATGTCAGGGCACTGCAGTTTCTGTAGCTTCAAAAGGTTTGATGCTTCTGTCTTTACTATGGCAAAAATGGATGTTGAAGTGCTTTCTTTTGTACACTGCAGTTCCAGTATGTAGAGAATGACTTGAGGAAATATTGTCACCTTGCAGAAAGTTAGGTTATTTCAGCTGGAAACAAAATTAGTAATCTTATCCAGGACCTTTGAGTACACTTGGAACACGAATATAAACAGTCCTGTTTTGGGTAAAGAAATCAACATGGAGTGATCCCTTTCCTTGTAACACTGAAGGTATTTTACCAAGCGCCTGTACACAATGCCCTCTCTTAGTGGCACCTGTACACAATGCCCTCTCTTAGAGCAGTGCACTGTGTTGCTGAGATTGAGCATTTGACCTTGTCTTTGTCTCTTATGCCCTTTTCTTCTATGTCCTTCCCGTAGAACTTGTGGTTGAGACTCTTGTCCTTAGAGCATGAACCCCTGAGACTTGGCACTTGTCTCTTTTAGTCACCTTAAATAAAAGATAAGTTAAAACTTGATTTTTTTCAGCCAAGTTTAGCTAAACCTACAATATTCTTCTTCAAAGCATATTTGCACTAGCTATCTAAAGAAATGGTGTAATTTTCCAGGTGTGGGTTTGTTGGTTTTCCTTTTTTCTTGGATGTTTGTGGTTTTTTGGTTGTTTTGGATTTTTTTCATTTGCTTAGTGTCATGTCATTCCTATCTGCCTCCTTTCTCTAGTTTATCTAGTGTTTAAGAGCTAAACTTTCCTGTTGTGCTGTGACATCAGGGTTGCATATCTCTGAAAACAGAATATAAACTCTGTTAATATAGTTTTGTATGGTCCAGGCTCCAAGACATTATTTAAGCTTTCTCTCCCCTGCTGCCCAGCTTATCTTTTTTCCTTCAGGTACTGAAATAGCTTGTTGGTGATTATTATGTTGAAGGAACTTACACAATGAAACAAACAAATAAAAAGTGTGTGGAAAAGATTATTTAGGAGTCTTTGGTTTGTATTTGGTTTTTATGCTTTTGTGATGTACTTTGTTTTGCCTTCCTTTAATCATTAAGGACTCACAGTATCACAGATTTTTGTTCCCAGTAACTTTCTCTGGTCTAGAGGATAGAGTGCGTCATAGACTGTGAAACACACACCAATGTATAATATGCCTAAAAGCTGTGTAAGATCCAGGCACAAATAAAAGGCATCAACCATGTAACTGGTTAGCTTCTCAGTCAGCACAACCTATGTCAGAGGCATGTCCTCATCCTACATTGTGCCAGTAAGTAAACAGGTATCATGTAACCTGATGCCTTCTGTGCACATGGAGGATAAGCATCACTTCTGAAGTGCAAGTTTGAAAATTGTATGAGCCTCTCTTTTTAATGGGCTAATTCATGCTCTATAATTATAGTTGTCTTTGGCTTCTATACAGTGCTAAATGCATGGAATATGCTTTTTGTGTGTCTTAATAATTGCTTTAGATATTTACTTCTGGTCTTCAATTCAAAAAGCTATAGAAATAAGGGAGGTAGAAAAAGTACATGGGAATAACTTGCTAGAAGGGTAAGTTATATTAAGTTTATATTAGCTTTTTTTTGGAGATCTTTCTGAAAGGGCAAAAGAAAAATAATAATTTCATATAGACCTCTTAGAAAGTGCAGACCATATAAACTTCTCTGGACACTGTAGGTGGGTTTTGTGCTGCATCTTCATCTTGGGCTTTGGGCTCTTTTTGTTCACTTGTACATATTATTAGTTCTTTTTTATGCTGTTTTGCTCCTTAAGTGAGTTATCTTGTGAACAATATATTATTTTAAATATCATGGAAGATACAATACTGTAATTATTAAAAGTGGTCAATTTTTTTCATGCATATTTTATGTAGCCTGGATTCAATGATCCTGAAGGGAAAATAAGGTTGCCAGCATCCTTAAAAGTGCATTCATGGAAACGTCCACATGAGTTTTTAACAAAAGAGGTAAGAAACAAGCAAGGTCATTATGGAAAAAATGCTGATTGCCTAACTTGTGAAAAGTAGAGTAGAATTAGCAGAGGAAGTGAGTTGAGCAGGTAAAAGCCACTTGCCCACCCACTCAGTCCTGTCTTGGAGACTGATGTAGGTGAGGGGTCAGTGGCCCGTGTGACAGCTCACCTGTGCTGCACACGGGGCTGGAAACCCCTGGGCCCAGGGTGAGCTCACATAGCTGATGACGATCATGGAAGAGCCTGAAGGCAGCTCCTGCTCCCTACTGGCCATTACATCACCTGCATCTCCTTGACTTGATGTAACCACAGCAGCTCGTTCAACAACCTTTCATTTTACAGCAGAAATTGTGGGCAGAGTTGTTTTCTTGTAAGAATATCCTTTCATAGCTTAAATTGTATCATAGGTCAGTAAAACCAAAATGGATGGGATCTGTATGGAATGCTGCATAGATGGATCAGAGGACTGCTTGATGCCACAGAACACGGGTTTCTCAGTGTCTAAAAGGACATAAGATTACCTATACTAACACCATTCTTTACAGTTAACTGTAATTATAACATTCTCAGTGATACTATACAGACTCTGAGAGCCTTTATTAATGGGATAAGACCTCTATGGGCCAGCACTTTCAGGTGCAAAAGATCATGGTAGTGTATCCTCCCACGTCTGCTTCACTTTTTGACTCCCTTGTTATTTGGAAGACAACTGGATGGAGAGATGCCTTTCTATTTTTCTTTGCATTTTTCTTCTGATTTAAGAATTACTGTCATAGCAGAAAAAAACCTGTATGTTCCAACTGAGGCTTCTTTTGATCAGGTATCTGAAGTATTCGTAATTGTCATGAAACAATGAACTGACATTACCAGAACTACCATGCTTTTTTCACTTCAGCTATCATATTTTTCTGGGCTACGCAGAGTACATGTCCATGTCTTTGACAGTACTTGTCTACAAGGTAATCATAACATTTTAAAATTATGCATAGCTGTTATTCAGTTTAAAATTAATTGCAGAGAAAATAAACAGCCTCCCATTTCAAAGGTTAGCATTCTCCAATCCTGTTACTAATCTAAGGATTTATGTGATTTACTTCAGATGAAATATTGAAGTTTGAAAGCACTTGGACCACCCTTCCAACTTTTTCAGGCTTGTCACTTGCCTTTTGTCAGCTTGTCAGTTCCATTTTTTATTAATTAGACACTAAACAGATCTAAGTTTAATTTTTAATGGAAGGAGAGGGGGAGGTCAGAGGAGTAATTGACAAGACCAAAAGATTGGGTAGGAAATGCTGCCAAAGTGCATAAACTGAGTGGAGGTATCTGAAAAATGAGGGCAAGAGAGCTGGCAGCCCAGAAAGTCATGGAAACATGTATCTGTATTAAAAATAACTTTAAAAATCTATCTCTAGAATACTATGAAGAAAGAATTTGTTTTCTTTAGGACTTGATTGATGCTTCTTTTGGTTCAACATATTTTGAATTAACAAGCAATGATTACAAGGGATTTTATATAAAAATTAATGTAAATGTCAAGCATTGAAAGGCTGTTAAGAATTATTTGTTGCCTGATATATTTTTACCTATAAAAGAAAGCATAAACAAGCTTATTTAGTGTGGTAAGCAAAGAGTCAAGCAATGAACACCAGTCTGTGATGAGAGGCACTGATACATTTAGTTCAATAAACTGCAATCTCAGTCTGTTATTACTAAACTGCTTATAAAAAGGGAATGGGCTGTACAAGAAGGATGTAGTTATGAACACTATATAATGCAGCCAAAGGTTTGATAAAGTCACTATTCAGACAATACCACAGTCTCACTGACCATGAGCAAATAAATTACCTACCTGGTGGGTAGATAAGGGAATCTCAAAGTATGAGATAGTGTTATGGTCACGATTTAAATGCAGAACTGCAAATATCTTAAGAAATTGAGGGCATCTCAATTGACTTATGTGACTATTCAATTTGATACTTCTTAAATCTCCTGGTAAAAATAGTAATAATATTTTAAGAATTCTAAACCTACATTTTAAGGGTGTTTTATTAAGAAATACCAAAACATCTACAAGATGATCACTCCTAGTTTTCAAATGTGTAATGATTGTTTGTCCAACATTTGCATGTTCACTGCAGTTAAATGCTAGTTGTACTTAATTTTTTCCAGATAATTTTGCTATAGACCTAACTAATTTACTTTCTACTAGGTTCCTGTGGTTGTCCAAAATGAAACCTCATTTGACCTTGTTTCAGCAAATGAGCACATATTTTCTTGTGAGGTAGGTGGAAATGCCTTAATGTCCCTTTGAAAAAAGTTATTTCATTTTTTGTATCTTTCTTTAAGTTTTTGAATTTCACTCCAAATTCCTACAAAGAAGAAATAAATTGTGGGAATTTTTTTAAGTGAAAAAAGAATGAAGTGGCAATAAATGATCTTGATTACTATAATTAGTTTACCTTTTTTTAGAATTTGAAAAATCAGTGATGGTAAGAGGTTTTCTGAACTTTTTTTTTTTTTTAAATATGCAACCTATAAGCTAGGGTAATTACTACTGAATAATATTGTCTAAAGAAAAGAGTAAATAAAGGCTATGTTAGAAAGGATTTATATTTTTTTATTCAAACTTTCTGGAAGTCTTAGTGGACCTGCATGTGTGTGCAAATGTCTGTGACCCAGACAGTCTTTTCTGTCTTTCCAGAGCTGAAATGTTTACTGAATTTCTGCAGGTTATGGGAAAACATAAACCAGGTGGAACCAAGGCATCTGAGTGCCTTACTGAATGTAATATTACTTAATTTCTACTTCATTCAGTACATCAATGCAAAATTCAGCACCAGAGATATAAGGGAGGAAGCACCAGAAGACAGATCATGTACATTTTGAAGTCCACAAAGCCACTAACTTATTTTAGGGCAAGTTCCTTGGAGTGCCCATAGAACCACTAATTAATTTTAGGACAGATTTCTTATAGTAAAAAACTTTTTTTTATTCCAGTTTATATAAATTATTATAACAGTTTGGTAATACTTGTGAAAGTATGGCATCTATCAGAAATCTGCATATTATAAAAACACATAAACCATGATCAGTTAAAGCTGTTATTTTAAGTCTTAAAAATTACTAAGTGTATTAATTACTTTAGGATTTTTTTCCTGAGTACAAATTGTGACAATTGAAGGCAATACTGATTTTTAACATCTGACTTTTAATAAGCAATTAAACAAGTGACAACTTACGAGTCCTGTAACATAATTTATTTTAAGATTGTATTTCTTCATTTGTCCTTGTTAAATGATGAATAACGTTATTTATACTGTGCTTTTACTTTGAGTTTCATGAAGTCTTGTGTTATTGTAGATAGGTATTGTAATGATTCTAAGAGAAGATGTAACTTCTGTGTGAAATTAATTATTCCATTAAACCATAGCTATATTTTCATGTCACTTTTTTGTTTACAACAGGATTTGTTTTATTCTTTGATCATTATAATATAACTTGAATTTTTTTTCAAATATATGTTATTTGAAAATATATTTTTTACTTCCTCCTGTTTTAGCTGATGAGATGGATTGTAAGTGAAATCTATGCTGTCTGGAGGATACATAATGAAAATTCCTTAGATAGTGAAACACCTACACTTGTTTGGAAACCTTGGGAACACATTTATGCCTTATGTAAAGCTACCAAGGAGCACATACCACTGTACAATAAATTTGGAAAATATGTATTGAAACTTTATTGGATGGTGAGTAGTTTCCTCTAACAATATAAAAATATGATGTGACTAGCATGGCAAATTTCAAAGGTTAATGGACATATGTTTTATTGTTGAAAAGACATAGATTTTTAGAAGTAAAAAAACTGAGAAACTGTTGGTACTTGTTAATTAAAATGCTTCTTACAGTTCATGTGATTTTTGTACAGCTTGTGTGGCTTGATAAATGTTATTACTTGCAAAGGCAATATTTTATTTTTGTAGTTTTGTAGGTTTCATGCAAATGCTTAGTAGAGTTAGACATATGGCCCACACCTCTGGTGTATTAAGCTAAAAAATTATTTTTATGTTTAAGTAACTTTTTAGTTGCCTGACTTTACAGACCTATTTGTATCTAAGTGTATTTAAAAACAGATATTTTCAGTTGTGTTCTGCATGACATCAAACCTGCGGATAATATTTTTTTTCTCACATAATTGGTGCAATATATAAATTCTACCCCACATTCTACTTTCACTTTGCATTCCTGAAGTTTATTGAATTTGTTTCCTGTAGTTATCTTTCTTTCACTTTTTTCCATCTGTAGATCTGCTCCACATTTTTAAAAAACTTTTTTGGTTTCTTTTCCTTTACTTATTAACTTGTACCTTTCTCCCTAGAAATCTTCAGCAATTATTGGAAGAGGAGATATGTGCCCATATCACTGACTAGGTCCTTTTCAAACTAGGGAAGTTTAAATATTTTGTTTTGGTTGTCACAATATTGTTCTTATTATAAAATTTATTAGTTTCTTTTATGCATTTTGAGTATCTTTGCCCTCTGGCCTAAATTTGTTTTCTCCTTAGACCTATAGAATTCATAGCATTAATCAGCTGTTATTTCAGCTTGAATCCATAGTTTAGTTACAAGCAGAGAACAATGATTTTGCCCTCTCTGATAACACATGGTGAACTCTTTAGTGATTTGGTCACTCTTCATTATTTTGTGGGTGAATTAGCAGAAGTACTTGGTATTGGCCCACCTATTTTCTATTATGTTTTCATTACTAGGACAGAGACTTTTATTTGGAGAATGGTAGACACGATTATTTTATGGAATACTTAGTTTACTAATGAAGTATCTGGTGTTGGAGGTATCAGTGCTTTGTCTTACCTGTTTCAACATTCCTGGGTAATTTTGGGGGGAGCAAGGGGACTGCTTATATCCCAAGTATTTTCCAGACTGAGGCTTAAAAAGCTGCTATCTCAGTTAAGCCTTTTTTTATCACTGCTGTTTCTAAGGCATCTGTCATGGCAGCTGAAGAAACAGCAATGAATGCGTGCACATGATGTACTAGGCGTATGAGAGAAAATATATTTGGAAATAGTAGCAATTAGATTAATCTCTGAAACAAATAAGTCAGAGCAGTAATAAAATGCTATGAATGTTATTTCCATGCTTCTCATATATTATGTGAGAACTTCTTTTAAAGCCATCTGTGATGTAAATCAAGTTACAGTAGAACTGGGTTCTTGGAAAAGCATTAAAAGTGCTCTTATATACACTTCAGTTGTCAGCCCACAAATTATTTTTTTTTATATTTGCTTTCCTCCCCTTCTCCTGCCACAGGGGTGTTGGAGAAAGATCATTGTGGATGACACTATGCCTTTCAGTGAAGAGGACAATTTATTATTACCAGCTACAACCTGCCAAAACGAACTTTGGCCAATGTTGCTGTCCAAAGCTATCATTAAGTTAGCAAATACTAGGTATGTTTTGTCATCTCACTTTTGCTTTGTTTTGTGAAGTCAAGTGGTAATAGCAAAAAGTTGATTTACTGTACATAGGAAATATATTTTGCTAGATTTTTGTAAAGACAATTATCTACTTCTGAAAGCTGAAACTGTAAATCAATAAAACAAAATCCTCTATAGCTACAGAAGGTGTAGGCTTTCCTTTTTAGATGTGTTTGTAAATTTATTCATGGAAAAATTACAAAGAAACTGGAGCACTCTTGTTATTTACTTCATCTGTTTGACATTATTCCTGAAAACTTTACATATGGCTTTCTGCCAAAGAGAAATACCTGTGAACTCTTGAAATTGTCAGCCTTGACCAGTATTGACTCAACCAATATTGAAAGTAGAGTTTTGTGAGCTGCTTTTGATACCTTTGCTACAGTTGTGCTGTTGTGTACAGTGATCCACTTCCCTAGAAGTGACCAGAAAAGTAGAAGGAGGCCTATGATGCAGTGATTGATAATTATGGCTACAGGTTCCTATGAAATGGGCAATGGACACCAAGAGTTTAAATGAATTATCTTGAGAAAATAATTCAAAGCACTCATCTGGGTTGTGAAGCTTCCCTGTTCTTATCATATCAAGTTATGTTTGTCAGAAGAGTCGCCTAAAGTATGTTTCCACAGGCTAAGGAGTTCCCTAGAGCTGCCTGTTAGGAAACTGTTTGCAAGAATGTGAATGAAATACTGAATTTCTCCAGAGCATAAGGGTTAGCCATACAAGTGCTGGCATCTCTGGCCTTGGTCCTCTCAGGAAAACTCTCCAGAGAGTAGGAGAGTGTCAGTTTGAAAGAGTGAACTTTGCTAGAATTGAAGTAGAACCAGATTGTTCAGAATAACCTGGGAGTTAGAGAAGCTGCTTAGGAAGTGGAAGTTGCAGAATTGTAGCCCTGTTTTAGCACAAGGGGTTTCAAACCCACATCTCCAACCCTGCAACAGTGAGCAAGTATATGTAGTATGCTTGCTAACAAAGTTGAAGAAAAAAAGCCATTGTACCAGAGAGAACACTAAAATAATGAAACTGATGCAAAGGCATTGACTTTGTAGGGGAGTAGTCTGCAGCGGTTTGGAAAACTCCTAAAATTGCAACTAATGACTTGGCATCAAACTATTCTGTGTATGGTCTTATTCCTACAGAAAACAATGTAGACTACAGAGTTTACTGCATTGGTTACATTATAATTGTAAAATGTTGTCTTTTGTCTTATAGTGTACATGAAACTGGAAAAAGAGAGATGGAGGAATTTACAGTTCTACAAACACTGACTGGATGGATACCAGAAGTTATTCCTCTCCAGTATGTTCTTTTATTAAACAATTTATGTGCTAGTTGCTTAATATTTAATTCTATAAGGCATTATGAAAAATAAAGCTGAGCCCTGAAAGTCCTTCACCATCAATTTTGGAAAGTGAATGGTTTATAATTCAGGCACTTGGGTAATGTACCTTTGAGAAATGCAATTTTATTCTGTTTTTCTTTTTAAGTCATACAGTTGTAAAGCTATTTATCATGCTGATGCCTATTCTTCATAAAATTAATTTCACTAATACTAAACAGTGTGATGAAAACAAGGTTGTTTATTTAGTATGCAGTTACAAAATGTCTGCTGATAATAAGTTTGTATCAGAATATACCATAGAAAATATGTTGTGAATTTGGAAGTAATCAATGTCAGCTAGTATGATGTTTCCACCCTTCAAATTTTAACAGCAGATTTTAAGTTTCAACTAAAAAAAGTTTCCTACCTACAGCATTTTTCTTGTTTCCTGTGTGTTTTATGTTCATTTTGTATTTTTAGAGAAAGATGTTCTGACTTTTCAGCTTGACATTCTTTTTATTAAATGAGTTACCTGGATACTGATACTAAATATTTAGACATTTTCTTTTGAATTACACCTTTTTGCCTTTGATATACACATTCAAATGAGTATATAGATAACAAATAGTTATGGTTTATATATAATTGACTTAGATATAATAATTTATAACCATATTTCACTATTAAATAAATTCAAAGAATATTTTGTTTCATTTTTTAGTAATTTTTATGTCTCAAGCTATTCTTGTAATTTAAGTTTTTGATGTATTTATGCCCTATGGTAGTGTGTATGTAGTTCAAGGATTTAAAAATCTAAGTAGCCTAAATTTTATTTCTTTCTATAGTTGGTTTTATAACTTCAACAGCAAAAACAGTATTCACTTACTTAAAAATATATTGTATCATGGATTATGAAAAGGTGGATACTACAAAGTCTTTGGAATAGTAGTGTGAGATGACTTTAACTCATTCTACCATTAATTATTTTATGTAAAAAATGTTTAATGCAGTTAGCTTGAATAAAACTCATTCATGATCCTGTTTGAGATTATTTCTGAGAAGCTTTTTAATATACAGAGCTAGAAACACATTACATGGTGTAGTTGTAAAGTATTCTACAAGTTTCTCTGCCACAACTTGTATCTGCTAAAAATCTTGAGAATGGATGTTTTATTTGCATGCATCTCTAACCACAATTTCTTTTTTTGTGAGTCTTTCTATAAGCTGTCTCAAAAACATTTCTGATGCAGAGTGTGTTCTATCTACTAAAATAACGCAGTAGCGTTTTTTAGAGTTGGACTGTCAGTTGTGGTATAGTGCTATCTAAATGAAAATCAATTTCTTCTCTTATTGGAAATATCCCTACCATTGACATATGCATTTGTGTTTTCTCTTAAAGACCTGAATACTTGGACAAAGTTTGGGCCTTTTTGCAAGAGACTGTGCCAGAATTCAAGTTGCCAGAGAAGAAGGCTCCAGAGCTTGAGACTACTCAGGATGACACAAAACCTGAAGAGATCAAAGACTCAGAGTCAAAAAGTGAAGTTTCATCTATGCATAAACTGTCAGATACAACTGAGAGAGCAGAGACTGCCACCAGCATTAGCAAAGCAGAGACTGCCGCCAGTGGTAGCAAAGGTCTGTAATTTTCCATCGTCTAATCTTTGTAGTCTGAGCAGAAATAAGTTTAACGTAACCTCTTTCAAATAAATATATTTTGCGTATATTGCCGCATACAGCTTGGAGGGTTTGTTGTTTTACTAAACATGTTGTAATGATGTAAATTCAAAATACTTTTTTTTAGCTACAGATCTCATTGCAAGCAGTACTAGTCTTTTATTTTATAAAAATAGCTTCACTTTCTGGCAGAGATTTTTTTTTAGATCCATATCACAGCCATTTCTTTAAAGTCTGGTTCCTTGCAGAGAGATACCAATCAGGGAGGTTACAGTTTCTCCAAAGGCAACACTTCTCTGACCATCAATTAATTATACATTTCATAATGGGTGTTGTAAATTGTGATTATCTACCGAGTTATGACAAGTATATTGTAATAGCTACCTGCATTTTTATTTGCTGCAACGTCTCTTTTATGTTACTAGGTATAGGCAATAGTTTTCTTCAAGAGCTGCTAATCCTATTTACATTTAAATGAAAAAACTTACATTTAGAAATTTGTTTGTTCCAGTATATTATTTGGCATTGTTTTATTTGAGACTCAGTTTTCTTAGTTGCTGCTTTTAACTTGAAGTCATGGGTGCAATTTCATGCCACTTCTCATGCCTTTGGAGAGTACAAATCATATGCTAAAATTTCTATTTCTTCCTAGATTTTTGGAAAAATGTGACTTCCTTGCATTGAATCCCAAAAGCTATGTCCGAATGTCAAAAACCTTATAAAACTCTTAGAAGTTACCTGGCTGAGGTAGTATTATCTCTTAGGAAATCCTCCTATCATTTTGACCTAGCCATCAGTGTGGTAGGTATTTCAGAGTTTGGAACGGGCATGCCACTGGGAACAGCACTGTTGCTCATCCAACAGGGTGCTGTAATTTTTTTCCCAGAAAACAAAGTATATTTAATCCTGCCTAAGACATAAAAAATTCTACTAGTAACTGATATAGCTAAGGATCAGGGAACCATTGTGTCATGATACAACTCTGTAATCTCCAACTCTGAGACTAAAAGCTTTATTCAGATGTTCTGTTGATGTTTGGGATTAATGTTTGGATGATGTAAAGCCATCCATGTCACCATGAGAGATAAGGACTTGGGAGTCCTGGTGGACAACATGCTGTCCTGGAGTCAGCAGTGTGCCCTGGGGGTCAAGAAGGACAATGATGTCCTGGGATACATTAGGAAAAGTATTGCCATCAGGTGGAGGAGGCTGATCCTGCCCCTGTACTCAGTCTGCATCTGGAATACTGTATCCAGTCCTGGGCTCTTCAGCACATTGGAGACATGGAGCTCCTGAGTGAGTCCAGCAGAGAGGGCGATGAAGGCGATTGGGAGACTGGAGCATCTCTTAAAAGGAAAGGCTGAGCAGGCTGGGCCTGTTGGGTTTTGAGAAGAGACAACTGGGAGGGGACCTCATCAGTGTGTATAAGTATCTAAAAGGTGGGTTCTGAGAAGATGAAGCCAGGCTCTGCTCCATGGTGCTGAGCAATAGGAAAAGAGGCAATGGACAGAAACTGGTGCACAAGAAGCTCCACCTGAACATGAGGAAGAACTTTACTGTGTGAGTGACCAAGCAGTGGAATGCATTGCCCAGAGAGGTTGTAGATTCTCCTTCACTGAGAATGGCTTTAAACTGGAGATATTCAAGAACTGTCTGGATGCACCCCCATGCCATATTGCTCTAGTATGACCCTGGTGGAACAGGGAGGTTGGACCAGAGGACCCTCTGTGGTCTGTTTCAGCCTGAACCATTCTGTGATTCTGTGAAGGTGTGTTATGCAGTTGACACAAAGGAAGGAAGGAGTGCCATTCAAAATTACTTGTACGAACTTGAGATTTGGACCCATGAGAATCTAAATGAGGTTCAGAAAGTCCAAGTGCAAGGTGCTACACCTAGATTGAGACAGTCTGAGGCAGCGTACGGGCTGGAAGAACTGAGAGCAGCCCTGTGGAGAAGGACATGGGGGATCTGGAGGATGCAAGGCAGTACGTGAGTCAACAGTGTGTGCTCACAGCCCTGAAAGGCAATTGTAACCTAGGCTGCATCCAAAGAGGTATGGCCAGCAGGATGAGGAAGGAGGGTCTTCCTCCTCTACTCTGTTCTTGTGAGACCCTAACCTGGAGTGCAGCATCCAACTCTGGGGTCCCAGCACAAGAAAGACATGGACCTGTTGGAACAAGTCCAGAGGAGGGCCACTAAGATGATCAGAGCACTAGAAAACCTTTCCTATGAAGGCAGTCAGAGAGCTGGGATTGTTCAGCTTAGAGAAGAGAAGGATTTAGGGAGACCTTGGGGCACCTTCCAGTACCTAAAAGGGGCCTACCAGGGAGCTGGAGAGGACTTTTTACAAGGGCATGTAGTGATAGAACAAGAGTGAATGACTAAATTCAGAGGGCAGGTTTAGATTGAATATTAGAAGGAATTTCTTTCTGAGGATAGTGAGCTCCTGACATAGGTTCCCCAAAGAAGTTCTGGTTGCCCATTCCCTGCAAGTGGTCAAGGCCAGGATGGAACTTTGAGCAACCTGCTATAATGGAAGGTGTACATACCCATAGCAGTGGGGTTGGAACTAGATGGTCTTTAAGATCCTTTCCAACACAAGCCATTCTATGGGGTGGGATTTTTGTGCATTTAACAAGTCTTTTTCTGTAGTCTAAGTTCTAAGGCTTCAAGGAATGTTTGGACTGTGAGACACTTTCTAATTCCATGTCCATTGGGAATCTGTGCATTATTGATTTGAAGTCTTTTTGTAATTACTGATGCTTGAGAGCAAGGGCATGAAGAAAATATTTGGCACAGTGCCACAAATACAATGATTTCTTACAGTGCAGTAAGAACATAAAAGTTTTGCAATAACTAAAAGGTAGGACCAAAGCTTTCCTGGCTCCTTCTCAGTAAATCTTCATTTACATCTTAAGGACTACTTTTTATTTTTATTTATTTAAATAAAATAATTTAATAAATATTAGTTTAATATTGTATCTCAACTCTTAACTTCAAAGAGTTTGTGGTTGATTTTAAAATTTATCTAAAATCTCATTAAAGCACTTGCACTGTATGACATTTGATGACTGAAATTTTTTTATCTGAGAAAGAAAAATATTTAATTTTTACTTTGCTTAATAGAAAAAGCAGAGCAGAAAAAAGTAGGAAAGAAAAAAAAAGGAGGAGAGAAAGAAAAAAAGGTAGCACTTCAGTCTCCAGGAAAGTTGTCAAAAGCCCAAGACCTTCAAGACTTAGAAGAAAGTAAGTCCTACTGTTTCAAAGCTGAAAATACAGACAGGAGTTATATGTAAAACAAAAGGCTTTGCTTTAATTTGTTTTTGAACTTAAATGGGGGGTGGTTGTATTTACTTTTTTATTTAGTTTAAACTGTAGTTGTTTATAACTCATGTTACATGCTGAAGTCATTCTAACCTAATCTGTAACATAGATTTAGAATAGTATATTTCAGTACTTTGTTTTACTGGCAAGCTGACTTATAGTTGTTCTGTGGTTAAAAACACAGAACAACTCTTTCATAATTTATTTGTTCAGTATCTACTTTATACACAAAATTGCAACTGGAAAAAGCAGGAATGCTTCTTTGTCAAAGGACAGGGGAGCCGAGGGTGGGGGGGAGGGCAGTGCAGAAATATTTGTTAGAATTCCCTTCATGATGTAAATCTTAATTTTTTAAAAATCTTTGTCCAGGGAGTACATAGTGAGGAATTTACTTTCTGTATTGATATATTCATAAGAGCACAAAAATTAGGTAAATTCTTGCTTTGTGTGTTTATATTTAATGTTTTAAAAAAGCATCCAAAAATCTCAAAATACATTTTAAAAAAACCCACAAGTAATCATACAGCTAAGCAATCAAGATACGTCAAATTTACTAGCATAAACTGTAGAAGATCTCCCCAAAAGTACAATAAGCTCATATGCTCTTGGCTTGGCTTATGTTTGGATACATGTGACATTTCCATGTGACTGGTGGCAAAAACCAGTTATTAACTGAAATAATTTGCAGTTGCAAATCAATAGGTGAGAATAGGTAGAACATCTTCCTAATGTAAATAACTGCAAAGTAAAAATTAGGTTTACTACATAAATGTTATTCCTGCTTCTTGATTTTTTTTTCTTGATTAAAATTAGTGTTTTAAATAGCTTTAAACTACAGCAAACCAGGATTGTGGTTTGTCATCAGCAAATATATTTAAATTCCTACCTTATGTACCACTAAATGAGTTAAACGGCAGTAAATTTTAAAATATATTACAAGATTGTAATTTGCTTTAATATAGCTGGTGGGGAATAGGAACTGAGGTGTTTGATGTGAATATGCTTGACTCAAATACATCATGGAGAAAAGGAAGCAAAAGGATCCAAGGTATGTATTCTAGAAATTGTGCAAAATGAGTGAAAAGAGCATTAAAAAAAAAGGCAGTGCTTCCATGTGAAAAATGACATGATATTTAGATCTTTTTTCTGCGACTTAAAGCACAGTTTATGCTTTTTTCTGAAAGAGAATTAGTGTCCTGTGAAGAGGTTATTTAGAAAGATTATTAATTCAGGGCTCAAGTATGTTGATCAGATAACTTTTATCCTAAGTTTGAACCAGAAAAGACTTTTGGAGAAGAGTAAGAGGTAGGTATTGCTATAGTAAGAGAGCAAATTTAAGATTATTATACTGCAAGAAAAAAAAGGAATTGTAGTTTGAAATAATACTGAATTACAATGCATTTTTCTTGTGAGAGTGTAGCCAAAAAAGGGAAATCTTGCCGACTTTGAGACACATGGTCTGCAGAGTGGCCCAGGAGAGTAGAACCATTGTTGTACATAAAATAATATCTGAAACTAGGTCTTGATTTATAGTCAGACTCTAGAGGCAGTAGTTGTAAAAAATACCTGAATTATTCTGGTGGAATTTTGTAACGGTAACTTTAATTAATGTAGCAACTGTTTTGTTTTGTTTTCATTTTTAAGTTATTTGAAAAGTGTTTCATTCCCAGCATGATAAAAGTTCTTATTTCCCTGCTGCAAGCTTTAACTCTACCTGTTGACTTCAAGGAAATTTTTTTTCTTTGTGATAAATATGGACTATTTCTAAAGAGATATTTAACTACTCCAGATATTATTTATATTTGACTTTTTAAATGGCAAAACCTGTATTCATTGCATTGTATATTCATGACCTTGTTATTCATGACACATTGAAGTACCAGTTACTTCTAAATACTTGTGGACTTCTCTTACAGGCTTTTGATTTTGTGTGGGCTATAATGGTTGTGGTGAGTTGATGCTGTCTGGCAGCTAAGCTGCCACCCATCCACCTGCTCATTCCCCACAGTGGGATGGGGCAGAGAATGAGTACTGAACCCTTTGCCCACTCCCTGTGTTCTTGCTGGGGTCATGAAGTGAGAAACAGTTTTATTGGTGTGTGAGCTCAGCTCAGCAGTCACTGACATACTGGTGTGTTACCCCCAGTGTTTTGGTCGTGTATCTAAAACAGCACCACAAGGGCTGCCCTGATGAAAGCTCCATCCCAGACAGATCCAATATAAACATTTGCAGATCTGAACCACTTGCAGTCACACCAGTGCCTGCTGCACCCCACAAATGCAGTATGAGTTGCAGGATCATTGAAGCATTGAACTTGTTTCTCTATTCATCCAGCTGAATAACCAGCCCTTGACATGGTGAGTCTGAACTCTTCCTGAGATCTACCAACTGTTTGATCCTTTGGCTTATCAGTCAGCTGGTCTTCAGGGAGTTTTGGGAGGCAATTCATATGTTCCTAGTGACTCATTTTAGTGTACAAATCTGCACTTTTCTACTCAGCAGCTCTTTCTTCTGGTAACAAACCTTTCATATGTAGGGTATCCCCTTGTTTTAAGAGCAGTTTTTACAATGGTATGATATGTGGTACTGTGAGGTGAGGCTCCAAAGTAACGCAGGGTCCTCAGACAGGTGCAAAGGAGAGCTGCTTTATTGTACAAACCAGACCTTTTAAGCAGTTAGTCCATTATCAGTCACGTACTTTTAAATCATAACAAACATAATTCAACCAACCACCATACACCACAGTGTGAACATAAGTTGTTCTTCTACCTCTAATTTAGCTGAGTCACTTTCTCGTAGTCCTTTTCTGCTTAGCCAAAGTAACCAGCCTGAGCCATGATTTCACAAGGCCTTCCCTTTGTAAGGTTTTACCTATAGGCAACAAGGTACACAGTCACCCTGTTCCTATAAAGAGTCACTGCTTTGCTTTTACTTATGTTTCCAAACTACTGAGTTTCTTAATAATTTCTGAACTGCTTGAAAGGGAACAGTACTCCATTTGAAAGGGCACTATCTTGGAACTTGTGAGTTTGTTCTGAAAATGAGCCATGTATTTTGCTAATCTCATTGTGCCTTGATACAAATTCTGTAATTAAAGATCTTTTCTATGTCACAGAAGTGTTGAGATTATTATACTTGGAAGTCTTTGAAATCAAAGAAGTATATCTGTACTCATCAGAGGCATTCAGTGTCACATAACTGTAATGTTCTTATAATTTTTCTTTGACCTATTTGAGAGTTTTCGTTTGCAAGATGGATTGAAGCCTAATGTTTTGGTTTTTCAAGTGCATATCATCATTCTGTGATATTTATGTCAATTCTGAAAAGCACAGAAGTTATTCTTCTGAAAACTAAAAAATAGCAAAGCTTACAATACACAAAGCTAACCCATGCCTATCATAACAGTAGAAGTTAACATCTGAGCTGCACACCTGATGATCAGGATATTGAAATTCAACTGATGTGTTTTCATAGAATGGTTTGGGTTGGAAGGGACCTTAAAGATCATCTAGTTCCAACTCTCTGCCATGGAACATCTTCCACTAGGCCAGATTTCTCACTCCCAGCCCTGTGCAAGCTGGCCTGGAACATATCCAGGGATGGGGCATCCTCATCTTCTCTGAGCAACCTCTTCTGGTGCTTCACATCCTCAGAGTAAAGAATTTTCTTTTTACATCTAAGCCAGTCCTCTTTCAGAAGGGGTCGCTTAAAACAATTGCCCCTTGTTCTATCACTCCATGGCCCAAAGAATCTCTCTTCAGCTTTCTTGTTAGCTCCTCTTTAGATACTGGAAGGCTACTCTAAGTTTTCCCTGGAGCCTTTTCCAATCCAGGCTGAATAAAACTTTTTCAGCCCTTCTTCATATGAGAGGTTCTCCAGCCCTCAGATCACCTTTGTGGTCCTCATCTGGCATCATTAGTCCTTCACAAATTAAACTATACTATCAGCTCTTGTTTGATAGATAAATATTTAAAAGAAACATTAAGAGTGAGAATTTTTTGCAAGTCCTATGCAAAACATATAAACAAATGAAAATGGCTAAGATCAATTCAGACTAACAATTTTAATTGCTGGCCTTTCTTTTTAAGTGGTTGGATATGTATTTTACATGGATCAATTAAAGTCTTACTTTCCCTTCTCAAAGGAACTGGAGCATTTGTTTAGGTTGTTTAGTATTCATTCTCTGTAAGTGAATTTGCAAAGCTGCAACTGTGAAACATAAGTAGCTACATGGATTCAGAATTTTTTAACAAAACACTGCAGAATTCTTATATCTACACTGATGGATAGAAATAATAGGCTTTGTTGTATCTGTTTTGTTGTACTGTATATTTTTCATATAATAATGCAGTTTTTACTGACACTATCAGTTTTAACCAGTTTCCCCAAATGCTGAATCGACACTAATCATCATTTCACTTGGTTCCAAATAATTTGTGTACATCACCCTCATTTTTATGCAATAAAATCAAATAATACATAATTTTTAAAGCTACTGGCATAATGTACTAGTATTTTAATAGTATTATTAAAGTGGGTATGATGTGCTTGGTTAATCATTTTCATGCTCTAATAATTTGTTCATTGCTGTTTATTGTCTGCCCTGCAGACATTTTATTTCACAACCCATCTGGACTGAATATGACAGCTTTACATTCCACCTGGTATTTGATTAAATACTTTTATTTGCAAACTACTTCTCACATGCAATGAGATTGGTATGCCTTGTGGCACATACTGTTCTGTAATGTGCAGGGTAGCATAGCTAATATTGCTGTGTTTGTAATAGATCAGATGTTCATATATCAGGTAAGGACTGAGATTAAAGTTAATTATAGCCTTCCTTTTGAATAAATTGAAACCTTCAACTAACCCAAGAGTTGTTGTTATCATGGAAATCACATGCATGCAATGAGAAAAATTAAGAATCCATTGGAAAGTAACTCTTACTTGCCTTTAGCTTGTGTTTAATTGGGTAAGTGAATTCCTGGAAGAATATTTGAGATGCAAAAATATTGTACTTTGAGAATAAAATGCTGCATACCCTCTAAATAAATAGATTTTAGGTCTGATAAATTATATTTTCCAGATACTTGCCTGTTTATATGCAGATAGCTTTGTTTTATTTCACAGAACATCCCTATTCTTTGTGCAGCTTCCAGTTGAATATTTACTAAATTTATTTTTCTGTATTTGAATTGAAGCTTAAGGGGACAATGACTGACACAGATAATTTTACTGGAGTGTTAGATGGGCACAGAATCATAGAATCATTTATGTTTGAAAAGACCTCTAAGTTCATTGAATCCAGCTGTTAACCTGTACTGACAAGCCCACCACTAAACCATGTTCCTAAGTGCCACATCTACACATCTTTTAAAGAGCTCCCTTAATGAAGGCTCAACCACTTTCTTGGGCAGCTTGTTCCAACGATTAACAACTCCTTCTGTGATGAAATTTTTCCTAAAAAACTGTCTATGAAACACAGGTTTCACAACCTGTGTACTGAAATCTTGTCTCCAAGTTTTCTTAGATGACTAAAGAAAAATAGGGAGAAATAGATATCTTACTTTTTGAGATATCTTTTTGGTAAAACCAGAGATGTGTGTTTCAAGTGTTATGTTTTAAACTTTTAATTTCCCTTCAGCATGAATGAACTGACTGTCAGACATCCTTGGCTTCTCTTCATTGTTCAGGAATTAGCAATGTTTTTTTTCTCAGATAAGAGTAGGAGATGATTGTATGGTTGCCTAGTGCAACAGATTTCTGGAGTTGACAAGGTGAATGTGCCCTGTTTGTATTCCTTGCCTATAGCAGAATTACAGGCTCCTAGAAGGTATATGAGGTAAGAGCTTCATGCTTTCTGAGGCAGCCATCATTACCTCCGTTTTTTCATCGGCTTGATAGAAGCGAGAGCAGTAACCCTGGTTTACAAGCACTATGTTTCTCAGATTACATGTCTCACTCTCCATATCCTTTGGCAGTAGTGGCCAGAGCTCTGACTTTGGATCCGTTTGTTGGCAAGATCAAATTTTGCTTTCTCTGCTGAGAAGCATTTAACTAGCATTTAATTTGTGTACTAGATGCTTACAAAATCAGGATGTTTTTACTTCATCTACAAGGATTATGTGTATTGTTTTCTTTATGCTAATATCTACTGTTTGTAAAATTTGAAACAAAAAAGTTGGAAGCTGCCTCTAACCTGTCATATTTTTAAATTGTATTTTCTGTTACTCATTTATGTAAAATAAGTAAAATATGCAAATACTGTTGATGATTTAAATGAGGTGGGGTTTCTTTTCATCCATGGCTTCTTTTCCAAGTACACTGCAATGAGCTCTTCTTTTGACTAAAATAACAGTCAGACAAAGAAAATAGTAATAAAAATAAGGCAGAGAAAGCACAATAATTTAACGTGAGGTACAGCTGCATTTTTTACTGTTTACCTTGTTCCAAAGCGTTTTGATGTTTTCTTTGTAGAATCACCTGTACCAACCCAGCCAGAAATGGTCGTGTACGCTGGCTGCATACCACTGCATTTATTCGAAGAGGATATTTTTGTGTTAGCACGAATGGTAAGAGTCTGTGCTCTCAGGACAGGAAAGCTCAGACAGGATTACTTATTTTGTTATCAGTGTGTTTCATTTTGTTGCGACAATGTTGTAACAAAAAGAATACAATTAGCACAGTGAAACAGTCACTAGATGATGACTATCAGTTAAATTTATATTTTGGTACTTCTATATTCTGAACACGAATTTTCCTACCAAAGCTTGCTGATTTTTCTCAGTTTTCCTCCACTTTCCTCAAGATGCCAGAAGCTGAAGCGTCCTGCAAGAGACTAGATGTGGACTAGTAAATGTATCATGATGAGACACTTCTGAATGGAAAGTCTAATTATTTTAAGAGCTACTTGAAAAACATTAATTTTAATTTTTTGAAGACTACAGTTAAGACTCCCTGATCTACATTTTCCAGTATTTTGTTTGTTATATAAGAAATAGCATGTTTAAATTAATTTCTATCATTAGTGTTGTAACTGGTGAAAGCACCTGGACAAAGTGGACTTAATGCAGCTGGGGTAAAAGCAACACTTGAATTTCCACTTAGTCACTCACGCTCCTCAGAAAGCTTTTTATAGTGCTAGAGCAGGCTTTCTTGAGTTGATTTGTACTTAGGTTCCCTTTCTTTTTTGTACATTTAAATCAAATCCATCTTAAATCGATCATTAGATTTTAAGCTGCCTTCTCAGGAAACCAGTTAGCTTCATAGAGTAAAGAAATTTCCAGAAATGGTTTGCAAATGTTGTGCTTTAGTGCATTTAATGATTGCATTATTTTCTTTTTAAAAATTATGCTTGTATTTTATGTAATTATGAAGATTAACTTGCTATCTGTGATATTGTTTGAATTTATTTTAATTTAAGGTCTCAGTCAGTATTGTCTCTTTGCTAATAATAAGTAATGCTAGCCATCAAAAAACAAAGTGGAATGCGGGATATGGGCTTATATCTTTCCTGCCACCTAACAGCCTGAGTCTCAAACTTGACTACAGTCTGTTGGGATAAAGAGATTTCCAAAAAAGAAGTATAGTAGACTAAACAGGATGAGACAGATGAATCTATATGTCTAAACTATTGTTTTAGTAAAGACTTAATAGAAAAATGGAAGTTGACAGAAGTTAAATATAGAAGTATAGAGGATTTCATATGGATAAAAACGCCACCATTTTCAAGCTGTGTTCAAGGGCTGAGACAAACAACATTGATTGAAATAAAGTTTAGAAAATTGATTCACTAGGATAAGAGTCACTCCCTAAACTTGGAGAAAATTTTGTCATTGACTGCAGTTGTGCCAGAATTTCTCTCCTGAATTTTTGCGGTATCTGTTTTAGCTTTGCTTTCTAGTATGGATTTCTTTGGATTGTTGTGGCTTGACTTTGTCTTAGTTTGCTTAAATAAAATTTTTAAAAAATCAGTAATTGAGTCATACAAGTGTGTAGTGTAACAGCTAAATTCTCCTTTATGACACCTAACTGGTTATCTTAAAAATCCTTTCTAATCTTAGATGTTTTAACTAGCTTTTTTAATTTAATTCATTCCCCACTCTTCAAGAAATTGACAACCACAACAACATTTTTCTCTATAGAGTTTATAAATACAGAACCTAAGGAACATTTTAAAATTAGTAGAAGCAATCAGACTTGCTGATGACTATGTTAAAGAAATAAGTTATTGATGATTTCTTTAGCATGTAAAAGAAAGCGTGCTTTTATAATTAAAAGGATGTACTAACCTTGTAACAGAACTTTCAGTTATGATGTTAAGCACTGGACCATTATTATTTTAGTGGGAAGAGCACCACTCAATGTCCACATCTAAAACTGCTCTTAAGTCTGTTCCTAAGGGCTTCCTGGTATGCAGGTCAACCAAAGTGTCTTTAATGTGGTTTATAAATGAGCCATCAAATAAAAAGTATAGCTCTAATGATGTGTTGGCTCAAAGCAATACATTATAGAGTTTTTACAAGTTGTCTAGAAGACCAATTGATTTTAGAATTCCACTTTATAAATTCAACATGAAGTAGGGATTTTTTCCCTCAGAAAATATTTTTAAATATGATTACTTAAAAGAAAATATTGTGCCTGTTGCTTTCTTACATATTCATTCTCTTCACCTGTACCTTATGGTTATATAAATAAGTCAAAAGAAGTGATGAATCTACTATAAAAAGTAAAATACATGTAAACACTTCTAAATATACTTTTTGCACTGAATATCAAATTCTAATCAGCGTGGTTTTGGCTAGTCTTGTCAGACTGTAACAATTTCATTTGTTGTACAAGCCGTTAGATTCTCTTGTGTGCATACTGTTCTTGTTTGTTAGACAGATAAAAGGGGAAAGATCATCTTACCCAGTCAGATTATGCTTCCATGTTCTGTAGGCTGATTCTTCAGAGAAGATGAGGCAATATGGGCTTTCCCATATACACAGCCATCCCGTCCTGATCACTAGAACTAGGTCCTGTCCTCTGGTAGCACCACCAGAACCACCACCACTCCCTCCTTGGAAGCTTTTCCGTCAGAAAAAGCCAGTTGTTGTGACATCTGAACCCCGAGGTTTGTCTACTAAAAACTACAAAATAAATGTGTAATTACATTTTAATAATTTCAGGACTATACTTATCATCTGTTAGCCTAATTTTAATTGAACTCAATTTTATATTACTTCCTCTTAGCCATATTTCCTATATGCTTTGAGAAGTGCCTTAATTTATGTTGAAAAAAGCACTCTAGTGGAGCAAATGAAGAGGGGAGGTTATCAAAGTAACACATAAACTCACTGATGCAGAGCCATGAAAGCTTCTGAACACCTTTTAAAAGTTTAAAGTATGTGACTAGTCCTGTTGCATCAACTTGTGGTTTTAGAGTAATCTTCTTTCTGGCTTTTGTCTGTACAGCATAATGGAGTTAGAGGCATGATATGAGATATCTTGAGCATGAAAGTGTTACGGGCAGGCTAACAAAGTATACTGGGATAAGAAATAGAGGAAGTTGGCAGAGGTAAAAGGTGGTGCCATAGTTATTTTGAGCTATCCTCAACAACCTTACATGTAAGTCAGGCACAATTTAATACTTTACAAGTTGAGGATCAGAGTGTAAAGCATTAATTTTTTCGTGATATGTCATCTAGAACCACCCCTGATTTTTCTGTTCCATTCAAGTGCATGGGATGATACTTTGAAAATTATTTAGGGGTGATGAATCCCCATTGGGAATTATTTCTCAACATTAATAGTATTAAATACTTTAATGAATGTATATATTTAACAAGTTGCTTTTTTTCCCAGAGCCTGTGGTAGAGGAACCTGAAAAATACATTGAGATTGCTAGCCTATTTTTAAAATACAAATTGGATATTATCACAATACCAACAGACACGTAAGTATATAGTGTAGTTTCAGCATTAGCACTGTGAAAGTGCAATGGCTTATCTTGTGTCACAGGGAGAGACTGCTCAGATCATGTCTGAAGCACTTCAGGACAAAGCCCTCTGTTGATGTATTGGTGTCGTGTAACTAATCAGCTATCGGTGAACTGTACATTTAGGATCCATATCAGCAATACAGCAGATAAATTTGTATACTAGATGCTTACAAAATGTTAATAAACACCTAAAAACTTCTGAACACCTTCCTGTAGCTAATCCCAAAAAGTTCTAATCAGGCACACAGATTCATATATACGAAATTATGCTCATCCTCCTGTCTTCGAGGCTTAAAAACAGCTTCTGTTTTGGGAGTGCATCTCACAGTTCCTGTTGGAGATGTGAGTCTCTGGGCTTAGCTGCTTCTCCCTGCAATCTGCTTGTGTCTGCACTGCTGAGAAAGCTCCTCAGGGAGTGGATATGCGTGTAGGGGTCCCCCCTTGTCACACCCAGTACAGACAGTCCCCTAGGAAGATGGGCACTTCACAGGGCTTCTGACCTTGGAGGACAGGGAGTGCTGTCAGGCAAAGACACATTGCCACATTCTCTACCCAATAGGCCCAAAGATGTAGAATTTTTGATAGATTACTGCTGCCAGAAATATGAATATTCTTTGATGTCTTTCAAATTTTTCCTCAAACTATTGGTCTTTTTTAATTCTAACACAAAACAATTGATTGGCTAGTCAATATTTTCATGGGCATCACAAGTCTGATATGGAACACTTAATGTTTATGGATAAAAGAGGCTGTTCTCTGTTCATGATAGTTGTTACAACAAGCCTGAGAGTGCAGGTCAAGAAGCTCACGGTCAAAACACAGCTCTGTATAAATGCCTTGTGTTAAAGACTGTTTGGAGGTCTTACAAACCCTCGAAAACCAAAGTGTTTATATAGGGTGTCTTAGACACATTTCAAAAATTGCTGTATACATGACTTCTAGTCAATATTCCATGCTCAGCATAATACTTGTTCCCTGACAAAAAAGGAAAATTACCATAAAGTGTATCTGACCCATGTTTTTTTTTCCTAGGACACACTGCATAATGCACTTCTGCCAGACTTCAGCTTATGATGTGAATATTCAGACAAGTTCTAAAATTATTAATCCTGTCTCTTTTATTCTGACTGAGCTTCTGTCATGGAGCATTAAGTGTATCTTATACCCAGTGTACACCAAAAGGTTTATGTCATTTTGGAGGATATGTCCTTTCTTGAGACTGAGTCCAGCAACAGGTTGTTAATTGTTGTGTGTTTTCTTAGGGTGTCTACACCTTATGTTGTGTACAACTCTAAATGAAATTACTAAATTACATATGTGTCAGGTTCTACACTTTGATCATCATAATTGGATGGACTGATAATAAACCAGTTAGATATTTTTAAATTTTTGAACAGCAGCATTTTTCCATGGAAGACGTGACTTTGGAATTTTTTGATAGTGTAATTGTTTTGCCAATACAGTTGCATTTTGATAGTTAAAAGTACTTAAATTACTGCTTGTTTTCAAACAGTAGGAGTAGAAACACATTATAGTACTCGAAGCAATTAACAGGCTACCAAAGTAATGAGAGATTGGTAATGAAGATGTTGAAGTATTTGCATTTTAACAGATTTTATATTATTTTTTGGTTTTTGATAGATTGCTTCATGGTCAGCTTGCCCCATTTGGGGAAGGATAGTTTATTTAACGTGCTACGTTTCCATGACAATTAGCTAATTTAATCTTCGTGATTTAATTAACAGGTAGTAGCCAAAAATATATAGCAGGTATTAACATTTCATTAAAGTAATGTAGCTATGTAAATAGGATAAGGGATTTAGATGCACAATTGGGACTGAAAGTTTTTGATCTCTTCCTTTCCTTCTAATAAATTATTTTGAAACACTAAAAGGCAAGATAATTGTAACCGTTACTGCAAAAGATCTTGATCTTTCATTATCTCAGCCCTTAAAAAAGGGGTCTAGATAACACATGCTTAGATTTTAATTTGTTCTTTATTGCTGTATAGCACAATTACACACTAAAGTCTAATTAGTGTGCATGCAAAATTGTTTTGGTCTTGTTTTTCTAGTTATTCAATAACAAGAAAAGTGTTACTTATATTTCCTTCAGTTTTTATTCCTGCCTCCAGTGAAGTCAGCAATGGAGCTTTCTTTTCCTAGTACCGGAATAGGCCTGCACAGGTTTCCTTGGTTATCCTGTGTTTTAGTGGTCTGGTAGCTATGGAGACCCATTTTGAGGGAAAAGACAAAAAGTATTCTGAGACAAAACATTTTATTTTTTGCCTTACCTCCATTCAAGTGGTATTTTTTCTTGTGTAGGGGCCATAGTAATTTATTCACTTCTGACATTATCATCTAGTTTTCAGCTGGCTTGGGTTTTGCTTTTTTGAGGGTTAGTTAAGAGGTCTTTCTACCATAGGTTTGTGTGTAGTGCCAAGCCAGTAACGACAAAAAATATATGAAGATATGGATTTTGTGCTGCCCTAGGAATCTTTCAAAGTAAAGGAGACACAAATTAGTTTGACAAAAGTCTGTTAAGAATAGTTATGAAGATTGCCATTTGAAAGAAAATGTATGGATTAAAGTGTTTGTGTTCTTTTTTATTATTTAGTCACTTTCCACAGTCTACCCTCACAAAAGGATTTCATTCTATATCCCATCTCACTTCTATTACTGAAACTGATGAAATTGAAAGTGACAGTAATGGGGATATGAATCAAAATGGGAGACGCTCAAATCCAGAAGATTATTTTCAGGTAATAAAATTTCTGTTTTTTAACTTGACCTACTTTTATATTACAAAGGAAAGAAACTATTAAATTCTGAAAGATATGTTTTCAAAGACATTTCGGAAAGCTTTTACTCTTGATGTTTAAGTAACTTCCCTACCCTTTCCACTTTATAGTTATATTGATGTGTATCAGGTAGGAAATCTTTCTTAATACATTTTCCTTAAACTTTTTTTTTTCTGATGTTCCCTGAGATTATAAAAGTTCTATTGCTAACACTGTCTTGGTTTTGCTCTTTAAAATCCTTTTGATGGGAGTATCTTCAGAAGACAGTTTGCAGTGTTTAATATAAATCTTAGTCTATTATGATTAGTTTATTTCAGCTACAGTACAAGATGTATGTAGACATGTGACTAGAAAAATGTAAACTTTAGTAACACATGGCTTAAAATGGCATCCTCACTTAGGACTGAATTGAAAGACTTCTGGCTAGATCTGGAAAAAGAGGTAAGTCTTCACTGCTCAGTTGGCCTGCTTTTAAATTTCTGAAGCTCTGCATTCTAAAGGAATCCTTAGCTATGATTTAGACCCCCAGGCTTCCTGTGAGACTCTCTGGGGGAATGGCATTCCTCCAAACAGGTTCACTAGATGCAGCACTCACTACAAGTTCGCTCAAACTACCCAAGCCAATTCTAGTTACTAGGTAGAAGTCTCCACTGTATTTTTCCAAGATAGGTAATATTAATCTTACTTAAATTTAATAAAAAAATTCTAGGATGACTTTGGGAAGTTGTAATTACTGATTTTTGTAATTTTTTTTTCTTAATTATGTTTTTAAATTGGAGTGTGTATATACTACTAAAGTCTGCTTTTAGATAAATCTTTACCAAAATGCTCCTTCTAATATTTGAATCTTACATGCTTAACAGAGAAAAAATGATACTTTCATAGAGTTTCTGAGCAATACCTTTCACGAAAAAAATTTCATACAGGAAAATAATTGGCAACATCGAGAAATAAAGACTTAAATACTCACTTAAAAGCAAATAAACAGAGCTCTACTGAAGTTTTTTCATTTGCTCAACACCTACAAAGAAACTCAATGTGTCAGTGCCAGGATCTCTTCGATTTCATTCTTACTGCAGCAGACATGACTCAGAAGACCATTTGATAGCATTTCTCTTTTTGCTTTAAATTTTTAAATGAATGGCAAGTAATTTTCTATGTAATTTTTGGAGCATCTATTTATATTTTCTCTGCAGAGTACACTCATGCCATTTTTATATTTCAGACCTATGTGTGTACTCTGTGTTTAGATAGTGTACATGTGTGGATATCATTAGTGGATTTAATGATTTTAAAATAAGGCAGTTCAGCAGTGAAGAAGAATACTTTACAATAGAATGTATCTATGACCTGTGATTGTGTGATATATTTAACTATTCAGTATTTTGTGTACATTTTATAAACAATAGCCTAATTAGTACTTCAATAGTACTTAACTTTTAAAAGTATTTTTAATAATGGCATCATACAAAAATCATTACAAAAAGCAGCAGGGTAAAAAGGAGCTGTAACTATGTCTTGGCTTGGGAGAAATATGGAAGGAAATTTCTAAATCAGGTCTTTATAGAAAGCAAATTCAAGCAGCCCCTCCTCCC